>LVVK01000009.1:168437-513556 GCA_002022785.1 Trichoderma guizhouense
TGCGAAATAGGGGAGTCTTGGGCGAGGGGGGTTTTTCTGTCTTTTATGAAATTTGGGAGGGGGATTTCCAATCTTTCTTGTTTTCTTTTCTTTCATGGCCCCAGGTGGGATTATGTGTTTTAGAATGGGGCTGTTTTTGTTGTTTCTTATTATTTTTCTCTTAATTTTTTTTGACATGAAAGGGTAGGGTAGAGAGAGACTACGGAATGATCATAGCAAAGATGAAGAATGTTATGACGAAGCAGACGCATTAACATTAATTTTTACTCTATTTCTTTTTCACATTTCTATTGATGTCCTTTTTTGTTCTTATTTTCATTGTGATATTCTTTCTGATGACGTATTCGTCACAATACCACTACTGGAACTCACACCCTCTGCATCTTCCGGACCTTGTTCAAGCCAGCACTCAAAGAAAAGGGGATCCGCCCTCACAGATCTCACAGGTCTCGTGGCAACTCCTCTTAACGATTCACCTTGATCCGGTTTCTCTGCCGTAGGAGGCTGTAAAGGTCCTTCAGAAGGGATCCATGGTTGGGGATACTGGAAGAGTGGTGTTAGCTGGTGGTTCTTTGGGGTTCTTTTGTCGAGTTTTCTGACTTACGCCGATGGGAGCTTCAGCTTCGTCTCGCAGTTCGAGAGCGAGTGTGAATGTGCATCCTGGGGGAAGTTTGGGCGCGGCTTGGGCTGCGTAGGCGAGTCTTTGGAGGGTTGCTCGTAAGGCTTCGTGGATGTCTGCCCAGTTGAGCTTCTCGGCATCATCAACATCTTCAGCCGCGGGATCATCGAGATTTTCGCGCTGCTGCCCCTGGTGAGATGTAGGCGCATTTGTTTCAGCGCTACCACCCCATGCTGGAAAACGATGCACGTCGAAAACCCATCTCTCGCGCACAACCGCAGGCTGTGAAGATCCTGGAGGAGAATGAATAGCGAGGACGATGCGGCGGACGGAGCCTACGCGAAGTTGTGCAGCGATGGCGGTGACAGCGTCGGAGATCCAGGTGCAGAGACCGGGGTGGCGGGATTGATGGACGGGGAGGTTGTATGCGCGGGTTGCGAGGAAGGATGTGGGAGGGTAGAGGGTGCGGTGGTAGAGGAGGGAGTGGGTGGCGATGGTGAGGAAGGAAGTGAATGAGGAGAGGAGGGGGTTTGCGGTGTGTGGGGGGAGGGAGTGAAAGGTGGGAGAGTCTTGGGGGGGGTGAGGTGAGGCTGACATTTGGGTGGTGATGGTTGATTTTTGGTGGTTTGGGGGATTGTAGGGAGGTGAATTGGTTCATGTTAGTTGTTGGAGTGTCATGTGATTGGTGGTGATGATGGGCCTCCATTTCGTCATACAGTAGGGAATTTGGTAGGTGCTGTCTTCTAAGCTGGCAGCGTTCAATGGTTCTTGGATGTATTTAGTACCAATCATTCAAATGCAAAAGCACGCCCTGTAGCCTGCTCTAGCTGGTTGTACCAAGTAATCGCTACCTGGTTGTACTGCGATCCACTGAAGCTCGCTGGAGCTCGCCTAAGCTACAGGCTGCCGTAGGGCTGAGCTTCCCCGGTCTTAAAGGCAGCAGTGGCAATGACGCCTCCAACGTGCAACTTAACCTCAACATCCATCCAATTACATATCAACACTCTGTACCATATTATCACCACTCATTCAGTCTTTATCACAGTCGCATCAACAGAACATCCTCATCTCCAAAATCACATCTTCAAGAATCTCCTCATCATGGCGGAACCACCGCAGACGCCGGTCAGCCTAGACTCGGTGCTCCAGGCCATGGCCGATGCTCTGCCCACGCACCAACCAAACGACGAATCGTCCGACATCGCAAGTTCCTACGAAGTCGTAGCGCTGCTCGCACACGCATACTTTGTCTCTCTCGACTTTCGGCTGTATGGCTTTAACGAAGACAAGTTGTTACGTATGCTTGCTGCCCCTCATTACCCTATCCATAAACAAAGCTGAATAACTAACGATATCTCACAGAGGAATGCCAGACTCTAGCACCTCGTCTCCCCCCTCAGTGGAATAATGGATTCGGCGCTCTATCTTTTGTATATAGGCACAAGCAGTCGGCTATGACATTTGTCTTGCGCGTCGACCGCATGGGCGCAAAGGTCGAGATCCGGGCTCTCGCTGTCGGCGACGAAAAGATCTACCGGGTCGAGTATGAGACTCGAAAGGTTGTCTACGCTAGTAACCTGCCCTTTCGCATTCCCCTCAATGACCAGGGACAGGAGGACCGAAGCAATCTTGTGGCGAACCTGAAGATTTTGTTTGAGTCGCGCCAAGTTGTTGAGAGGATAATTCGGGATCTGAGGGTTAATCTGGTGCAAAAGTTGATCCCAAGGCTTCAGAAGGAGGGCTATTTCGAGACGGAGGAAGGCGTGGAACAAAAGACCCCGTCTACAACTGAACGACACATTCAAGAGAGCCGTCAACAGCGCCCTCCCGGCTTCGAACAACCCAGACGATTTGACCCTCCTGCTGCGATTCTTCCACAAGCATCAGAGCCATTTCGACCACAACAGCCACCACACCCCTATCCGCATCCCGGTTTACTGCCCAATGCTGGCGCCCCTCGGCGACCCATACCTGGTGATTTCCCCCCTCCTGGTTTTGAGGATGAGCACGAAATCAACGCTCCACCGCGAAACATGGGGGGTTTGCGAATGCCTCCCGTCAACATAGGACATGACGATCTCAATCCCCAAGGACTTGGGCCCCACGATCCGCTCAGGGGATCGTTTGTGGGCGGAGGTCCGCCTCGGCCCGGCGGCTTTTCAGGCATGCATCCCACATTTGGCGATCCTCTGTTTACCGGACAGGGCGGCTATGGAGGTCAAGCGTATGGCCAAGGATACAACTCGCAAAGGCCTCCAGGAGCTAGGTACGATCCGGTCGATCCCAGCGACGGGCCAATGTACCCTCAAGGGCAGCAGCCTCCATTTCCCGGGAGAGGAGGCGGCAGGGGCGGCAACAACGGAGGCTTTGGTTTTGGTCCAGGAGGTTTTGGTCCGGGAGGTTTTGGTTCTGGTTCGGGAGGGTTTGGGCCGGGAGATATTATCTAAGACAGCGCACGATGGGAGTAAATTGAGCGGCGGTCAATGGGTAGTATTTGTTCATTGTACTTGTTACGACACCTATTACATAGTTTGTGTGGTGTAAGCAGCGATGAGCAGCGCAGCTACAGTAAGGTAGTTATCACTCGTTGGAAAATGTATTTTATGAATGATGAGATTGCCGTATCAAAATTCAGCAATTGGCAGTTTTATGTGAAAAGCATGCAAAGCAATACGATATATGCCCAGCCTCTTAAATAACATGTGAAGAGTGAAGTAAAATATTGCCATCACAAATCAATTCGCTCCAGTAGAGTTGAATCAGATAAACGCTGATGCTTAATACAAGGCGCTTTCTTCTCTTGCACAATGTCTTATTTCTTTCTATACTATCAAGGTATCTATCACTACTGCCTCTACCATCGTAACGTTTTTCGTATCAATCGTGATCTTTGCCTGTCTTTTTTCTTTCTCTGTTCTACTTTTGATTTCTTGTTGTTTTCATTTGCAGTCTCTCTCCGCTGTCATAAAGTGATTTTGTTTTCCATCCAAGACAGTTCTCCTTTTTCACTTCGTTTGGATAATAAAAAAATAGGAAGAAAAGGGAAGGGATATTTTTCTCCAAGTAAGGTTCAACTGTCTAATATGGCGCTCCCCTGTCATTCTAGCCCGAAGCAGCAGCCACCTCGTTCAGCTTGGCCTTCTCGTCGTCCGACAGCAAGTTGTACCATTCCTGAAAGTTAGCTACGTTCTCTCGGCCGCAGCGGATGAAGAACTCGGTCAGATACTGCTGCGTCTCGTCATCGCGCTGTCGTGAGCTCGAATCCATGCCAAACGCCATGAGCTCCGCCTTGGTTGCGCCCAAGGAGAGGTCAAGGGTGTCGTCGTCGTCTTCCCATCCCTCCTCGTCGTTGTCTTCATCGTCGAATTCTGCGCTGGCAACGGCAGCGGACGCAGCACTAGCAGCAGCACGAGCACCAGAAGCAGAGAGGAGCTCCTCAATCAAGACCTTGACGATCTTGAGTGTGGCAGGGATAATGGTGTATTTGTCGGGGTCTATTCGTTGGGTTGGTGTATTAGTCTTGATATCTTCTTTGAAGTACTGGTGATACAGTCGGTCTAACATGACGTCTGTACTGGAAATGGTAAAGGCACCGCGGGACATACTCTTCTTGGCGCGAGATCGGGTCTTGATCATCCCGTCATCGGCGCCGACGATCAAATCGCCCTTGACGGACGTTTGTGCTACTCGGGGGTCGTTGAGCGAGTAGAGCTTTGACAAAGCAATCACACTACTACACGTTAGCAAATCTATCCTGCCCAAACCAGGAGGCTCGCTCAAAGATTTTTAGAACCGACTTTTGTCTAATCTCATCATATCCGGCAAAGCTAACAGAGTTTTCCAGCCACTTGGCCAGGACAACCTGAAGTCCACTCTCGCCATTGATCTGGATCTGGCTCAGGAACTCTACAACATCCTGCGCACCGCCCAGAGACAGTCGGGCAAAGACGAGGATAAGGGATTGGATGAAAGCGGCGGCTTGAGCAGTAGCAAGTCGGTTAGCAACGGCCTGCAGGAGCTGGGGTAGGAAAGGTCCCAGGCGCTCCTGTCCAGCCTTCTCGACAAGTTCGGCAGCGAGTCCTCCAACCTCGGAGGCGGCATTGTCCTCGATGGAAGGACCCAGGAGTCGGTCAATGATGTGCAGGCAGACTTCCAAACCGGACCGGCCGTTGGAATCGTGCCAGTTAAAGACTTGCTGGTGGTCGTGAACCAGAATCCACTTGACTGCCTCGGATCCAGGTCGCAAAACGTCGCCCTCTCCAGACTCCATGAGCAGGCGGTTAAGCTTGGGGAGCGTAGCGGCTACAAAGCCCTCCGGGAGAGGCTCAGAGGCATGCTCTGTCAAGACGACGAGCAACTCAGTCGCAACCTATGTCAATTCATTGTCAGCAAAAGATTTCGACTCGTGTCAAAGGAGGTTGTCGCCAACTCACCGTAACAAGAGGGTTGTCCTCTGTGAGGTTGGCCACGTCAAAGGCGCCAGTCAATGTTGGCAAGATACGCTGGCACAGAGCGCCATATGAAGAGGCGTCCGAGAGGCTGGTGACAATGTCTTCAAATGCCTCTGTAACAAGCATTGTAACCTGGAAGTTGCTGGCTCCCAGCTTGGCCAGCAAGAACAGAAGATCCACCGACGGAATCTCACTGGTAATGACGATTTGGCTGTCCATTCCGATGGCGGCTCTGAGAGCCTCGGTCAGGGTGACGAGGAGTTCGTCAGCCTCTTCCATTTCCTCGGGGTCCTTGCTGTTCATGTAAGACTGGATGGAAGCGATGATGGGAGTCTGGCGGTCATGAGCCACACGTCCTGAGCTGACAAGGCCTTCAATGGCCTTGATGCATGCAACCTGCACAACCTCAGACTCTTCATTTGTGATGGAATGGACAATGGCATCAACGAGGTTGGGTGGGGTCTGGTGTGAGCGGCCAATGATGCCACCGACCAGATAACCTCGAGCGCGCAACAGCGGCTGCTTAGCTTGGCTAATGGAAAAGTCGACAAGCTCCAAATAAGCGCTTGCAACGACGTCGGGGATGGGCTTGTTCAAATCTTGGAAGTCGCTCACAAGCATGACGAACAGGTAGAGCGCGGCCTCCTGACTTCTCCAGGCGGAAGGGCCCTCGCCGGGGAAGAGGCTCTTTGTATGTCCAAACAAGCCGTCGACCGTCTTCTCATTGAACCACTCGCCTAGCTTGATGAGCAGGTCACCAGCGGCAGTACGGGCAGTGTAATTAGCAGTGACCGAAGTCTCCTCTGCCAAGTACAAGGAGCAGTCAAAGTCCCAGAGTTCTTGCTCCTCGCGAGTGACCCGAGAGTACCCAACGAGCATCTTCATAAGATCCATCATCCAGGGGACTTCGTGACCAGAGGCGTGAGCGTGGAGGTGGCTGTCGAGTTCGGCCTGGACAGGGGGCGCGCGGAAGCACTGGTTAAGGAAATCAAGCTCCTCTAGGATGAGAAGATCGAGGGTATATGGGAGGTTGTCGGAGTCCTCCAGTCGAGACTGCACCTCATCGATGATGTAAAGCTGCTCGTAAGCTCCCTGCATGATACTGAGCTCTTCCCACACGGCAGTGAAGAAGGTAGTACTCTGAGGAAGGAGAAGGTTGGGGAAGACTCGGCGAATGCGGAGCAGAGTCTTGACGACTTGCAGCTTGAGAGCAATGATGCTGTTCCAGGCCTCGGGCTGAGCGCCGGAGCTGGAGTCACCCTCAGGCAGGCGTCCCTTGAGCACAGCAATGAAGAAGGGGTTCCATCGTTGCAGCAGCTCTTCAGCAAAGACCTTGACGTCCTTGTTTTCATCCTTGACCATGTACATCAAGTCGAAGCATCCTCGGAAGACGGAGATGGCAAGGGCGCGCAGCATCGGCTTTCGGTTCTCGTTGAGCGCAACTTCGGTGAGCGCTTTGGCAATGTCCTGGGCCATGGAGAAGAACTGGTCCTCGCTGAGGCTTTCGTCGACCAGGTCGCTAAGCACCCTCAAAGCTCCGTGGAGCTGAGAATCGTTGCCCGTGGGGATGACATTGAGGATGGTGGGGAGAAGGGCAGGCCATTGGTCGGGGAAGTCGTGAATGGCAATTTTGCCAACAGCATAACTGGAGTAAAGAGAGGGCATCAGTAAGACTGTTTGTTCTTTAAGCCCGCACGCATCATCCTCCTCGCCTCGGTAAGGGAATGCCACGATGCCCTCGTAGGTCGTTCAATGTGAGACGCGAGATTGTTGTGTAGTCCTACCTGGCTGCAATCTTGACCTTTCGGTCGTCCTCGGGGCTCAGGGCAACCTCGAGCAGCGTCTGCTTCAGAAGCTCCCTGGCCTCGTCCGAGATGGGAACATGGGGTTCATCGTCGAGCTCCTCCACGGCCCAATGCTTCTCAATAAACAGGCGCAGAGTGCTGAGGGCAGACTGGCGAATGCTGGTGTCGATAGACGAGTGCGCACCGATGCGAGCAAGGGAAATGGGAAACGCGGGATTCGACTCAGCCCGTCTGATCTCGATTTCGGCAGCTTGGCGGGGTGCTTGTTCGGGGAGCTGCGTGTTGGCCAGGAGCTGCGCCAGCTGGTCCTCCATGATGGGCGGTGACGATGCAAAGAGATGGAGCAGAACTGACGCTGGAAAAGGTATTTCTCTGCTTCTTTTTTCCTTTTCCTTTTCCCGTTGTTCAGTTCCCAGACGCGGTTCCTGGGAGAGAAGCGATGCTTGCACCAAAAATTGTAGTTAGGAGGGGAGATGGTGGGGGATTGAAAACAAAAAAAGCGGGCTAGTGACTGGCAACGCGTCGCTGGTTGGCCGGCGGGGGAGTATGCGATAAGCCGATAACGAACCACTTTAAGATTTTGCTGCAGGGTAAGCCAACATGCATAGGCATTTAGGTCAAAGAATTAATACAAGAGATGAAGAAGAATAGAGTAAAGAGGAGTCTATGATGCATCAAGTTGGTGATCTATATAAAGAGCTGAGGACAGGTTTTACTATAGTCAAGCACTTCCCTACGTATGGATTGCCTTTGAGATGTAATAGAAGATTTGCTTTGGTGTCATCTTGAATAATACCCAAGCGAAGCTTCATAGAATAACGACGGACAGATTCAACAAGGCAAATATGCTATTTCCCCGGAATCCTAGAAAGATACCAGACAATGGACCATTCCAGTAAAGAATATTTACTACCAATTGACAACTGTATTTTAGCAGCACTGAATGCTCAATGTATAGGTATGTTCTTGAAAGGTAGAATATGGGCATCAGAATTTGAAGGAGATGTAGCTGGAGTCAAGGAGTAGCTAGAAAGTTTGAAGCTGCTGCTAATGATTGTAAGATAAAATTGAGGATTTCCTTTTCGTCGCATTTATTCATAAGCATGAAAGCAGCAATAAATAGAGTTGGCGGTACAAGAGATGAAAGGTTCAACTGCAACATCACGCCGCTGCTCTGCTACATCAATTGGATAGCGTGGTACAGTAATTACTTGCAAAGAAAAATGGTAAAAGCCAACTCGTCATTTCTGTGCCTGTCAGTGTTCTGGAATTCTTCTGTACAGCACACGGCCACATGCTGCAGGGTCCGTATTAGTAAAAGCAAAAGTAACATTAAATCCTCTGGCCGGATCTCGCATGTGGTGGCTGGCTGATTCTCCCTTGCATCAAATCACATGAACGTCCCAAGGTGCTGTGGTTTGTGCGGCAATTCCCCTCCTCCACAAAAACTGCAGCCCCATCCATTCCTGTCCAGCATATGTATCAGCATTAGATTCAAGAAACAATCACGGCTTTGTCTTGCAATCTGAAACTAACATGTTAGCCTCCCGCGCTATTGTTAACATAGACGTATAAATCCACAAAATAGCCCGTCTGGCTATCTGCAGCACGACTATTACGAGTATTATCTCGACTTATCTCCCACGTATCTGGCTGTCCCGAGATAGCAGATAACGACCCATTCGGCAGTTATCGCGCCAAAGCCCACTCAGTTTCCCGTTGACTCGATAAGATGGGGTAATCGAATTCTCCTCCTCTTCTTCTTTTTTTTGCGGGATGGCGGATCCTCCTCCACACTCTGACTAGCCGACCCCTGTCCCGCTGCTGCTATCTCACTCAGACCATGGGTTTAGCTTATCGTCGAACCCATCACCACCAATCGCAGGGTATCATCGTCTTCGGGGACCACGAGATGGGCGTTTGCTAGGCAGCCGACGGGCCTTGCCCTGGCCTGAGATGGGCTGAGGGCCAAAGACACCGTCCCTGCTTTGCCTTGCCACAGGCCTAGCATTCTACGCCGATAGGGAGAAATCGTGTCGTTAGGGCCAACCTGGAGTCAGTCAGTCAGCATGGATCGACTATCAGCTCTTTTTCAACGCCCTCCAACTCCGCTTTTTTCTTTTATCGCATCTGCTGTGTATCTTGTTTGCTTGCCTAGCTGGTGGCTCGCCGGAAGAGGAAATCAAATAAAGCCTCTCGACTCTCCCGCCTCTGCGCCGCTGCCGCTGAGTTCAAGCCTCTGACGACTCTGCGCCGATCCTCAAGGCACACGGCCCAGCACATCCTTGTGGGAGTACGAGTACATACAAAGCCTCACATCGCACAAAGTGGCATCAGGCTCCCAACTCGCGTGTCCATCAGAGGAAAAGAGAGCAGCCAGTGGATCATCGCCTCGCGAAACCCCCACAAACGACGTCTGCCACCCTCCATCCCAAGAAAATATAATTCTGGCTCCCCACGTCATCTGTGCGTCGATCATTCCATTGCGTGTTGTACATGGTTGATCGATTTTTGGTTATTAACTGGTTTTTGCATCGAAAAGGTCTAAATACGCTTCATGCCCTCTTCTCGACTGCAATTGAACCCTTTACCTGCTTGAAAGGCTCATTGCTTGCCGACCATCAACAATGGCGTTGCGACAGAGGTTCAGAAATCTGGCTGACAAGCTGGCTGTTGAGGCCGAGCCTGGCCTGACGACTACGCAGCTGATGGTGCGGTCCTTTTCTTCTCCTTCCTCGTCCTCATCTCATACCTGATCCCTCTCTCTTTATCCGTCGTGATATCGCGCCACCTTTATTCGGAGCATCACAGCCGAATCGAGACTTACATCAGACATGATGAGATGAGACCGAGCGAGACGAGACGCGGTGCTGACTCTCCTCCTAGCTAGTCAATCATGACCTGAAGCCCGTGGAGAAGGAGCGCCGACAATGGGGCCCTTGGAATTTTGTTGCCTTTTGGATCGCCGACTCGTTCAACATCAACACATGGATGATTTCGTCTTCCATGATTATCGCTGGTCTCTCTTGGTGGCAGGCGTGGATTTGCGTCTGGCTGGGCTACTCTATTTCGGCTTGCTTTATTGTCACCACTGGACGCATCGGAGCCACATACCATATTGGTTTCCCAGTCATTGGTCGTTCATCTTTTGGCATCTGGGGCAGTCTATGGCCGGTTTTCAACCGTGCTGCTATGGGTAAGTGAAAACCGATGTGGAACGCCGAGGCATTGGCATCCTCCGGGCTTCTTCGGGCTCTTCGCCAATCACACACTCATCACATGGAAACAACAGCTAACATAGTCAGCATGTATTTGGTATGGCGTTCAATCTTACATCGGTGGCACTTGCGTCTATCTCATGATCCGCTCCATCTGGAAATCCTGGGATGCCACTAAGATGCCGGGGAGCTTTGGCACCAGCGCCACCAACACCCCCGAGTACGTCTCGTTTGTCATATTCTGGGTGTGTTCTCTGCCAGCTTTGTGGTTCCCGGTACACAAGGTCCGTCACCTGTTTACCGTCAAGGCCTACTTTGTGCCTGTTGCTGGAATTGCATTCCTCATCTGGGCCTGCGTCCGAGCCGGTGGTGTTGGCCCTATCATTAGACAGCCCGCTACTATTCACGGCAGCGAGCTCGGATGGCAATTCGTCAATGGAGTCATGTCTTCCATTGCCAACTTTGCCACGCTGGTTGTAAACGATAGTGACTTTACTCGATTTGCGCGCAAGCCCAAGGATGCCCTGTGGTCGCAGCTTTTCACCATTCCGCTGGGCTTTGCCATTACCTCCTTCATCGGAATCATCGTCTCGTCGTCGTCTACCATCATCTATGACCAGCCAATCTGGAGTCCCTTGGATCTCCTTGGTCGGTTTATTGACGATGGCGGCTCTGGCCAGAGATTCGGCGTCTTCATCATCTCTTTGGCTTTTGCTCTAGCTCAGTTGGGTACCAACATTGCAGCCAACTCAGTCTCTGCAGGAACCGACATGACGGCACTTCTCCCCCGATATATCAACATCCGCCGCGGATCGTACATCTGCGCTATTGTTGGTCTGGCAATGTGCCCTTACAATCTCCTCAGCAGCTCTAACCAGTTCACTACCTACCTGTCCGCATACAGCGTCTTCCTCAGCTCCATCGCCGGTGTCATTGTCTCCGACTACTACCTCGTGCGAAAGGGATACTTGAATGTCAAGGAGCTATACGACAGCCGCAGCACCGGCCCTTACTTTTACACTTGGGGAATCCATTGGCGCGCATACGCAGCTTACATCTCGGGCATTTTGATCAATGTCGTTGGTTTCGCCGGCGCGGTCGGCACTAAAGTACCCATTGGCGCTACTTATATCTACAACCTCAACTTCTTCTGCGGCTTTATCGTCTCGGCAGGCATGTACTGGATCCTGTGCAAGATCTCGCCCATCCCCGCTACGAGCGACCGGTGGATGGAAGTTGGCGGGGATCTTGATGACGATATGCAGCCTGCGGATGATAGTGGTAGTCAGGGCAGCTATGATGAGGAGAGACATACTGGAGGCAAGGGGGACGACAAGAAGAGCAATGTGCGTGAGATGAATTTTTAGAAGGGGGGATGTTTATAAAGTATTGCTGGTTTTATGTACTCCGTTTTAATGATCTAACGGATTTTACGCGTTTATGATGGTGGATTATATACATCCTTTTTCTTTCTTTAGAGTTAATGAAGAACAATCGTTCACCTCCCTGATGAGAAGATGGAGGCTTTTAGATCAAACATTTGACAATCACATGCATAAAGACGAAAAGTGAAGTCACAAATCTGCATATATCTATGGAGACATGTGGGCGCATGATTTGGATTGAAAAAAGCACTTTTGTGAATCTCGCTTAAACAGTCAGCGTTGCAATGCATAACAGTCGGCCCAAATAAAACGGCCTCAATTTCCTTCATAGCTCAGGTAAATAAGCAAAGTAGACTACTCCGTAGACGACTACTAAATATAATCTTACATCATATCCGAATCAAAAGGAAAAAAAAAACTAAAGCTCTTTTTAATATAAAAAAGAAAAAAAGGGGGGTCCTCCCTAAATCACGCAATGCATCAATATCCCTTTACTCGCACTGAGATGCTCTATCTCTGCAATGGTACAAGTTATAGCTCAAGTGTAAACAGTAGCAATAGTAATTGGTTAAAAGTTGGCGCCTCTCTTCAAGGCAGCCTTGTCAACGGAACACCACCAAATCAGTGGCGCGAGGTCGAGTGATAGTTCTTGTGCGGGTTGCCAATGCCGCCAGGTCGGAGAAGTGGCTGGTTCTCTCTGGCAATGGCTCGCTCCTCTCGTTCCTCGATGTCGTCCAGGTCCTCCTCGGTCTCGGCGTATCGCTCGGGGTGACCCGTAAAGGGGCCCGGCAGGCCACGCTCCCAGCCCTCGGAGTAGGTGCGAGGAGCGTATGGGCGCTGCGGCGTGGCGTGATGCTCGATGGGAGACTGAGGCGCACTGCTGGTGTAGCTGTGCGCATAGTCTTCGCTGCGTCTCGCAACTTCGTAGTAGATGCCCATGGCCAGCACGCTGCCCTGCATGGCGGCCGTCAACAGGTAAATAGCCCATGTGCTCCAGCCCTCCATGCCAAGTCTCATGAAAAGACTGGCAGCAAATAAAAGACCACCCGGCGTCTGGATGCACATCATGGGGATGCTCAAGCTACCGACGTGCTTAAGGTGATAGGTCATCCAAATCTGGGGAATGTACTGAATGGCAGCCAGAACGGCAGCCATGACACCGAGGAAGTTGGCCCAGAGGTTGAGCTGGTCAGGCATGGCAATGGCGAAAACGCCAGTCAAGGCAATGACAACCAGGCCGTGAAGAATGCAGAGGCCACCGACGGCAACGGCCGTTTGCCATCTGGGGCTCTCTCCACCAAGCTCCTCCTGGGGGACGTTGGCCTCACGATAGCGGAAGAAGATGAGGAAGAGCACAAGGCTGCAGGGATCGGGGAGTTAGCGGAGGTCATCAGGGATAGACAGGGGACAGGGGCTGTTAACATACATGGCAGTGAAGCATAGCCATTGCGTTCCGAGCTGGGCGACACCAAGCAGTCCGACGGCACATTCAAATGTTTCCAGCTCCTTGCAGCAGCCAATGGCTCTGCGGGAAGGTGCCACAGTCAGGATGTTGGCAAAGCCAGCGGTGGCAGAGGTTGTGCCGAGAAGAATAAAGTAGGGGGAGATACCTTCGGAGGTGCCTCGAGAAATGATGCGATAGTGCTGTGGCAGGTACGAAATCAAGAGACCGATAAGAATGACGCTGCAATGTGCTTGTTAGGACCAGGACAAGATATGAAATGGGAGATTGGAGAGGACGGGACTGCGACTCACATGGAAACTGTCAGCTCCATGTAGGAGGGCGTCTTGAGGGCGTCGCAAGTGGAGGCCACGGCCATTGTCAAGGGAGAGGTCTCCATCGTGTTTGGCATCGATGGAGGAGTCGAGATGGAGATGGGGATGGAGACGAAGAGACGATGACTCGGTCGTGGGAGTTGGTCGATGGGGTCAACGGCTGGTCTTTGTGGAGTCGCGTTGAGTTGGGACAGATAGAAACGATTTGCTAAGGGAGAGACGAGGCGAGGCTTGATGCTGCTGCGATGTCGGATTTCTTTGTTGGCTGGTGCTTTGGTCGGGCTGAAGCCGCGAGGGGCGAGGAGAATAGCTGCAAGGCGGGCTATGCGGGATTCATGGTCGGGCGAGAGAAGGGCGGGAGGCGGTTGATTGATATTTAGTTGATTGAAGCTGGCAGCCGGGGGTCACGATTTCGCTGGGAGCTTCTCAGGGTCAGGTCAGGGCAAAGTGAGCGTGGCAGAAGAAGTGAGACAAGGCAGCGAAAAGGTCTAAGGTAAGGCGAGTGGATGGGTTGGATGGATGGGATTAGGTTCAATGTCACCGGCCGGATGGGAGATGGTGAGCTTGTGCTTGTGCTTGGCTTGTGCTTGTGCTGTAGCGGTCCATGTGCCCCCGTCGAGGTACCCAGTACTGCTAACGGCTACCGCTAACGGGCTAACGGGTGCTGCTGAGGGCTAGCGCCGCAGTACCTGTACCTGCTAGCGAGTACGGGGTACGGAGCTCATCCGCCCACACTCAGCGCTTCAATCCCTTTAACAGCAGCCCCGAGTGCTAGGAAGCTTTTGGCTGGTCGGGGAAATCATTCGGTGCCTGCTATCCATTTCTGGGGGGTGGGGGGGAGAGAGAATACGGGCAGCCCAGGTCTTGGCTTGGTACTCGTAGGGAGCACCGCCAGGTACACGATACATGTAAGGGGGGAACTCAGCAATGATTATGACTGACATGGACAGAATGAGTCAATGCATGCGGGCGGCGTTGCGGTTACGGGAGGGATTGATCTCATTCTCATAGGGAGAGAGATTGGGACTAGGCCAGTCATTGGAAATCTTGTGCAGAGCCCGCAGTCGGAAGGGAAGCTCGCTAACATTGAGATCTATTTGAGGTCCAGTGCTCGCAGGCAATTAATCGGCACGCATCAAAGCAGTTCACCCACCTGATCCCATCATGGCTGCAGTGTCACCCTACATGTTGGTGCTTGGAGCAGCTGCTGCCTCTGAAAGCCCCGAGAAGCTAATGTACCCCGTATCGAGGGCCACAGGGGGCTAACACCACCACTTTGCACTAAGGAGAAGGGCTTGAATGTTCCATTGTATGTTAATAATTGTCATGGAATCCCAATTCAGTGCGAGTGATGAGCTCCAGACCTTTTGTTACATACGTACATAGGGTCAATAGTACATAAGATCCAATATTGAGGTCAATCCTTGTCAGGGCCGTCAGCACCTATAACCTCTTGGAGGCATCAATCGCAAAGTACTGCCTTGTACGCACTTCGTACTCCGTACTCGACCCAGGACCCTCAAGGTGCTGGAATGACGTCGTCCGGTCGGGTAGGGCAGCCCATTTAGATCTCCCCAAGGTACCTTCAGGTTGGTGCTAAGGCACGCGCCCAAGTACAGAGTACGCGCTAGGTACCTTAGTAACCTTGATTTTTCAGGGCTTCCGCCTTTAGCCTCCGCCCATCTTTTTCCCTCCCTTGCATTTTCAGCACCTCAAGTCGTCAAACCTGAACAACTCACTGATTACGGCGCACTCCGGCTGATTGGATTGGACACTCATCGCCACCATCTTCTAGCACGGAGCCCATCGATCATGCAGCGGTGAATGTGGACCGGCTCGAGCCTTGTCTACCGGGGCAGCAATGCCAGTGCCAATGCAAATACCATGGACCAGGCCCAAGCCCAAGACCAACCTGAAGCACCGCCTCTCGCTCATGGCGGGCAACAAGAGGCGCCCGTCATCCGCCTGCTTGCTGAGCGTCTCGCCGTAAACAAGCCGGAATTGGGCGAGAGGACTCTACTTCGCGAGGGAGACGATGGAAACCGTAAGGACAGCAGCGAGAACAGCGAGAAAGGCCCTGATGCCCGTCTCGATACGCTGAACCGACGCTTCTACTCGTCTGCGCAATGGACAGCCGACGGCACCGTCATTCTCGCCCTATCATCCGACCAGACCGTCTCATCCTTTGTCCTTCCTGCAGACCTCCTGCAGCCTGCAGGAGAAGCGCGCAAATTGGGCTGCCAGGCCAGCATCAAGCTCCCAGAGCCCACCCAAACCCTCGCCGCCGCGCCCTACTTCTCCCTGGCCAATCCGGCCTCGCAAATGTTTCTGGTTGGCTGTCGAGATCATCCCCTCCATCTCTACCACGCCTTTCCTCAGCAGTCAGAGGATACGAAGGGTGCTGCTGCTGTCGCCAGCCGAACCCCCCTCTACACCTATAAGCTTATCCGGCACGAGTCCGAGCAGTACATCACCCCTGCGTCTCTGCTATGGGAGTACCCTGGCACTCACTTCGTCTGCGGCTCAGCGAACCGCATCGATCTCTTTGACGTGTCTGGCCACTGCTCGGATGGCCCAACGGTGACCGTTCCCACGATTCCATCCCGGCGCCACATCGCCAAGGGTAGCGGCGTCGGCATGAAAGGCACCGTGGCCGCCTTGGCGTCATCGCCTCCTGCAGACGCCAATGGCCACGGATCCATCCTTGCGGCCGGCACCTGGACCCGCTGGATGGGCACGTACGATCTCCACCGTTCTGATAGAGTTGTTGCGAACTGGTCGATCGCGGATGCCGACCAGAAGGCGTTTCGTATCGGCCTGGGAGGCCAGGGCGTCGTGCAGACGGCGTGGAGCCCCTGCGGGCGGTACCTTGTCGTCAACGAGCGTCAGGCTGACGGGCTGCTCGTGTACGATATCCGGGGAACCGGGCAGCTGTTGGCCGTGCTCAAGGGACGCAGGTCGACTACGCAGCAGCGGCTGCACTTTGACGTCTTTCCCGCAGAAACCGGCTTTGAGGTCTGGGCCGGCACCCAGCATGGTACGGTGGCGGTATGGGAGGGAGTTGGCATGCAGAACGATGTTATTGATCCTAGCTGGACGTGGAAAGCCCATGAGTCCCCGATAGGAAGCACGATTGTACACTCTAGCGGCTCCGTTGCGGCAACATGCTCTGGAGGTTGGGGGTATCCGCGAGAACAAGACTTGGATACTGCCTCTGCGGGGGCTGATCCTACTCTTGACGGATACAATCATCATAGTAAAATCTTTGATGAATCGTCAATAAGGATCTGGTCCGTTGGTGGGCAAAGTGTCACCGCATGACATGCATCAAGCAGGTAAATATCTTGTAAAATATATGCTGTTTCAATTCTTCTTTCAAGCACTCCCTACTCTGGTGATGGAAAAAAATGCATTCGATGTTGGCAGTATGTCCATAATATATTATGCTAACCTTCATGGATTCGAAACAAGCAGTATTCCAACGCCCCATCTGCCGGTCAACGTCGTAATCCCCTTCCCCTAGCCATATCTAATCGACCACAAAGTACGTACGCGCAAAAAAAGGGGGAAAAAAAACAGAACATGCCAAAGCCAGCAGTTTTCCAAGCCAAACGTGATTAATTTGCGAAAGACAAGCAGAGATGAAGTATGAGTATGATATGTGGAGGTTCAGGAGTGTTGTCATTCCCTTGTCTTCTTGTAAAGAGAAGGGAATGTCATTGTGTGTAGAGAGGTACTTCTAGAAGGTATTTCGAGGGTGGTCTTCGGATTCAAACATTACAAAAACGGTATAACAAAGGTGGCAGCCGCTATGACTCAGCATATACAAACGGATTTTCATTTTCTCTTTTTTAGGGGGGTATCATTTCAGAGTCGAATTGCCTTAAACCCACGGCCGGCCTCGAGACCGAGACTCAGATCTAGTCTGGGACCAGAAAGAGGCGCCGTCGCCATCGCCTCTTCTCCGCGGGTTATACGGCCTGTCATCTTCGGGTTCGGGATCCAGCGGCGGCGGAACGAAGCTTGGCTTTGGAGCAGTCTCCGTCAGGGGAATCTCGTCTGACGGTCGGCCATATCCAGGATCGAGAGGCACAGCCAGACCAAGTTCGCCGAGCTGCGGGGCGGGTTGGCTGGGTCTTGGAGTGATCGGAGTCATTTCAGCCTCGTCGCCGTGAATGCCCCTTTCTTCCGTCAGGAGAGCGGTGTTTGGGGGATATGTGCGGGGGTCAAAGTTGTCGTATTTTTCAGTTGACGGCCTGTTTTGTTTTTGTCATTGTTAGTTTCTTGGCATCTTTGTGAAAAGCAATGGCGCATGTTTTTTCTTACGTGATGTACTGGGTTGGCGTGGCTGTTCTCCTTTTGCGGAGGAAGTAGAAGATCAGGCCGGCAAGGAGTGCAAGACCGGCGAGACCACCGACCACGCCTCCGGCTATGGGTCCGGCCTTTGAGCTGCCGCTAGAAGTCGGCGCAGCGGGATCAGGGGTTGAGGTGGAGGTGGACGTCGAGGTTCCGGTTGAGGCTGAGTCGCTTGAGGTGGCCGTGTCCGTCTCCGAGGTGTCGGATGTGCTCTTGGTCTTGGTCGCGCGACTGGTAGTTTTGGAAGTAGACTCGGTCCCGGTTCGCGATCCAATCGTCGTCGGCTCGGAGAGAAGCGTAGGCGTCGCCGTCAGCTGGAAAGAGACGTGGCTAAAGTCCAGCGGCGAGCGACTAACCGCCGTGGTGGCCACCGTCGTCGCCAGATGCGAAAAGGCGCCGCAGCCAAACTGGAAGAAGCCCCCGTCGAAGTGGTTCTGATAACACACGTCGGCGCCGGTGCAGGTGAAGACGTAAGGGTTGAGCTCCGTCTGCGGCGGGCTGTTGACGTCGACGCAGCCGGTGAAGATGCCCTCGGTGCAGGGCGCGCCGTCCGGGCAGCATCCGATGGCCTTGTTCTCGACGTCGACGGCGCAGTGCGATCCGGCGAGGCACGTGGCTGGGAAGTTTGGGTCGCCCCCTATAAAGCCACAGACGGTGTTGAAGTCCCGTTGCTGCAGCAGATGATGCTCCGGCATTGATCTGAGGAAAGGCGCTGGCGTTGGGGCGATGGGCCACGGCGCGACGTTGAGCTCGCGCATGGCGACGGTTTTTGTTTCTCGGGGCAGCGCATGGCTTGATGCGATCTGGAGGAGGGTCGAGGACACGGCGAGGGCTGTGAGAGTGGAGGATCGCGGCGGAGGGGCCACGATCATCTTGTTTGGTGGTTGTTGTCTATAACAACTCTAGGCGCAAAATAGGAGAGACTTTGACGGACAAAGGAAACAAAGCCAAACCAGAGCTGGGAAAATGACGTGCAAGAGGGAAGACAAGCTGCAGATGAAGGTGTTTGGCAGATTGCAGATTTGTGAACATGAAAGTCAAGGTCGCACTGGCGCTACTCGTGCTTTTTGCTCGGGTAGTGTGCCTTGTTCGTATTGACCCCTGCAAGGTCCAACTGGCATACATTAGTCGAGCAATGCGGCCAATGGAGGGTGCAGCGGGACGATTGAATCTTGCGTGGAGGGTGGGTTGATGGTATAAATAGGCATTGGGAGCTTATTATTTACGGTAAACAAACAGAGGGGGAACATGTGAGATGAGTGAGACGAGGTGAAGTGAAGTGAAGTGAGGTGAGGGAGCTGTGAATAAAATAGTGCTGTATGAATAGAATACATTGTCTACTGTGGGATTGAGCTCTCTCTCACTCTTTGAGGCGGCTGCATTGCTTGTTTCAGCGGCAACTTGCTTCAGGTCCGTCCCCTTGCGTCGCTACTAAAGGTCTAAAGAGCGTCAAATTTGAGTTGTGCGGAATAAAAGTGACACAGACTCTCAAGGCCCATGCGCCATCATACAACTCAACGACAACATGAACCCGTGGTGTTTTTTTTTTTGTTTGTTCGCCCTGAGTCAAGCCCCCCTGAATTCGCGGCTACCGATTGGTGGCCCTAATTACATGTAGCAACGGCCCGGACTAGCTAGGCCAAGCTCAGTAGCTGGGGGCAACGCTCAATTAAGAGAGATCAATGGATGCATTGACTTTGGGCGTTTGCGATATTACACGCTGGGTAGCGCGGGTATTTATTACATAGCTTGAGCGGGCGTTGAATCATGGCATTGCCTCATGGGCAATTACGCGTATACTGCACCTATGTACTCTGGTGTTAAGGGATTTATTAGCATGAAACGATAGAAACTCAACGCCAAAATAAAACACTGCGTCGTGGCAACCATGAGTGTGAAACAGGTGCAAAGGCACTGGGAGAAGCGAAGCGTGGTGGCGACCAGACAACGGCAAGGCAATTGAAGTTTTTGTAGTGTCTCCGGTACCCGGACTCCGGTCTCAGAGTAATCTGGAGGTGCCGTATCTCTAGATGCTGTAAAAGGCCTCGAGTGTCTGGAACACTGCCTCTCCGAGCCGAGACCACAAAATCAGCTTTGATCCACCAGCAACGTCCAAAGGCTGCATTTTATCCTCCCTGCTGCAACTTGGGTACTATTACGGACTAAGGCGATTATGATTTCTATCTTGTATGCACTGTAGTGAGATCGATGTGAGCCTCCCAGATGACGTATAGTTAAGAGCGGTGGAGTTGCTGCATCAACCCCAATTCGAGAGCTGCATCTGACAATTGATTCGCTTTTCAATTCTCAACACCATTAATTATCAGAAAATAAAATCGATAAAAGAAAAAGAAGGTGCTACAGGGGTTGCTGGCTGAAACGGCACCAATGGATGTCCGGTAGCATGGCGGCTGCAGCTCTTCTCATTGGCATGTGCGAGTGGGCGATGCGACACTTGACCTCATGTTTTAGGGGACCAGCGACCCGTAATAGCGGCTCTAGCAGCAGGTGCTGCATGAGGGTACTTGTGAGATACCTCAAACAGCTTGGAAGGGAAGGCACAGTTGAGGTTGTACAGGTAGCAAAACAGCGCAGTGATGCTCTGTTTGTTGACCAGCAGCACCGCGTGGAGCAAAGTACTCTCCTCGTACCGCAATGCACCTGCAATCGACAGTCACCTGCGCCACGCACAGGCCACGCCGCGCTAGATTGACGTCGCTAAGATCAATTGATTGTAGCTTCCCCATCCATCTCGACAGCTCCATCCATTATCACGTCTCAACCTCGTCTGGCTCTTGCTCCCCTCTCTTGAGCTTCTTTTCTTTGTTTTTGGGACTCGCTCTGCTCTCGTCAACCTCTCTTGGCATCATCATCATCATCTCCTTTGTCCTATTTTGTTTCTTTTGCCGAGATTTTGGAGATTGCCACTCGCCTCTGTACAGCCCAGCACAGCAAAGATGCCCATCCGCGTCAAGCTCAAGAAACCGCCGCCTGTCCGCGAGGGCAGTCCCTTCTCCGCCCGCTTTGATTACATCGAGCCCCCTTACATCGGCCCGGACGACTCATTCCGCCTCGTCGTCAAGAAGCTGGGCCAGTACATCACCGAGGCCATCGAGCTCCCCAGCAGCTTTGAGCAGCTGCGCACGACGTCGGCCGGCACTTCGCTGCGCCTCTTGGTTGACCATTTGGCCGATACCTGCGTCAACCCGGCCATCGTCAATGCTCTTTTGTAGGTTCTCTTGACGCTCAATTCCGGCCCTCTTGTGCTTGCTTGACTTACCACCCACTGCTAGGGCGCTCAAATGGCACTATGCATCGGATCGTGATAACCAGGGCGTCGGCGAAGCTCGCTCTAATGCCTGTGAGATTGTAGCCTGGAGATTCCTGACCCACCACTCGGAGCGCGAGGCTGTGACCTTTTGCCTCTACGAGATCCCTGACCATAAGAAGGTAAAGGCCCAACAGCAACAGCAACAGCAGCAGGAGCCTGATCGCCTCTTCCCATCGGATCCCGAAGCTGGCGAGGGCACTCCCTTGATTCCTCGCGTGCTGGCTTCTTTTGACGGCTCAGATGCTCATCTCCCTGCGGGAAGTTCGTCCAAGAAGATACAGCTTCTGTCGTCTCTTTCTCGCTTGACCAATCTTAGCATGGATGACGAGAATGACGGAGGTGATGATGATGATGACCCAACCGCCGCTTTTGAAGGTCTAAATGCTCTTGAGATTGCTGCTATTGCCGACGCCAAGAGATTTCTTAGCCAGCACGTCGTGCAGAAGATCATCGTGGGCATATGGAATGGCGACATTGTTTTCTGGGATTCCATGTCGCTCAATTCGACCAAGCACCCCCATTTCTATAACCCATTCACGTCGGATCCCTATTCCCGACTCCGTGTGCCCAAATATCTCAAATGCTGGGAAGTCTTGTTCTTTGTCGTCTTCATGTGCTTGTATTACTCTGTCCTCATTGTGCGGGACGAAAGCCGCCTGACTGGCCCCGAAATCGCCTTGTTCTTCTGGCTGGCTGCCTTCTTTTACGATGAATTGAGTGAATGGATTGATGCCGGAGCCATCTTTTACGCAACGGACATCTGGAATTTGTTTGACATGATTATGATCCTCATTGGCACCATCTTTGCTGTATTAAGTGAGTGTCGTCTCTCTTGCTCACAGAAGAAACACCGAGTGCTAATCGTGACCAAGGAATTATCGGTATCATGCGTCAAGATTTGCGCCTAAACGACCTGGCATTTGATGTGCTGGCCTTGGAGGCTCTCTTCATGATCCCCCGTATTTGCTCCATCCTAAGTCTGAGCCCCTACTGGGGTACGCTTATTCCCTGCCTCAAGGAGATGGGCAAGGACTTTATCAAGTTCATGGTGCTTGTCATTGTTGTTTACCTTGGCTTCCTGACCACCTTCTCCCTCGTGGGCAGAGACATCTTTAGCTTTGGTAAGATGACGGGCATCTTGACCAAGATATTTTATGGTTCGAGCTATGTGGGATTCGAGATCATGGACCAGATTGATCCCATCTTTGGACCTCCATTGATGATCATCTTCATCACTTTGTCGTCGTTCCTTCTCATGGGCTCGCTCACCGGTATGCTCTCCAACAGCTTTTCTCGCGTCATCACCCACGCCAAGGAGGAGTACCTCTACGTGTACAGTGTGTACGTGCTGGAGGCCTCAACCAGCAACCGCCTGACACACTTTTACCCCCCGTTCAACCTTGTTTCATTGGTCTTGTTCCGGCCATGGCGATACATCTTCCCGAGGTCCCACAAATACCGCCAAGGTAGGATCTGGCTTCTCAAGGTGACCCACGCGCCCATTGTGGGCGTCATCAAACTCTACGAGTATCTCAAGTACAAGGGCGATGACGATGACGAGTTCCGCGGCTTCAAGGGCCCAAAGGAGCCTAAGGGGAGACGCCGTAGGTCGGAGGCTGGTAGACCCTCATCTGCTGCAGGCCGTCCCCCAATTGCAACGCTTAGATCTGCGATGAAATTGCGTCCGTCTAGCCGGAATCGCGAAGAGGACGATGTTGATGCGCCCTCGCCAGTTGAGGCTCAGCTTATGGAACTGCAGCAGAAGATTGACCAGCTGACATCGATTGTCGTATCGATGAGGGAGAGCCAGATGGTGAATGACAAGATCGAAACCGGTAATAACAATAGTGTTTGAGTATGAAGTATTGACCGTCGAACATCGAATACTGCATGAAGGAATAGGCGTCTACATTGATGAAGATGAAATAGTGTTAAGGATCGGCTGTGCATACGATATTATATGGCCAAAAGTCTACAACCACCTAAGAATCGAAACCCCCCAATATTTGTATGGGGGCCATTTCCGCAAACTTCTACCCCCTACAGTCCTAGAAAGATGATGATGACTTATATGAATAAAATTATTCACACTTGCTTTTCGCCCACTGCCTTTTGCGTGATGGTTCATATCGGTAGAGGCTCAAGGGAAATTATGGATGTTTCTTTAATACTTCTCTTGATTCTTCAGCTATAAGCTATTATTACTATAGAAACCCGGTTCATCACACTTACTTGGTTTATATAGCTAAAAATCTTAGCTTACTAGGTAGCTAAAGAAGATTGCGTTAAGCGCGTTAGTAAAGATATAAATCCAAATCCTTCCGACAGCCGGAAGCTACGTAAGTGGTGGCTTGTGTGCCGATTTAGCCGTCCAGCCACGATACTGAATGGTTGCGTAACTGGATCCAAGTCGCGCATATTTAGACTGTTGGAATGTCTTTCAATTTAGTATCTTCCAGTTGTTAGAGCTTCTGGTCCAAATTCCATAGTTACTCCTTGTTACACCATGGTGCCTTCCGAAGACGCGATAGCCAAGTTCATCTCCTGCGTTCCAGATGCCGACGAGGGCAAGGCGTGGGTCTTTTTAGAGGTGCATATATAACTGCTCACATTTCGAGGTCAGCAATCACAGCTGCTAATTCCGTGGCAAGGGCGCGGCGAGCATAGACGAAGCGGTGGCGGAATACCTCGATAACCCGGGAAAATATTCACAACCCGAAACTAAGTCTCTCAAACAAGCCAATGTCGTCCCTGGCTCAGTCGACGAAGCGCCTCCGGCGTACCATGCGCCATCACATGGTTCATCCAACAACGGCGGGGGACACACCGTCCATCAATATCTACGGACACACACGAACAAAGTGATTGAGGCAGCGAGGATACGTGCCAGAGATGAGGTTTGCGTGTGCTCCCCCTAAACCTACTGAACTCCAGTCTCATGAGTCACAGCAAGAAATGCAAAATATTCTCCAGCAGGTGCAACTCGCACACCGCATATTCAATAGTGACATCGAGCCAGAGCATGATGTGGATGGCTTCCTCTGTGGGTGTGACATTCACCGATACATGGCTCTAAAGGTACGACGCCTTGTCGTGCAGAATAGGTGGTCAGAAGCCGTCATGTACCCGGGTAAGAGACGCCAGATTCTCTCAGGGGCCCTCGACTGCTCATCGGCTCGACTGACAGATTTGTAGGTGAAAAGTCATATCATGACTGTTACCAAACAACGTTCGGTTACTATTCCAAGAATCCGTATAAAATGCGCGTCACCTCGCCGTATGGCAACTTCAGTTCGAGCTATATAGGTATGGGTATAGGTATGGCGCGTCCCATAGCCAGATATTACAGCCTTTCAGTTCATCAGACTATTAGCTTGAATGCACAGCTCAACGGGGAGGCCCAGTCTGCCATCGATGCAAGGGAGCCAAGGATGAATATTTGGGACCTTGAGAATCCTGATAGTTCACAGTCAATTTTAGCCAGCGAAGCTTCTTCAACATCAGCAAAAAAGGGGGATGAAGGACTAGCCTACGACAAGTCCGAGAAAAGGGGAGAACAAAGCTCAGCGAGTGCAACGGCCAATAGCAACGGCGAAGCGTCTTCATCTAGCAAACCATCAAGATTCGTAACGCTAAAGAAGGCCTTTTCAATCAAGTCTGCCGAAGAGAAAGCAGCCATCAAGCTAGAAGCGGCGCTGGGCCAATGCAGACAATTACGTGACGAGATTATACAGGAGGAAAATAGCAGATGGCCAGACGCCGAGTGGCGACAGATCGTGGCCACCTACCAAAGCAACGTTGGGATGGCCAACACAATCGCCCAAATCCGTCAATTCAAACCCATTCAATATCTTCATATGCTACAGGCAGGCTACTTTGAGCCCATTCCTGTGGCGTGGGCGAACCAGATATCCAACCCACTCAAGTTCACGGTTGACGCAAGCGCAGGGTGGAGAGGCATTACACCAGCCTGGAGGGGCTACGATGATACAGCAGAAGAGAGGCTATACTGGGTATTGAATCACAGAGCCGGGGCCGGACAGAGGCTCAAGCCCGACATGATCTCCGCATTAGACATGGCCCGACGAAGGATGGCATCTGCCGTAGAGCCACCCCCAGCGTATTATGCGGCAGACGACACTTGCCACCTACAGCATACTTCTGAAGGCTATTCTAAACAAGTTATGCCTCCGCCATTTCGACCTTATGATGCTCCAGAGACTGCGTCAGACGATAGCATGATATTGGTAGACGTATCTGGCTCGATGGACTTTGAGCCAATGCGGCCACTATACGACGAGTATCTCATAACAGGATACACTCGATCTACTCAACCCAAAAATAGAGGTAAAATTATTCCATCTCGTTCAACAAGCTGGCAATTGCTAACCATGTTCATTCTGTTTCAGATACTGCCAAAGCCATCATCCGCCGATTTACAGACGCCCTTGCCAACCACGATCACAACTTTCAGGGTTACCAGCTAACCACATTTGCCAACCATGCAGAGTATATTGGCATTCTAAACCACCAAAATTTCGAAAAGGTTTGGGGAACAGTCAGATTCGGAGGCGGCACACGCGTCATGACGGGATGGCAAAAGGTGAAAGAGCTCCATTTTCAGAAACACTCAGCATCGGCGACCTATCACCCGGTATACGGCTGGCAAGCGGGCCCGGAGACGCCCATTCTAAGAGTCCTCTTGCTACTAGATGGAGAGGCCCAAGACATGGACGAGTTTGAACTTGATTTGCTGGGTCTCTCGTGGGTTCACGTCACCATATTCTTGGTCGGAGTGGACGGCTGCCCTCATCACCATAGGCATGCAAATGAGTTGCAAAGAATAAGCGAAGTCAACCCACACGTGTCTTTTGTTGATGCGCAAGGGAATACGCCAGAAAGGTTTGTGACTCATGAGCTGCTGAAGAGGCACTTGGGGTACGATATGTCCATGCAGGAGTTTGAGGAGATGGAGCACCCGCCCGCTTATACAGCATAATTTTAAGCCATTATTCATGTTACTATGCCCATGTCACGACCCATCGTCTTATGTGAAACAAGGCAGCACGTACCTGGATTTACCGATCCAGTCATTCAATTTTCTGCCCACGTTCGTAAGCATGGCCGTGGACACGGGTGGTATGTAACATTGTCATACACGGCTTGTAACTATTAGATACATCTTTGGTGGTAAATATAGCAGTTAATATTGAACAGTTACACGATATAACTTGGCCAACCTGCACGACGACTCATTACATCTCCAGGCCCAATGCCTCACATGATGCAATACCAATCATGATATGCGGAACCAATCGCAGCTACACAAGAGACTACTTCCGACGAGTATCCGCATCCCAGCGCCTCAATTCATTCAATGTCTTACAACTCGGATCCTTTCAAACGCTCAGAGTGGCTACGTTCACTTCAAGTCTTGGATTAGCCGCACAAAGGTACGGGATTTCCCCGCCATCCGGTAATCCGTATAAAGCACAGAATACCACGAGTTGTGTTTCTCTCCACTCCGCACATATCGTAATAGATCCAAGACATAGGCAGTATTACGTCAAACACAAGATCTAGAATATCATTAAGCATTAGAAATCAAGTACGGAATAAGAGTAACCACAATCGCACACTTCATCCCAGAACACGAACCCCGCCAAAACAGCCATCTATGGCAACTTTTCCCTCCAAGAATAACTAATCCGTCCTACGTCGGCACTCCAAAACAACGAACATGAAATCACACGATCAATCTCGCCGGCCATTCCGTCGGATATTGAACAAGGACCTTGCAGATGCCTTTCACCCGGCCCTATCGGGAACCCCCTCCAGCACCACTAGCCATGCAGCCGGGACGATCTCCAAGTGTGGGGAGCCAGTCAAAACAGCCGGACGAACTCCAAGCTAAAGCGTCGGTGATACCCAGATGCAATGTCGCATCGAATACGCAGAATGGACGGATTGCCGGTTCGTGAAAGTGAGGGGTAGAGTAGATTTCATGCGTGCCGATGTCAGTCCATCTTTGCATAGTCCGGGGTTGGCTATAAAAGGCAAGTTGACAAATTAAAATCTGCCGACACCGTGAATATGAGTGGCCATTCTTCTTCATGATCAGAGCTTCTAGCTCTCACGATATCGAATAGCAGCAATCATGGTTTCGTCAAAGAATATCCTCTTACAACTCACTTCCCTGCTGCCAATCGCCCATGGCGCTGCAATTCACCAGCGATCCGATGACACTACTCAATCCTCCCCCATCGTCGACCTAGGATACGCCAAATACCGTGGCGTCAGGCTCAATGCAGGAGTAGATCAATTCCTAGGCATGAGATTCGCCCAAGCTCCCCTCGGCAACCTCAGATTCCGCGCACCGCAAGATCCAACTCCGGAGAAATCTACCCAAGATGCCTCCAAGGTCTGTCAAACCACCTCACTCTCACAAACATCAAAGCCACCTCACCCTCACTCACAACATCACATCGACCAAGTCAACTAACCCTCCAACAACAGTTCGGCCCAATCTGCGTAGCCGTCGGCCAAACAGCAGACGCGAACAACGCAGAAGACTGCCTCTTCGTCAACGTCTACAAGCCCTCCAGCGCAACCCCCAACTCCAACCTCCCCGTCTGGGTCTACATCCAGGGCGGCGGCTACGCCCAAAACTCAAACTCCAACTACAACGGCACCGAAGTCATCAAGCAGTCTGGCGACGGCCTCATCTTTGTCAACTTCAACTACCGCGTGGGCGCTCTCGGCTTTCTCGCCAGTGAGCATGTGCGGAAAGATGGGGATCTCAACGCAGGCCTGCTCGACCAGAGGAAGCTCCTACACTGGGTACAGAAGAATATCAAGAAGGTATGTAAATCATTTTACCTTTAAGAGTATTTAAACAAACTGACAACATTGAAACCAGTTCGGCGGCAACCCCAAACACGTCGTCATCCAAGGCGCTTCCGCTGGCGGCGGCTCCGTTACGCACCACCTCACAGCCTACGCCGCCAAAAAGGACAATCAACTCTTCGTCGGCGCAATCCCCGAGTCTCCCTTCTGGCCAACCCTCCGCTCCGTCGCAGACATGGAGTTCCAGTACCACCAGCTCCTCTCCAACACAAACTGCTCGTCCCTCGACTGTCTCCGCGGCCTAGACACTCAAGCACTCTTAAACGCCGCCCCCAACGCGCCTTTCATCGGAGCAGCGAGCGACAATCCTCTACCGTTGTGGTACTGGCTCCCCGTCATCGACGGAGACCTCATCACAGACCACCTGTACAATCACTTCGAGCGCGGCAACTTCATCCGCGTCCCCGTCCTCGTCGGCGACGACACCAACGAAGGCACATACTTCGCCTTCAACGCCACAGATCCTTCCCAAGTCGAAACTTTTCTCAAAAACAACTACCCCTACCTCCAAGACTCCCAACTCAAAAGCATCATCCGCGCATACCCCCTCGAACCCCCCCTGCCCAAACACGCAGCATACTTCCCCTCCGCAGAAGCCGCCTACGGAGAATCCACATTCACCTGTCCCGGAAACACCGTCGCCGCCTCCGTAGCAAGGTTCTTCGACCCCCGCCGCGTCTGGAACTACCACTACAACGTTCTTGACCCAGACAACGTCGCCAACGGCCTCGGCGTCCCTCACACGTTCGAAACGAGCGCAGTGTTTGGGCCCGGATACTCAGACTCAGCAGCGGCGTCCTACTACACGACCAACGCTGCAATCGTCCCCGTCACCATGCACTACTTCTTGAGCTTTGTGACAAAGTTGAATCCGAATGCAGCAAAGTATCATTCGGCGCCAAACTGGGATCCCTGGGGCCAAGGCACGGGGCAGCGTATCAGGCTGCAGACCAACAATACTGCCATGGAGCCTGTGCCATTTGATCAGATAGCTAGATGTAATCTTTGGAAGAGTCTGCAAAGCTACACCCAGATGTAAATAGAAAATCACAAAGAATAAGGTCAATGACAAAGCATACTTAGTACAAGCGTTCAGATCCATCAGATTTCCTTGACACTTACTCAATTCCCCTTTAAGGCTGTCCATCTCCAACTCTAACATCGTCCTACTTCCTGCTAGATAAACCGGCACACCTACACCGGACGCAAATATATCAGCCAGAGAGTTAGTAAGCAAATTCAAAAGCAAAGGCAGTATCCGTAGTAACCTGGTTAACAGGAAACGTCACGGATCCATCAGAGTACGGGTGGGAATACCATCCCAGGTCGATTGGGCTGTTAACTTGAGCCCACTGCTGATACTGCTCAACTGCAGGGAATGCATAAGTGTGAACATTCAAACTGCCGCTCGCTGCAAGGCCAAGGGAGCTCAGATTATCCAGAGTTAATTCCCAAGTCCCAGTCTTGACACGTACACCCACAAGGACGCGTGCGAGGCCCCGGTCAGCTGTAGCATAGACATCCAGTGCAAGATCTGAAGACGGTGTGGTGCCATACCGACTTCCAGTCATGTTGAGGTTATAATATTTGTAAACCTGATAGTCGCCAACTGGGAAATAGCTCGTGGAGGTTGCGCTGTAATTGCTCAGGGAATCAGGCTTGCCAATGAGACTGGCCATGAAATCATGAAGTTGATAACCGCTGAGCCAGTTACCTCGCAGGCCAAAAGCATTGATTCTTTCAAGCTGAGCAATCCACCAGGCGGATCCAGAGGGAATCTGTTCTTTGAAGACTCCATACTCATTAATATTGATAGTGCGAGAAGGGAGGTTGTATTCTTCAAGATAACCGAGCAAACCAGCGTGGGCAGACAGCAAATCGCCGCCTCCGCCTTCCATGTGCCATGCATATTGGTCTGGAATGCTACCGTTGCGGGAAATGTAAGAGCACCAATTCGCAAACCAACTATTATTCAGGGGTTCGCCAGCACTTGCAGGGCCAGATAGGAGCACTTTGGTTCCAAATTCAGCACTGCCACGGAAAGAGAATTATGTTAGCACTTTAAAGTTGCATCAAATCTGTCTTCAGATAAGTTTTCCATTTGACTCACCGGAATTTGTAATACGTGCGTCCCCACATCTCCAAATACTGTTCTTGTGTACGCGCCCAGAATCCAGCGCCATCTGGCTCATTCCAAATGTCAACAATTATATCCTTGGTCATGCCATTGGCTGTCATATCAGAGAAGAGAGTAGTGAGATAGGAATCCCAGCTTGTCCAATCTCCGTTGTCTCCAGGATACGGTGCTGATGAGTTTTGTGTTCCATCTGCTCCCCAAAGGTCATGGATGAGAAATACAAACTGGCCTCCATGTTTGAGGGTGGTTTGGTAATTAGATAGTGCTGACTTGAACCGATTCTATCCAAACTTGGGGTTAACATAATAGCCATTCGTTATTTTTACCATGCATATGCTCATACCTTATAGTTGGTCAAGCCCCAGATCCATCCAAGTGCGGGAGCAGGCAGTTGAGCTCCACCGGCTCGTTCATATCGCCAACCAATGTCTCTGAAAAACTCATCCTATTCCGGAGTTGGCAAAACAGCTCTTCATAACGATAAACCGAACCCAACTTACTGGAATCTGGTTCCCGTTTTCAGGGAGACCGTATAAAGTTCCCGAAGCGAGGTGCTCTGGAGCTCCAGTATTATTGGCAAAGTTCACCACCGCTGCAGTTGTCGCGAGGGTTCCAGTGATGAACACCGAGGATAGAAAAGCAGCTAGGTGCATGTTGTAGAGCAACAGTGAATTCGGTTGAGCACAATACTTTCTAGGTGGAAGAGAAAAGCAGTTGAAGGTACTCGCATGGTTAGATTTTATACGGCTAGCAGAGCTTGCTCGCCAGATCGCTCTTCTGACGCATCTGCTTGGGTTATTCTGCCGGTAGCTTCCCGAATAGGCAATGAATAAAAAATCATTGTAACGATCCTTGAGCTAAGATCTGGGGTAAACATAGCTTGATAACGGGAGAAGGGGGGGCGGTGGATACGGTTTCTTACAACTTCTCCGGCTCCGGGGAAGTGTCTGCACGGCGCGTTTTAAGTCCTCTTGAGAATTGAGATAGAAGCGCTCCAATACGGACGCAGCCCAGCACTCGCGGCTTGGTTGGGACGACTACTGGTTCTGACTATGGCGCACGGCAAAAGTAATGAAGCCGGCATTAGTTGTGATAGTACAGATGCAACTCTCCACCCCCACCGGAGCTGTGGAGGTCGATTGATGACAAAAGTGCGGAGAAGCTCCAAGCTTCCGGGTCCTGCATCTTACGATGTCAGACTCAGTATCTCAATTCAGCATTCCGTTAGTATTATTGGAGCGGTTATGAGATTCTGTGGATTTAAACCAAATGCCAATAAAGAAGACACGCTGCATGGATAATCACTTATCTGGTACAGGAGATTGTCTACATGTTTATGCCTCTAATTCCTATCTATGTAGCTAAGGTCTATAAAATAGAGAACTTTGGTTAAAATTCACTTAGCATCTTAATTGAAGATGGCGAGATATGGTAAATAGACTAGATAGCTACTAGGTAGGTCTGTTCGATAATACCTATCATTCTATGTTACCCGACTACTTCCAGAGGTGTCCCGAACCGATCGCGTGATTCAAACCTTTAATGTTTTCTGCGGATACCTACTCTCATATGGCCCTTCCCCCCGCGATTGTCACGAAGGCAGTACGGAATAAACTTGAGTTGTTGAACATCTGGCCTTTCTTTCACAGTCGCTTTACCGAGGGGGACGAGGGGACCAAGAGACTCCTCTACTCTAAGGAATGCCGAATTATGTGCAGTCAAAGTAACGCATGGCTCTCCAAGTTCAGAGTCAGACGCCACTTCCTCAGTGATATTCCCAGCAGGATCCAAGACAAGGCTCTTGAAATGGTCTTCTACCCATGGGTTATCAAAGTCTTCGAGACAATATATGAGTGGGCCTCTGGCAAGCGCTACGATGTCTTGGTTCGTGTATGGATGAGGTGTAATGAACCGTGGCTTGAGGGGAATATCAAGTTCAAACGTATTGTGTCTCTTGAGCCAATCCGGAGAAAGGGTCAAATACCCTTTCTCAAGTACAGTTTCAGGTGTGCTTGGCGAAAGCTATATTTTCTCGTTAGATGCTTCACCAATGTTGGCCTGGGTCAGCTTACCTTCCAGTCTGTCGCCCAACTTGGGATCCTTAGTTTGATAGTAGTCGCCACCTCAGAAGCATTTCGAATAGCAAAGTTGATTTTACCATCCCACGGCCAATTGGACTTCTGCTCCAGTTCCACGGTAGTATCGCCAATGGGAATCTTGATGATTGCCGAAGAGTACAAATGCACGGCAACTTCAACCGATTTATTCTTTTCGTCAGCTTTCTGAGACCACAAGTAACCTCCAATGTAGCCTAGAAGCCGGGCCATATTTGGAGGGCAGCAAGCACATGTAAACCACTCGGCGCGTTTCGACAGATCCGTGTCCGTAGATGCCAACTGGTTAACATAAGTAAACTGCTTTCCATTCACTGACATGCCAGTCAGCACAGCATTGTAGAAGCATAGTTCCATCACATCTGCGAACTTCGCATCCAGATTCAGCTAGTCCTGGTCAGTATTTGCGTGGCAAGGGGCTGCCAATTTACCTACTTGAAGCATTCGCTCGGCAAGCATCATGACGCCAATTCCGGCACACGTCTCAGCATAGCATCCACCCTCATCGGTACCAGACGGCAGAAAATAGTCGATTCCGAACCCTTCCCATTGCTTCATCGCGCCAATTCCTCCCGTTAGATACATTTTCTTGTCCACCATGTTAGTCCATAGGCGGGCCAGCGCATTCCGTAGGGCGCCCGTGTTACCCGTATTGTCAGTCCGGACAAGGTCAGCTACGGCTGTCAGAAGATACATTGCTCGCACACTGTGGCCCTCGATTGTTTCTTGTTCGATAATCGGCTTATGGGCTTGTTGATACCTGATCTTGATTTCAGCAACTTACGGTTTCTGTGAAGAAAAAAAAAGGGCAGGTCATCTCACCAGAAACTTCTTTCTTCTGTCCAATAGGCGGGGCGTTCGTGCTCGCCCTCTCCCCGGAGTTCTGCTTCCACGTCGTAATAATGACGACCGTCTTGTCCGTGCGGGTTTCCACGCTCCTCGATGAAATACTGCGCCAACGCTTGATGTCGAGCATCTTTCGTCTTCTCGAAGAGACGGAGGAGAGCAAGCTCAATCTCTGGATGACCGGGATAGCCATGCTTCTGATCTGGGCCCGGGCCAAAGGTTTTGCATAACAAGTCGACGTATTTGAGGATTGGTTGTAGCAACAAGTCGTTTCCGTAGTAATCTTGGTGCGCGAGCGCAGCTTCGATCAAATGTCCCGCATTGTATCTTGGCTCGCCATTAGTTATGTATTTTCTACCCCAGGTTGGGAAGGCGTTGGGACACGTTACAACTCGTGAAGATCCCTCAGATTGGTGAATCGCCCCTTGGGATCAACGACCGTAAAATGGATATTCAGATATCCATCCTCCTGCTGAGCAGATCTGATCATTTCGACCAGCTCTTTGACAGCCGCATCAATCTCGGCATTGTATTTCCAGCTTAGGAAATAGCAAGCCCCTTCTATCCACTTGGCAACATCAGAGTCCCAGAATAAATGATTTGGTACAGGCCACACGTTCGGCTTGTCGGAGTACGAAGGGTGCCAGTTCAACTTGAAAGCTTCATATCGACCCGTTTCCTTCAAGACGTTTAATTGGTACAGTAATGTATTCGCATACACGACTTGTCGCCTTCGAGATATAAACGACGGCGACGAAAAGGTCGTGCTGGCGAACGCTTTCTGTGGATACGCCATGTCTCAATCAATTGTGTGATTTGTTCAGCGAATCATGCTCTGACCGTCAAACGATGCTGCGCCAGGACATCCAGTCGCTCAAAAAGCACGACCTCGTATCTATTTAACCCGACAGCTCTCTTATGCAAGGGACACATAATACCGGCATGGTGGGTAGTTGTCCACCCCACCGGTGTGGCAAGCGACCCTCTCCATTTCTGGCTGCCGTGAGGGGTGTGCTGTGAGGGCTTCCAATCAGAATCTACGCTCAAGGAAGATGCTGAGTCTTATAGTCCTTATAGCCTGCAGCTGGACAGAGTATTTTCAGAGGACCGCTGGACAACAGCCCACCGGTGGCCTGCCCCCACACATGCCGGGTGCCCCAAGCCTTTCCCCAGCTTTTCCCCAGATCCCCAGGTCTCCCCCACCGGGACTCTGCATGCCCTTCCACATGGTGCATATGTTCTAAATTCGCGTTGACCTTAGAGATATTAAGGGGATTCGAGAAGTATATGTATATTATGGAGAAATGTTACCATCTTCGCCACGTTCCAATCGCCTCTTCATTAAGAGAGAACAGAGTGGTTAAGTCCCAGTTCCAGCTACGTGCACGTTCAGCATGGCATCGGGAAACGACCTGAAGATGGAGTCGGTCATTCCCACCGAGGAGGAGCTCAAAGGCTTTGACCTCAACAACCCCGAGATTGTCCAGCTCATCCATCACGCACAGCAGAGCGACGCCGCGGATCGTCTGTTGACGATTCGTGAGGCTCTGAGCAAGTACAAACGAGCCGTCTTCTGGGCCATGTTTCTGTCCACCAGCTTGATCATGGAAGGATACGACTTAGTTATTGTGAGTAGCATTTTCGAATCGCTTGTCTTACCGTTCGAGCTGAGGAGGATTCCGCTGACATCCAGAACCTAGATTACCTCTTTCTACGGCCAGACTCAGTTTCAGGACCGGTTTGGTCAGGTTGATCCTTCTACGGGGAAAAAGTACATATCTGCCCCCTGGCAGTCTGGCCTGTCCAACTCGTCGCTTGTCGGTCAGCTGGCCGGTCTAATAGTCAACGCATACGCTCAAGATCGCTTCGGATGCCGAGCGACCATGATGGCTTTCATGGCATGGATGGCAGTGATGATTTTCATTCCTGTGTTTGCACCCTCCTTGCCCGTTCTGGCTTGGGGAGAGGCCATGTGTGGTGTTTCATGGGGTGTTTTCCAAGTATGTCCTCAATTTTGCCTCTAGAAAAGGGTATCCTAGCTGATGCAACCGTTTGTCAGACTCTTTCCACAACATATGCTTCCGAAGTCGTTCCCACCGTACTGAGACCCTACGTTACTGCTTACGTCTGTATGTGCTGGGGAGCAGGTATTCTGCTCTCCTCAGGCGTCGTCCGAGCCGTGGCAGGTCTCAGTGGCAACATCGCCTGGCGACTGCCTTTCGCCCTTCAATGGGTCTGGCCAATCCCGCTCTTTATAGGCGCCTACCTTGCTCCCGAATCTCCATGGAATGCCGTTCGAAGAGATAAATCCGAAGAAGCAAGAAAAGCACTCAAGCGTCTCCGTACCCCATCCCCAGAAAGCGACTTCGAGATCGAAGCCACACTGGCCTACATCCAGCATACCACAGCCATCGAAAAGGCAGAGACTGCCTCGGCAAGTTTCATCGAGTGTTTTCAAGGAACGAATCTTCGCCGTACTGAAATTGTAAGCCATCACGCCCTTCATGTTTTGCAACATAAAGCTGACGTCTACATCGTAGAACTGCGTTGTTTGGGCGGCACAAATCCTCTGTGGTAACGCTATCCTGGGCTACTCCGTTGTCTTCCTCGAAGCCGCAGGCTTTTCCGAACTTCAAGCATTCGACCTCAACATCTCTCTGTCTGCTTGTTACATCGTTGGTGGCATCATCTGCTGGTTCATGTTCCCGCACGTGGGCCGAGCAACCATCTACATGGGCGGTTTGGCGCTGATGTTCTGCTGCCTCATCGCCATCGGTGGCCTCGGTTTCACCTCAGGCAAGGGCGCTGAGATGGCCATTGGTATCTTGTTGGTCTTTTCGACGCTGATTAACATGATCACGGTCGGCCCTGCTTGCTATCCCATTGTGGCAGAAACGCCATCTGGACGCCTGAGGTACAAGACTATTGTCATTGGCCGTTTCGTGTATAACCTAACGGGTATTTTCAACAATTCCGTGACCCCACGCATGATTGCTGCGACCTGTAAGACTTCTCATTTTCTTCCATCCCGGTAAATTCTGTGTAAAACATTGTTTTAACTTTGGCTAACACCCTTGATGATAGCCTGGAACTGGGGAGCCAAAGCTGGTCTTTTCTATGCAGGCACAAATCTTCTCTGCAACATCTGGTGCTGGTTCCGCCTTCCCGAGACCAAGGACCGCACGTTTGGTGAGATCGATCTGCTATTCGACAATCACGTTCCCGCGAGGAAGTTCAAGCATACCAAAGTTAATCGTAAGCCTTTTTTTCCACCCATGGCATCACTTCTTATGAGAAAGATCCCCAGTCCTAACGCAGAAACTACAGAATTTGCCCACCAAAGCGAGTATCGCGAGAAGGCAGACATTATTAGTGATGCTGAGCACATTGAGGTGGAGAAGGGTCCTATTGTCCCCTAGCTACCGAGCAGAGTTTCGAGTTCGAGCTTGGAACTCATCGTAGCAGGTGTGAGAAAGGGATTCAATTTCAGATTGCGATATAGGGGGAATTATTGTTGTTTATCCGTATCACTATAATCTATTCATCAAATCAGAAATACGTTGATTGAGTCCCAGTCTACTGAACCCGTGTTTTGCTACTATACCTTGGAAGGACCAGTGAGAGAATACAATTCTTACATCGTTGATTAACTTCAACCATGACGAGGGGTGTGTGTATGCTCCAGTCAATGCAGCATGTATTTCTAAACTTCCAATGATATGTTCTCTTAGCAGATCTCTATAAGAAGAGTCAAAGTCCGGACAATCCAATGACTATATCCCCAACATTTTAAATCCATAAGCAGCCTTCTGCCCTCCAGTAGCACACGACTAGGACCCTTTGGGCTGCATAGATTTCCAACGCCCGTGACATTTGCACGAATAGACGCTCCTCTCTTCACAAATAACTGCACAAGCTCATCATCAGCAGGCCTATCCAATTGCATGGAGGTGGGAAATGGAGATCCGGCATCTTCATCACTCTGGGGAGAATGGGAATCCTCTACTGGCCTAGATGTGTGGGGAGCAAATGTGCCGTAAGCCCACATTGCAAGGGTAGCAAGAAACACAGCTGACGGTTCGTAGAAGCCATCTACTGAATAACGACGAACATGCCAAAACGAAACTCCAGCATGGATCATAGCGAGCCTCGCCTTATATTGATCTTCCATGGCCCATCGTCGTATATGGGTTCTTGCTTCAGTAATTTGTCCATCACTCTCCGGCTCCCGTTCCCTGGTCATTAAAAGAGCCAATTGTACTATATGTCGGAACGGTGTGAGTAAAACTACTCGAGCAAGGTGGAGATGAAGGACCGTTGGATGTTCCATCCCACCTGCGGCACCAATGACACTGTTTGCGTGCCAGTGGAGAACATCGAGGCAGTCACAAGCGGAATTCCTCCATCGTGAATATATCTGAATTTCCGGAAGCCAGACAGGACCCGACATCTCTTTGGGCTTGATGGCTTGCTGTTCCGCGGCAGGACTCCAAAGGGTAAGTGGCTGTTTGAAGTAGGCTTCTACTTCCCAAGTTCGCCGAAAAAGAGCGTGGATGCAAAGAATTCGACTGAATTCGCCCGTTGAAGACTGGAGTCGTTTCTCGACGTACAAGATCTGAATGACTTCATGTAATGATAGATTCTCTGAGTTTTCAAAGTTATATTTGATTTAACTTCAATTTGAGGGGGGTGGGGAACTCACTTGTTGAGACGCTGTAGAGCTGTCGCCAATCGAGAGCCGTGCTTGCTTCCCACAGAACCTCTTGACATGGTACAGGAACTCTGGCATCTTCCAAAGATAGAAGAGGGCGCACCTGGAATTGAAATGACCACATACAATCTAGCAACTGAGATATTTTTAGATTTAGTCCAAGAAAAATCGAAAAGTGATGCTGAAACATACCCATATGGTGTAACCAGTTCTTCGGCGGCTCTCCGCACAACACCACGCCTTCCAGTCGGAGGCTGCTTGGTCGACTGTATGGCTTCTCAGTAATTGGTCTTGTTGCTCTGTATAGTTGACCCATTCTGTCTCACAGAATGCAACCAAATCGATTCTGGAGGCCTTGGCCCGCTCAATCAACTGCTGAGCTCCGCAGTACATCATTCCGATACAGCTTAGCAATCTAACTTGCGTAAAGACAAGTCTCTCAATACTTGCATTATGACCTGTTTCCAACTAAAGAATTTATTGCTGTCAGAGTCTGATGATTGGGGAATGTTACAAGCAAAACTCACAACCATGTTTATAGCACGTCGCAGAAACTCATGCATGGCCACGACAAGACCTTGGACATGTTCAATTTTAGCATAGTGACTTCCAATTGCAGCCATTGCCAGTACGAGTAGCCAGTGAGAGCTCAAGGGATTGAAAGTCGCTGGATGGATAAATGGCAGAGTAGGCTGGAAATGTTCGTTATAGAGGCGAACAAATAAACCCACTGACTCTAGTGATGGAAAGTCAGCAGAATGAAAAGGGGGAAAGTACGATGATATTATACACGTTTGATTAAAAGCATGTAAAATATCCCTGTAGATCTCGATAGGAATCTGCTGATTCCCCGATGATGAGATATTGGCACCGTCGTGAGCTCCGTATTCACAGCCGGGGAATCCGTATTTGTTATAGATAGTTTCTGGTCTATCAGCGTCGGTGAGCTGGGTATAGGTAACTGGGGATTGATGAGCAGATTGATGTAATGCTTTGCGTATACGAGGCAGTCGTGCGCCATCTCCGTCGACATAGTAGTAACCGACCCCTTTGCTATTGGAATTCTCCGGGGCGATGATCCCTTGGTTATTACTGAAAGGAGATGTATTCTCATTCACATTTGACGCCGCGCTACCAATATCAGGGCCGCTCATTAATCGGTCTTGGGATATTTGCGCAGGGCCAGCGTAGCTACCTGTAGCTTGCGGCGGTGATGGCCCAGAGTTAAAATCGAAATCCGGCATCCAGTTGTCAGGTAGCCAATTGATAGACGACAGACGGTTATGGCGCCAAAATCTGGGTTCTGGTCGCCTTGAAACTTGTGTGGTATTATTCGCCATGCTTGGTTGCGAAGCTGGCTCCCCCGAGGACCAGGTTTGTTGAGCTTCAGAGCCTGCTCCTTGCTGAAATTCTAGCAACGAATCTCTCAGAAAGGGCTGGGGAGGTAGATTAGTGGGCATATCAGGTGATTGACCTAGTATATTATCATGAGAGTCAAGGGATGTTCGAGGTTGCGCTGCACTCTGTGGACTGCGTCCCACGGATTGAAAACCTGTCGTCTCCATGATGGGCGCAGTCATGACAGTTCGATTGGAGTCGAAACTGCGCTGGGAAACAAACGGGTTGAGCTCCTCATGGCTTCTACCCGCATTCGTAGGTGAATGGGACATATGAGGCCATGATTCGGACGATTCTGTCGAGTTGGTGATGGCTGGAATCTGATTAATCCCGAGGTGTTCCCCACGGTTCAACTCACCTGCCTGCTCATCGGGCGGTGTTACGGAATCTCCTTCCATAACATTAACATTGCCACCTACATTGGCTCTAGCATTGGTTGAATGTGCAGGTGGATAATTGCAATTGATTGACCTCTTTCCACAAGCAGCACACGGATTATCGCCACTGCACCTTCTACGCGCTTTTGCACAGGCAAGGCAAGCCCGGGCACCCCTACGGAATGCGCTGCTCCTTGGTTCTTTGTGAAGCCGTTCATGGCGCCGTAAAGCATCGCTGTCCGAGAATTGAAGTCAGCCGATGTGTTTCTAGAAGCATGGGCCTGGTTCGGATGAAGAGAGTGGGAGAAGTCAAGACAGAAAAGAAAATCATGCCATCTACATGTACAGACCCCCTGTAAAAGCCTTTCTGGCAGTAGTCGCACTTTAGAGAACGTTTATCCGAGTGGCTCCTTGAATGGCGAGTCAAATGTTCAACTCGTCCAAACGTTTGTTGGCAGACTGGGCATCGGTGTCTTTTCTGCTCAGCATTCATGTTCTCTCGGCGACTGGTTTCAGCGGTGGCGGCACTCATGGTCGCTTCTCGTGATTGGTGTGTAGGTGTAGGTGTAGTGCTGCGGAACAGCTTCAATCTGGGCTTAGGATTTCATCCGTGAAGGGTTAATGTTGGGTTCATTGAAGAGTCGGAACTGATATCTTCAAGTTGGTGTAATAGGTAACCCCACAGATATCGCCCTCGTGTATATTTTGCTACGAATAAATGCTAGACGACACCACGGACGATAGTGGTTTGAAAACATTTGATGGTACGGATAGGAGCATTGATATTCCCAAAGGTGCCCGCGGGCTGGGATCAAATGGTGCTGCGGGGATGCTCACGTGGTTTCCTTAGCACAGTTATCCAGGGGTAGTCAATCGGACAGCTCGATCAAATAATCCAAGTTCCTGACTTTCTCCAAGAAAAAAAAAAATGTCACATCCGGCTATGGCGGGATTTGCGATTGTATAGACCAAACTCTGAGGGTATGAACTTTGGGACACGGACTTCAATAATCGCGTCAATGAGCGTTCAATTCTTTGGGTCGCTGTCCCTGCAAAAATAGTCACCGAAACGACGGCATATCGCCTTACAACGGCGTTCCGAAGTGACTCTAGTGATGAGATATCGACACGCATCGCCACAACACCTTGGGGAAATGTGGCATTTGGTTCGTTTCTTGCAATCGCAGTAACCTTGAAGCCGCCGCGTAGAAGGACATTGGCGCAGCTGATCCAAGACTTGGAGTGGATGTAGCTACTCTACGCGTTTGAAAGGATCCGAGTTGTGAGACATTGAGTGAATGAGGTGTTGGCATGTGGACGCTCGTCGGAATTGGTGCCTTGTGTGACTGTATTTTCTTCCAAATCTCATGCTTGATACTGCATCAAGCGTGGCATAGTGTTGATGGTCTGTAACTTTATGAAGCTGGGGACACAATGAGTCGCAAGTTGGCCAAGTCATATTGTGTAACTATTCAATATTAACTGCTAAATTTACCATCGTAATTATAAGCCGCGTATGACAATGTTACATACCACCCGTGTCTGCGGGCCATGCTTACGAACGTGGGCAGAAATTTGAACATGTCTCACCTTGTCTCACATCACTCACTCCTATTGTCTACATGAATGATATAAGAAGAGCTTGCCATGCCAATCAATTAGTTCAATATGATAAGCTTGTACAACCCAAACTTGGCGGCGGTTTGAGTCGCTTAAGAGACTCTCTCTCGCTGCTTGTTCTCTCTCGTTACTCCATGTGCCAGTCATAGACATAGCCATCATATTCGCCATGGTTCATCTTTACTACTGGCTGGCAGCCTCTCTCGCCGTGTCGGCCTCAAATCTACATTCCCTCAATAGACATCGCACCCAATTCGTTCTGCCTCCAAGTAATGATCCGTTCTATGCCGTGCCTGGAAATATAGGCACGTTCTCTCCCGGCGACATAATAAAGCATAGAGAACCACCCTCGCGGATTTCCGCTTTTGGATGGACTCCGACGCATGTGCAGAAAGCCTATCAGATTCTATATCGGACGACAGATAGCCAGAAGAACCCTACTGCGGCTGTTTTGACAGCTCTTATACCTCCTGATGCTGACTATAATAAGGTGGTATCTCTGCAAATGGCTGAGGATTCTGCCACAATTGATTGTGGTCCATCCTATACAATGCTCCTTTCAGCGCAGCAAAATCCACTGCTCATTTCCAATATCACTCAGCTTCAGTTGTTAGTCGCAGAGACGGCGCTCGCTAAGAAATCGATCGTCATTATACCGGATCACGAGGGACCAAAAGCGTCATTTACGGCAAGCAAAATGACAGGCCATGCAATTCTCGATGGCATCCGAGCTACGTTGCAGTCAAATCACATTACGGGAGTTGGATCGAACCCAAAGATAGGGCTTTGGGGATACTCTGGAGGAGGAGCTGCCACTCAAATAGCAGTAGAGATGCAAGAATCTTATGCACCCGAATTGGAAATTGCCGGTGCCGCCATGGGAGGACTCTCGAGCTTGACAAAAGCGAGTGACATTTTCAGCATCAACAAGGGGCCGAGCGCGGCACTCATACCAGCGGCCCTGCTTGGGCTGGCGAGTCAGCATCCGGAGCTGCAGAAATCGATTGATCAGTCTCTGAAGCCGGAGTGGCGAGAGTATTTCTACACCCCGCTGCACCAGTGTCTGCAGGAGAGCACGGTGCTGTTTCAGTACCAAGATGTTCTGGGCATGTTTCATAATGAGTCGATACCAGGATTGACGGCAGAGCTTACGAAGGCATGGAATGACGAAACTGAACACAGGGCATCTAAGATTAAAGCTCCGCTATACGTGTACCAGAGCGTCATTGATCACCTCTCTTCTATTGAAGGTATAGACGCTTTGGTACGCGACTATTGCGCCCAGGGTTTCAACGTACATTACGAGAGGGCCAACGCGCCAAATTTAAGCCATGTCAAATATGGGATTCTTGGGGCTCCGGGAGCGATATCGTGGTTGCAGGATCGGCTTGATGGGAAAAAGGCCAGCCGTGGATGCTTGTATCATCCGGATACGACTTCGACGTTGGATCCGGATATGGCTGCTTTGTACCCTATGAATATCTCTTACGCTTTATATGGAGTTGTTAGCTCTAGTGTATAGTCGACAATTAATTTGTATTTGCTGGTTCATGGTATGACGATCGTAGAGTGGAGATGTAGGAGCTTACTGCACGTTCTTGCTTCTACACTCTTCTTCATGTCAAGCCATTGCGCAAATGGACAAAGCACAAGAACAAAGAGTTCTATGTGTTTCGTTATTGTTGCGTTAGAGTGAGCCGGTTTTTGATACGGCATAACGTGCACGAGAGGAGGCTGATCCGAGCATAACGGGCTGATGCGTTATGTTAGCCTGCGGATGTGATAGTGAATCTAGCAACTTTTGTTCCACAATGACATCTCCGCGATACCTCCACCGGTGAATGAGACAGCCGAATAACTATCAAGTGGTGTTATATAACGCGAACCTAAGCCATTACCGTTATCCCACGGCCGCCATGTGGTGAAGAAATTCACGCGCGGAATTCCGCAGGCGGCGCAGGTCTGTGATGACATCGTTTTGTCAGCGCTTTATCGCCGAAATTCTGCGGCGGAATTCCGATTAAGTATTATGGATCAAGAAGTAATGCGCATGCTGATAGTCGCGGCCCGCAGAAGAAGACAAACAAATAACATTGTTGAGTTATGCCACTCCGGAGACCCGTCATGCACTCGCGATGGGTATATAGGTATGTACCCAGTTAAATAGATGGACTTAGTAGAAACAAATCCAGTTGCAGTTCCATTCAACAACTGGCCTCCTACATTTATACCAAATTCTTTCCAGTAAATCTCCAGCCATGGCATACAAGACGACAGAGTTTGGCGATTACGTTGACCAGATACTCGTCAAAGCCTTCTTCCAACCCGACGATGACCTATCCCTAAAGACTGTCGACGAGTTTTTTGCTTCTGATTTCCAAGCTAAGTAGGTTCTCTTTCACGACCTAAGTCTTCTTTTTCATCCCTAACAATGATAGTATCAACGGCGGTCCTATTCCGGGCGATGCTTACAAGGCGGCCATTGTCTCCTCCCGTGCCAAATCGATCTTCAAAGTCGTCAAGGTTGAAGAGATTCTTGCCAGCCACGATGCGGACAAGGAAAAAGGAGGATCAGTGGCTCACCACACTGTGTTTTCGGTCACTGACAAAGAAACTGGAGTTGAGAAACAAGAGTCTACTCTGACGATTATCACTTGCGCTGAACAGGACGGAAAGGTGGTTCTCAAGTCATTGACTGAAGTGTTCCACGAATAGGATAGATTAATGTACTATTAGTCTGTCTCATATAGGATCAATAGATAAGGGCAATCAAGATTAAGCAGACGCAATTATTACTATCTAACATGAGACTCCCCGCTGAGGGTACACCCAAGGCAAGTTTTTTCTTGATCTTTTTGAGACCAAAGGCTGCCATTATTTCACTACCTGATTTTCTGAAAGCCACAATGAACGGCATGTAATGAGGGCCAAAGAGTTCTCTCTCAGTTGGCCAGTTTAATGAGCCCTGTCATTAAAACTACCCTTATTCCCTTGGATCATCCAAGTCCAAAACCTGTCGTGTCGTCCTCGTACACATTTCAGTGAATTCATCATCCTCCATCCCCTTTTCTGCTGTATACTTTAGTCGAAGGACGCTTTCAATCATACGTCGCAGCCCTTCCAATCCATCCCGTGGTGTAATTTCCAGCTTCTTCCCATCTCGTACGTTGTAGAGTATGATACGGGGTACCTGACGAGACCGAACAGCTAACAAGTACGCATAAGTACATGCCTGTACGATATGCTCATTGGAAAGCCGTGAGACAAATTTGATCTCCCGTACAGATTCTACGCTTTCAATTTCGCCATCTTCTGAAATGGTGGGAGCGGTGACGACATCGGCTCGACCATAAAGGAGGGTTTCCCTCTTGTCGACAACAAGGTATCGTTTGACGTCAACCTCAAACTTGAGATTAGAAGCTGAATCTCCAAGTTCACTTTGGAGTCGGCTCTGCGCAAGAGCAAGATCTTCAAGGTTGATCCATTTGAAATCGTGATTTTTCATCTGGAGGTAGCGCGGTTGGTAGCCCGAAATACGAGCTTGATATGCACAAGCGCGCCTACAAAGCCGAGAAATTTGCTGATCTGTACAGATCGAGGGTCCTTCTTCGATGAACTGGTTGTTAGAGCCGAACAATGTTGCAGCTCCCGTAATAGCGTGCTGAAATGCTGCTAGAATCACGAGAGCATTGATGTCACTCACTGCTTCGTAGAATCCTTTTACTGGATCCGAGCAGACAACATCTGGTATACGAATATGTTTCTTCTCGGGCAGAGATTCCGGGATACACAAATCACGCTGAATAACCGCATCCAGGCGTTCACCCCGGATATATCGTGCCATGTCCGTGACATTGACCTTGGGGGGTAGATCAAGCCCAAACTGCAAAGCTCGTCCTGGTGCGTTGGGAGATGTGATTTTGGCCTTATTGGACGTCAAATTGATGACTTCGGCTGTTTCGTACAAGTTATCCACAGACACAAACGGCATCAACTTCTCTCTCTCGTCATGGACCAAGACAAGCTGTTCCACTGCACGGGTCAAGGCGACAAACACTTCATTTGGACAGGTGTTATCCGGAAGATCTCGGCCAAGATATCTGAAAAATGATGTGTCGATCTCCAAGAGAATGACCAGATCACGCTCTCTACCCTTGAACCCGTGAATGGTAGATATGGACAACTTCCCGTCCAAGGTCTCTTCATCTACAGGGCTGTCATAATCGATGGGTTGAGCAACTGGTATGCCATATTCCTTGCTCAGGATATTGACCAGTTTGATCAGGGGCCTATTCTTGCGTACCGATGGTGCAATAATGGCGCTGTTTTCGGCGCCATATTGCTTGATCAAAGCTGCCAGTTCCTTAGCCAACGCGTTGATGTCAGGAGGGCTGTACCTAAAGACAATTGGCTTTGGGCCGGACTTTGAGCTGGCCATATATGAGTCTCCGCCAAGAAAAGTCTGGTTAATGAACTGCACCGTTTCATTGGATAGTCGGAAGCTTTCACTCAGAGGGAGTTCAACAAAGGAGTGGGAGCTAATAGGACCCAGCAACTTGGGGGCTTGAGTGAGGTACCTGTGGTCGGCGCCGCGGAATCGGTAGATGGACTGTCGCTCATCTCCGAGAATGACGAGGTGAGCAGGTCGGCCGCCTCTCTTCCGTGTGTTTACACGAATGAAACAGATAATCAACCAATAGAGGAGGTCATCGCAGTCTTGGAATTCGTCGAGCACAATGATGTCGAAAGGCACAAAGTCCCCTTCCGGGAGCTCATTACGGGATACAGCTCTTTTTATCTGTTCTAATAGCTCGACGTCGTCGCGTACAACGGATCCGAAAAGTAACTTTGCCATTTTGTGTATGGTAAAAATTTCCGCATTGGGATATTTCTGTAGTCGGCGTTCATTCTCGAGTTGAAGTAGTTTTAAGTAAACAGAAAAAGCTATCCGTAGGTGCGGATACTGAGCTGCAATAGCCTCTGCCATAGCCGTTTTGCCGGAACCAGGCCGTGCTGATACCACAACATTTTGCTCAGTACACAACTTCACGATATTCAGTTGCTCGGGGGATAAAACAAACGAAGGCCCTTTTGAGCGTTGTCGAAAGAGGCCGTGGCTATATGTCGAGAATCGGGAAGGGTTGTGAATACCAGGTGGCCGGCGCTAATGTGTTGTCAATGATGATATTAGCACTGCTCAGTCTTGATAACTTCTGTTACATACCGGAAGTTTAATGGAGAATGATGATGGCTCTGCTCTTATGGCTAAACGCCGAGTTAGAGTTGACAGCAGAAACATCATGATGACTCGCAATCCGTTGATGCCCGCAGCAATACGAATATGTCACTGGGATGTCTTGGATCCTAGGGTAAGGCTTGAGACACTAGACTTTGAAATGTTGCGTAGATCAAGGCAATTATAATCTAGAGACTAGAATTCACTGGGAAGCTTGAGAAGCAAACGAAATAGCGAAGTGAATGAGATTCCGTCTAGGAATATTGCATGATCAATTCACCGCATCTGTTGCATTCACTTGTCGGAGTGAATACATACTATCAGCTACACTCAATGAAATGGTAAATTCCGATGCACATCATATTGAGTAACATGGTGTTGACGGCAGCGAGGTTCCTAATGTTTGTTGCATTAGTGAATCGCGCCCTCAAAGAGACATTTCTCTTAGCATCCTGCCTTCTCGACTTCAGACTGCAGAGCTTCTTAAGACAAGTTTTGATATACATTATGAGTAGTTACATTATTCTTCTCGATATAACCTACGAAATAGCAGCAAAATAAACGGTAGTCCCCTTTTCTTGATTACAACAAATAAGCTTGCATTCACCTAGCAAAATGTCTCTTGAGGTATCTTTATAGCTCTTATATAGTCTACCGGATGTCATTGGTAGTCTTAAAAGAGGTTGTATTAAAATCTCCGTATTAGTGCGGAGCGGAGTCTCCATGTCATGGGCATTAACAAATCGGAGCGAGGTGGAAGGGGAAATCGGACATTATCCCACATAATAAGAGATATGATTAGACTATCTGACAAATTTAGTGTATGCGAGAATTCTAGCACTATGAATCATATTTGTGGACTTCTATTTGCTCTGGGGCGGGTAAGACTAGAACTTGCGGAATTCCGCACCTAAAAGGTAACACTCAATGAAACTTTCCAGGGTCCTACCATGTTGTCAGTGAGGAGACCTAATGATCAATATAGATGCTTACTCACAAACAGCATACCTTTCGGACATGTAACTTGGAGTTTTATGGGGTTGCTTGATAGCCAAGTTTCTCCGCCTCTCCGCGGATAGCATTCAAGCCTTCAACACCCTGTTATATATAGGTATGGCTCTATCAGTCTACTTCAGCCATATCATCTTCTAGCTCATCTTTATTCCATACACATAGCCTCTCATCTCCTGCTCTCGAATCCAATACCTACAACACATACTCTCATAAATCTCATCTTATACACCATGGCATCATCTGAGGCACAGACTATGCTAGCAGTGTATGCCGCCAAAGGTGATAATGAAAACCCTCTGGCAGGTCTCACAGTCGGCCAAGTACCCTTGCCCAAGGTTCCAGAGGGTTGGCAACGCGTCAAAATCGAAGCTGCAACGGTCAACTGGCACGACGTTTTCACCCTAAAGGGCGTTGGCATGCACAAGATCACCTTTCCGATTATTTTGGGCTGTGAGGGCGTTGGAACCCTTGAAGATGGATCACGAGTTGTGATTTACCCCGTTATGATCTCACCCGGATATATTGGCGATGAAACAAAGGATGAAAAGCGCAATGTCTTTTCGGAAATTCGAGATGGTACCCTGGCGGAATATGTTGCTGTCCCACCGGCCAATATTTTACCTCTACCCAAGGAAATCGACTCTGTATCGGGCGCTGTGCTTGGAATTGCTTGGCTTACTGCCTATCGTATGCTCTTCACAAAGTCTGGACTGAGACCTGGCCAGACTATGCTTGTGCAAGGCAGCTCTGGCGGTGTTACCACGGCTCTTATCCAGCTTGGTGTCGCTGCAGGAATGCGTGTATGGGCCACCGGCCGTACTGCTGAGAAAAGAAAGCTTGCAGAGTCTCTAGGCGTCGAGAGAACGTTTGACTCTGGGGAGACGCTTCCTACGCAAGTCGACGCCGTGTTCGATACCAGCGGCACTGTGACTTGGAAGCATTCAGTCGCTTCAGTCAAAACAGGAGGTACAATTGTGGTCTGCGGTGGCCACAGCGGCTTTGAACTGCCTACGGATGCATTCCGTCTATTGGTTGATCAGCTTAGCATCCATGGAGTCTATGCAGGCACGCTGGACGAGTTTAGAGATCTTATCTCGTTCGTGGCAGCGAGAAAGATTAAGCCTTGTGTCGGAAAAGTTTTACCATTGTCTGAGGGTTTCGAAGCCTTCAAATCAGTACACGAAGGCAGGACTCAGGGCAAGGTGGTTTTGACAGTGGGTGACGTTGCCGTATGAGGATGATTATTCGGGAAGCATGAATGTTGGTAATCGGGCGGACATTAAGTTTGGCACCCATTCTCTTTTCCTGGACAGGTAGACCTAGTATATGAGGAGAATACGGGAAATTTATAGCAAATCACTCCATGAAACAATACGCAGAGCCATTTTCAATCAATCCTTACGTCCATCCAGCCTCATTTGAGTGGGAGCCGCTGAGGTCTTGATACATCCTGATAAGCGAGTAACTTAATACATTGCAAATTATGGTCATGCGAGTCTAGTCTGTAGGCGAGAAGAATGAAAACTGAGAATCGGCGGGTGCCAAACTTGCCATCCACGTCTCATCTGTGGATTCCCAACCGTTGTGTTGGATCTGATTATCCCAGGCATTCTAACAGAGTTAGTAACGGCTTTGTAAAAGATGGAATGTTTTGGAGAGATGTGACATATGGAACGAGGGGACAGAAATGTTCAGAAAAGCGCTTACCCAATCAAACCCTTCAGGATTATTCATTATATCCTCGATCGCCATCGATGTCGGCACTTCCATTCCGCCTAGGTCTTGGTCCGCTGGTTGTCTGCTGGCCTCTTGTGCCTGTGTTTCGCCAGGGAGGAACATCTGGGGCTGGCTGTTTTCTAAGGGGAGACGTCCGGTGTCATCTGCAAAGTGTTACTAATTGGCCTTGCATGGTTGCAAATCCGACAGAGGATATGGAACGACATACGATTAACATTACGCAGCCTCGGTCTTTGGTCTTCCACTGGCTCCTCTCCTCTGTCTCTAGAGCCCGGACGGTTTCTTTTAGCACTATGAAGCATTAGCGCCAGCGCTTTGGATGCCTTGCGGGCTTCCATTGAAGTTTCACTGAATGCTGTCCAAATGCTGTACGACGTCTCCAAAATTTTCGACAATTCTTCTCGGCTTTTAGGTGTCGAATTCATTGAGCCAGGGTATAAGTTTGGTGGGTCGCTCGTCGTCTTCCAAGAGAGTTCTAGGCATAAGACCATCGCAGCCAGGAGAAAGTCATGGCTTGTAAGCGATGATATATACCATCTATCTTTATACAGTTGCCCCCCTGGTAACGTCTCATCGTAGAGGTCACTCTGGTAGCGAATAATCTGCGTCGCTGCATCTACACATGACCACCTTGAATAAGCATATCTGAGATCTGACCGGTAGTCGGTCAAGTATCTGCGATGAAGCACACATCGGGCCTTCTGATAGAGCAATTCGAGATTATAACGTTGCATGATGAGGTCTGGTGGGTCGGTAATAGACATATTCATAGTCCGGATGCGCAATACAGGTGGCAAAGAGGTGTGTGCGTCCTGGAGATGCTTATCAAGCTGCGTCACATCCTCGTGCATTGCACCTCCTGTCAAGTTTGTTTTTTCGACAATCCGAGCAAAAGCAGACACAAGTCTTCCTTTCATGATTGTGTATGTTACCGGGGTACGCTCCGTAATGGGTCGAGGCGTGGGAAGCACTTTTGTCGTCTCATCAAAATCCTCGTCAACAAGATTATGAGGCAGACCCGCGTCGCACTGCGAATCAGATATCGTTCTAGGAAGGCCAACTTGAAACGAAACAAGATGGTCGACTTGCCAAATCAATGCCCAAGCCCGTCTCCTCATTTCACCTTCGAAAACCGAAAGATTCTGGTAATGTTTTGAATCGCGATGGTAGCCCATATGCATGGCTAGCTTAACGATGACCCCGAACAGGATAGAAATGCCAATCTGGCTATCTCTGGTCCTCATGAATTCTGTTCCGGAGTAGAGTAGGAGAGCTTCGACCTTGTATCGACCTGGCCTGGTGTAGTCTGCAAGGACCAGGCATTGAGCAGCACGGGTTCTGTAGCTATCGCGAACACGCCTTGGCTCACCCAGCGAGCCCGGAAGTTCATCGCCTGCACGCTGGTAAAATGAGACGGAGTAACATAAGATATTGAAGAGGAGACCGATCCAAGCGACAGGCGCTGCCTGTTGGTTCTCCCAAAATTGCGTATACTGGGATTGCCATCAGTTTTCGTTTGTAGATGTATTCCCGAATACATATAGTTACCTCTCTGTAGAAGGTCGGAGTATGGAGGACCACTGAAGCTTTATAAGCATTTGTTCATCTCAGAGAAGCACTAGGGCCTTGCCATGGTGCCACATACTTAGTATAGGCTCCTTGGTGTTGAAGTACCGAGAAACGAGCCGGTCGACAACAGGCCTTGAAGGGAGGGATGCCAGCAGATCAGACCGATTGATCGACGGTGACAGGCCAAAAAACAATGTTAGGCCGTAGTTCTCTTCCTCTACGGCGTTTGGAAGGAGGTCACTGCGTAATTGTGCATCTGTGCAGCCCTTGAGCTCTGCGATCTTTGGGCGTATTAGCTTTGTTGCAGAAAGGAGACTACCGCAAGTACTTACATCGTCCATAATAGCTTGCCAATGCGTATCATCAAACCATCTCGTGCCCATCTGATCTCCATGCATTGTCCCTGGAGTGCCAATTTCTTGCGACAGCCCACCGTCATTGTCAGGTACTGCTACACGAATCGTTGCCGAGTCGGCGCTTTGGTTCTGCAACCCGGGATTTCGAGCTCCCAAAGAAAGGACCAGATTTTCCAAGTGACGTACCCTCTCAGCAATGTCGCCAGTGTAGGTCACCCGGCGAGCTTGAGAAGTTCTGTTACGCACCGCAGGATTGGCATACTGGCATGATTGAGACTGGTTGCGTTTTGCGCAGTTGTCGCAAGGATGCCCTCGGTCGCACTTGAGCCTTGAGGTCATTGAATGACAATTGAATGAGACAGATTGGACATACGCAAGAAGGAGGTTTGTACATACTTCTTTTGCCTGCAGTACGTGCAGGACAGTTGAGGTCTGAACCGCCTCCCTTCATCGTAAGGCGGCGGGTTCATAGAAGGGTCCCTCCTCTCTGATGAGGTTGCCATTCGATTCACATATGTGGGAGAGCAACGATTGCTTAACCATCATAGTGAGGAAGTGTTCAATAGTGCCCGATATATAACACAGAAACCGTGCATTCACGTCTTGTATTGAGATGAAAGCAAATAGCAATTTACATGTAGGCTGCGGAGTTAGTCGCCCCGCGGATTTAGACTGCTGTCCGAGCTCCGGAGAGGATGGATGTTGATAACATTCATTAAAATTGGAAATTTTCGAAATAACAGATTTATTAATGGAAAGAACTAATTAATATCCACCACGTGAACGTTTCTATAACTATTGTAATAACGTAGCCAAATAAGAGCAAAGCACCATATAGTACAGTCGGATTTACTGTAGGCGTTTCAATTGACTCTCCCCCAGCTCCCACAATCGTGAATTTCCCTCTCTGTCCCTAATCCATTTGTCCGCACGTGAATCCGGCTTGCCAACCGGAACAAAGAATCTTCCCTGCCCTTGTACCGGTGCGCTGGGGCTCGTGGCACAATACAGCGAATTGAGTGCTCCATGAAGGGGCGTGTCACCAGCTCCGAGCTTCATCGCCACCCGAACGACCTTTCCCATAAGGGTCGGGTCGTGTCCTTGCAGATTCGATTTGACGATGCCTGGATGAACGGAGTACGCAGTAACACCTACGGTGTTGTGGCGCTTTAGTATGAGATGCAATTATCCAGTAGGTCTCGGGCAACGTACCTTGCGAACTATAGCGATCATTCAACTCTTTCGCATCACGTATGATAGCTTGTTTTGAATGTCCGTATCTCTTCCTGGTTCGATTGATTACTTTGGTGAGCAATGATACTTGTAATTTCCCCAATACTATCACAGTCCACTTACCACAGCTCCATCACTCCCTTAGTTGAAGTCATATTGACGTCGTTCCACTGCACTGTGTCGGGGCCGAAAAAAGCTGCATCACTGGATACATGAACGATTCGAACTCGATCCTTAGTATCCAGAGTTGACGCGGTCGATAACAAAAGAGGCATGAGACTGCTGGTAAAAACGTGAGGCGAAACGTAGTTGACTTGCCACTGCGTCTCGAGCCCATCGGCGGTGAGTTTAAAAGGGACAGTCATGACCTGATTGATGGCTCAGTTAGATGTATGTACTCGCTGGAAAAAAATGGGAGAGTGAACAGAGCGTACACCGGCATTGTTGATCAAGATGTCCAAGCGGGTTTCCAGTGTCATGAAATGCTCGGCAGCTGCCTTAACTGACTTTAAATCTTGTAGATCTATCTGAAGAAAATGCAGGTCAAGCGTCTTTCCCATGGCTGCCTGTGACATTTGGCTGATGGCCTGGTTCACTCGTTCTTGAGATCGGCTGGCGATGTAGACACGCGCATTATGAAGCGCGAGTTGGTTGGCTGTCTCATATCCAATACCGGAATTGCCTACCCCCATATACAATTAGCAAGCTACTAAGTCTGAAAACCTCTCTTACTGCTGTGTAACGATCAAGTTTACCTCCAGTAACAATGGCAACGTAGCCACTCAGATCTGGTATGTCATTCTCTGAGAATTCGGGTTCTTTCGAATGCATTGTGGGTGCTTATTAGTCTGCAGGAGAGAAGTCAATTGTCTTTGGAACAAAATAAAACATGATCTGACGAACTCAACACAATATAGTCATTTACCTAAATAGAAGGAACAGCTTCCTTTCATCGCGTCCCAAGTGCCGCGCGCCGGGGCTGCAGGAGTGTTGGAGTGCCGTGAGTGGCTCCGGCCTAAGCCATCCGAGCCCGGAGTAGCGCCCGGAGGTCCGGCGATGCGACGCAGACCCGCCCCTTTAAATGGCCCCGTCCGGCAGAGTTGCAGCATGGACCCGGAGTTATTATCTCCTGATCCGGGGCTCAACCTGTTTCGAAGTATGTAATTATCTCCAGATTTTCGACCAACTCTAGAAGTAGCTAAAAAGATTGAGTTGCCACTGCAGCTCAACCCGCGGCTAGCCATGGGAGCATGAGGCATTCAGTGACTCCACACCTCCGCGGGATTCCGCGGGCGTCCGACACAAGCCCGTACTCGTACTGTAGCTCATCCGACACATCCCCCTGACTGTATCTATAACCCATCTACAATATATGGAAAAGCTGACTCCGGCCTAGGACATAACTTGGCATTCGTATATGCTACTTGCTTCGTGATTAGTTGGAATATATTGCCATTGAAGTGAAGCATAGGTTGACTAGGCCTAAATTAATTAACGTGTCATATACCTACAAGGTAACTTGATCAAATTAAGCCAGGGGTAGAAGGTCGGATAAGATGAGCTACTCCGTACAGTCTTGTTGGGTGTAATGGTTTGGATCTCCAGGATATCTATTCCAGTGTCAATCCGAACCCGAAGCACATGGTTAATGTATGCGTGCACTGTGGTCGGCAGAAGGCCTGGGAATTCATACCAGAGATAGACGCAGTCAAATAAAGGGAGATGGCCGCTTAGAACCATTTGTGCTTTCATCATCCATGAGGACTCCGCCTTCTCTCAAACTTGAATCTGTTCAAGAGAGGTTATTGCATACCGTCGATTACGTAGACCAACATTGGCAATCATGGCGAACAATACTACAGACTCTAATTTACATGTAATTTGCACTACTGTCGACCATCCAGGACATACATATACCAGGAACCCGCTACCGGCATCTGCGGATAAAGTCAACAAGCTTCTGCAGGAAAACCACACAAAGTTTCATGCATTTTTCAATTATCACGAGATCACACATGGGATTTTCCAACACGTATGCTTCCCCTTTTCAAGTCGGCCGAATTTTCCATCATTGACAGCTTAAGAATCACCTTGCGCACCATGCATTAACCCTTTTCGCCCTGGGGGCCTCTCCTGAGCTCATAGAAAAGGCTTATACTGCAAACTCAGGCTTTCAGCGGATCCAGCCACCACTGGTCGAAGCAGTTTCCGACCAGCTTGGCGACTGGGCCGTGTTCGAGCTTTCCCTGGCTAATGAGCATAACTACGCCAACTTTCTCCATTATTTCGAGAAATATGCTGCGAAGCATGGTATTGAGGAGCTGGTGAATCGTTTTCTGTTCCGTGGCGACCAGTTTGCAGAGCAAGTGTTTGCACGCCAGTTTCTAGGTATGTCCCGGATCGTTGCCCATATCGGGTAATTGCTAAACAACCACACTAATTATTAGGATTTGTACATCCACTGATTCATACGTTGGCGGGCCTTGAATTTGGCCAACCTGCTATCGTGGCGGAAGGTCTCGCTCAGGCGTGCGTTCACAGGGATGAGTATCTGATACCCATCATGTTCGAGATCGAGAAGATTTCCGCCGCTCACTGTGAACGATGGACTTTGGTCGATATATTCGCAGCTTGCCGTGCCAGCACAGACTTTAAAAGCAGCGTCAAGTATGACGATTTCGATAAATTGAAAAATGGGTTGTTATTGCGAGCGCGGCAGAGCACCATTGCCATGGCTGGTCGGTGGAGGGTAGAGCCTGACGAGATCGATCTCCGAATGGCAGAACTTCAGAATGCGACTGGTAAGTCAAGCAACATCACTATCGACGTTGAAAAATTCTGAGATCTAGGCAGCATTCATGCTCGCTGGTGCACAGCGCAGAGGCAAAGCGCCCCGGATGGACTTCTTCACCATGCATGGCACGAATTGCGCCGTTTTTGTCAGTGCATTGGTGCAGAAGACTTGGGTTTCGCCCGTGGACAAGGCGCGCCTCCTTTCGTGGTTTGGTCGCTTTTCAGTGATTGCGTATCTCGTTCACGGCGCGCCACAGCTTGATCTAACGATTCTTCGCGAAATGACGACAGCCCAGAGTCCTGATGGATGGGACGATGCCATCCGACGCAGCTGCGAATTTATGGATGATGGCCATGCTTGCAAGATGGTGCGTTCCCTGGCTTGGGCGGAGCAGACATGCAGACCCTACGAGGGCCTGGATGGCTTTTGTATGGCCGGTGATGATTTTGTCAAGGCGGCTACGATTGTTGCTGATTCACTTACTGGGGATGGTGGGCGATCGGGTCCCGATATGGATGAGTGTTGGATTCGCGGGGCGGGTTTTGATGAAGCCTGGAAAGATGTACCAAGCGTGAATAAATAGTTTGCGAGATCTGTATTGCTTCTTCTACCAATAACTCAAGTATGTGTCTCTTCGCTGCTTGTCAGCGGGCACTTAGTAGCATGGACGTGTCCCTATACTTGATACCCTAAAGCTTCAATGTTTTTAAACGGCAAGACCTCGAATTACGTTCGTTAATGTCTTCTCGAGGGCCTTATTGAAAGGATAAAAGTACTTTGTTAGTAGTGCCGTAAGGATGACTCTAGAGGCTCATAAGACAGCTCCTATATCTCGAGTCGCAAAGGATCAATATCTGGGGCATTGTTTGGAAAGCGGTAGATTACAGAGGTATGCACCACGTCGTGATAACATTAAAGACCACTAGTTTATACCCAGCCTTGCCAGAATACTCGGCATGAGTTTCTTACTGCAGACTTAAAGAATAAGACAAAGCTGCGTCTCTCTAAAGCGTTTGGTGCTATAAGATTGAAGACAAATTTATTCAGGTCGCTATATGTCCTACTGAGAAGATGTACTTATCAAACAATTACATCTCCAGCATCCTTTCTTGCCTGCACAATCTTCTTCAAGGCTGCACCAGCCCAGAGTCCTTCTTCATCATCACCGAGGTCAAAGTTGCCTTCAGGCATAACAGCAATTGAGCGACCAACAACTTTCTCATCTACGGCACACCGACCCACAGCGTCAACAACAGCGTCCACTGTTGCAAAAGTCAATCCCTTTCCTTCAGGCATTCCGCTCTTATCCATGAAGTCTTGGAGAGGGACAGTCAACGGTGTTCTGATGACCCATGGTGCTATCAAATTGCAGCGCACATTCAGTTCATTGTATGATCGCAGTCGAATGCTGCGGAAGAGACCACGAATGCCGTACTTCGTGGCGGAATATATACTGTCGTGGCTATCGTCGAGGTAGCCACCCAATGAGGAGAGCAAAATCAGCGACTTTGTCGAGCCATTGTCCGAGCCGGAGGTTTGAGAAGAGGGTGCCAATTCGGGCTGCTGTAGGTAATGCAAGGCGAGGTAGGTTGAGTAATAGATTCCCTTCAAGTTCACATCCAGACACTTTATGCTAAGGTTGTCTAGATTTGGCCTATTGCTATTAGACGAGCCCTCAGTAACACTAGCAGTTTTTTCATTGGCGATGAGTTGATGCGGCACATTGATTGCCTGAGAGTCAGACGCCTTGACGAGATCGACGAGGTTGGGCGAATCGTCCACGGCAGCAAAAAGGGCAACAACGTCAAGAACATGGCTTGGGGTAAACTCTATCGCCGCTTTGAAAGCTTCGGTCTGCGACGCAGGGTCTCTCACATCGCAAAGAGAAAAGTTGACGCGATGCTGTCCATCGCCAAAGACATTTTCGGGAGGCGGCTGAATATCTGCAATGGTCACATATGCGCCCGAGGCCACAAAAGCACGGGCTGTGGCAAGGCCCAACCCAGATGAACCACCAGTGATAAGAACAGACTTATCCGCAATGGGATCAAGGTTGGCTGGATCAAATGACATGGTGGTAAGTTGTAGTGTAGAGTCTAATGCAGCAATGTGATGTGATTTGGAACATTAGAGTGAAGAGCTAACAGTAGCTTATTTAAAAGCATGAATCCAAATCATAGATATCGCGTATTCCTACGGAGTAGAATTACCGGAGAAGTCCAGGACTTTATGTCCGGGCCGCGGAGTCCCGAAGCTATGTCGGATGCTACGAGACCATCAAGGGCATTTAGGACCGGGGAGCCATGGCTACTATCAAGGATTTCATGGCCAACGAGCAGGAGCATTTCCGCCAGGCCATGAAATGGGTGCTACCAAATGCTCTCTCGTCCAAAATGACGACCGCACCATGCACGAGGTGTATGCCTGGCCGTTTAGCGATGCTGTCAAGGCCGAGATGTCCTCCGGGCTTCATCAGATCTGTGTCTAGTATTGAAGAGATAATTGCAGTAATTATAAATTTTGAAAGTTATGTTAACAGAATGATACATGTTCCTAATGCTTTAAGAATATCTCTGTGGGACATACAGCATTATTAGATCAATTATTATTATATCTTCCGTAATATCAATGTTTATAAAAGGCCTATAACCACAAAGATTGTATCAACCACAATTTCAACGCCTCCGCTTGCCTGCTCGGTACTTTGGAGCCCCGCATAAGATCCATGACCGGTTGTACGTGAAATTCACCCTTCCCAAGTATCACTGTTGTCTCCGGATTGTTTTTCTGTCACTCCGTCTTAGTCTGGCTCCATGTGAGGAACTAAAGTACTGTTATGACGAGCTGGCCTTACCTTGAACTTTGTAACCCATGTGTCAATGCTGTCTCTTGCGAGTTCGTACTCCCCAAAGAGAACGATTGCCTTTTTTACTCTTATAGCTTTCCACCACTCTTCTGATGCCAGGCCGGGGTTGATATATATATCTCGAACGCCGTGCCCCGCATAGTTGTCACCCCACGTTTTTATAGCACTCTGATCAATCCAGTCTTTCTTCGAGTTTTCTATTGCCGACTGTGTCGCAGCATCAAATTCTGTGATCGGCGATACGAGAATGACGCCCTGGAGGTCTTCTCTCAGTTCAAGAAGCGGAACACTTGGGACCGGATGCTTAATATGTGACAGGAGGGCAAGAGCCAGATTTCCTGCCGCCGAATCTCCGACTAGTGTAATCTTCTATCGCTCAGCAAGTCTCATCGCCATGGTATATTGAATGGGTTGTCATACATCTGATGGGTTCCGTCCTGTCTTTTCAAGAAGGTACTTTAGGGCTGTAGCTCCTTGACTCAATTGGCGCGGATACTGAGAGCCTGGTGCGAGATCTATCCAAACACATTAGTTTGCGACACAAATGAATGACCGTGTCTTGTAAATTGCTCTTACCAGTCGATACTACTAGGACTGCTACCTCTCGTCCCTCGCGCCCGAGTGTTTTTGCACAATTGGCTGCGAACTGCAAATGGAATCTGCTGGAAGGGAGAACAAAGCTTCCTATATAAAGCGTTACTAGAGCAAGATAGAGACAGTCGTCGATTCACCCTACCGGGGAAGTAAAGCAAGACCCTTTTGCATTCTGGGGAACCAATCCAATGGCAGCGTGTCCCATCGGACAGCAAGATGCTATTCTCGGGAATTCCTGTTCTTTGAGCGAACTGAGAATAGACTAGATCGGTGCTGGTGTTTCGATCCAGATATCTTCGTTTTAGGAACAATTAGCAGGCATGTCCTCCGTATCGTCCGGATATATCTCTTGCACCTACTGGAACTGTGCCACTGACAGACGCGCTGTCTTTCGTAAAACGTGATGAATAACACGCGTTACGTAGCCAGGAGCCCCATTAGAGCCTTGAAATAAAGCAGTAAAGAGTCCGAAAATGCCGCTCAAGACTTTAGATGTATTAACGTAAGCTATAACTCAAATTGAAGATCGGGATAACTGACGGATTTCTGCAATAGCTACAAAAATATCGATTCTCTCGCTTCTCGTCAACGTTGGGTGAGGCATTGTGTCTACGAGAATATATCTTCTATGCAGATAGTTGGATGTGCTGATCGGAAAATCTATGACAGAGACTACAGTTTTAATGGCTGAGTATTAATTACCAATCCATTTTGTCGGACTATGAATTATCTCCCTCCGAGCAAGGTACCATGAACTTTTCGTCCCAGCTTGGCGCACCGCGGAGGCGGAGATTATATCTCCGGCTGGGCATCCGGTCTGCTATTTCGTATTTACTGCTGGACCAAGAGAGAATGTAGTGATTGCAGAGACTACGGTCTTGCCTAGCCACCAGGTAAGGCCCTCCCAACTATTGTATCGTATCTTGCTGATAGCAGTAGGCATCTGTCACTATAATGCATAAAAAGGCATAATTATATAGTGAAATCCATGTGAGGTTCAGGTAAGCAAAGCTCGTTAATGGCACCAGCTACTCCTAGGGAGGTTGGGCAGGATCCCGAGATCTGTAAGAGGAAGGAAGCATGGCATCTAAAACACACATGGACAATATTTGGAGCCTGGCGCCAATATATAGAAGACCGTATTGAGTGATAATAAACCGTTCAAGAGATAAAATGCGATCGAGTAGTAACCAATGGCTTTACGGGATGGACAAAGAAAGTGGCTGCAACACAAGAGTGGGTCTTAGACACAATTTTTGTTTTGTCCTCACATTTTGTTCTCTTTCAATTACTCTTCCGATATGCGGCTATTGAAAGTCGGACCAACGGTTGATGTAAACTCTAAACTAAACAATCCTTATACCATGTTTTTGGCAAAAAAAAAAAAAAAGACCTTGTGGCGCTAGACTTCAGTTTTTTCCGGGCAGATCTTAATGCAATAATTTTAATATTAGTTTTGTCGGCTAGTTGGCGCGGTAGTTACATCGTCGTGCAAGGCACATTTGAAATCATCAATGATTGAAGCTATTGAACGCTACAAAGGGTAGCGAATTGGTCTTCAATATTAGTTACGTATAACGTTGTATGTGTAGCTTATCTCCTGTTATATTTACTGGTTCACTCATGTTTGGTTCCTGTTGCAGTACTCTTCTTTTGCGTTCATAAGCTACATAATATTATGAATCATGTAATAAAACTGCTGTAAATCACCGTTGCTACTCTGTCCGCTGCTGGTTGTTTCGTTCTACGTCAGACATGCCCTTAATCATGGTGCTGAGATCCCCTACCGGAACTGCAAAAGGCATATCGACAGCAGTCATCATAATGGCGAATAAAAGATACCAACCAGCCATACACGCAACGAAAAAACATGCACCCGTACCCACGATAAGGTGCTTGCCCACAGTATCATTTCCCCCGGCAATATTCCATGCTGCACCGCTGAAGAGACCAAATCCTATGGCACCACTGGCGAAGACGGTGACATAGACGGCATTTGTGCGGAGAGAGCAAATGAGGAATATGAACGACAAAGTTGTCATGCAGACAGCGTAGAAACCTGTTCAGGTATGTTATTGTCAGGAAAGCCCAAGCCCAGGGGGTTAGGCATCGTGGGTGTCTTACCAAAGGTTGCCAAAAATGCTGGAGACTGCTCTTGGCTGCCGTCGGCATTATAGGATGAGATAGCAGCGAAAAACGGTGTGTAGGTTATCGCCATAGTAAGAAAATGTGACCCATAGGCCAAAAATACCACACTGGGAAAGGTATTGCCAAGCAGGAATTCGGCGATTCCTGACAACATAAGAAGAGTTGCTCCAAAAGAGTAGCTTGCACCGCTGTATTTGTTTTGTTTAACAATAGTTGCTAAAACAGATAGAATATCTCCAAGTAAACTCACATTGTTGCTGAAGTACCGCTGGCGCCACGCCAACCCATCAATTCGGCAGATACCGGGGTCAGAGCAACACAGAACCCGAGCACTCCCACAGGCGTTGGGTTGCCGAAGGTCCGACGCAACTCTCCATACGTTTGAGCCTTTGGAGAGAGATAGAGCTTCTCAAAAAGCTCCGGAGATATGCTCAGATAAGTGTTTGTCCGCTTCAGATCATTCGCGTGCTCGTCACCGTAACTGTCCACATTGATCTTATCCATAATAACTTCGAGGCTCTGATATGAATACTTCGTGCTGAGTGAGTACGACTGAAGTTGATCTCTGGATTGGTAGGTAGTGCTCAGAATTCCAGTGAACTTGAAATGACTCTGATAGTATGATGTATGAAAAGCCCATGATAGAACAATGTGGAGAGATATTCACCGATCTTATAGCATCGCCCGAGGTCTAATATTGTCAATATCGCAACGCAAGCCATCATCAAATCACTCTACTCATTTAACGATACTTTGTCGTCCTAGAACTTCCGGTAGACCTGCCGCGGAACGATATTAGCATCCCCCTAAAGTATATAGCTATTTTATAGCGTGAGTTAGGGCCTCCCCCGCAAAGTTACGCTCGATCTAAGATGCGGGAGATGGGTGCGGGAGATGTGAAGACATGCGGGGAAAGTTATGGAAGCTATTCAGCAAGACGCACCTGAATTCAGCCACAGTTCACTAGCTGATACAGGAACTTTAAAGGCCAGCAATTACAAGCTATACAGGTATAACAATATCTGCAATAAGTCCATCAAACCAGATAGTAATATTATTACTCTTTGGCTGTAAATTTACATTGGCGGTAACGAAAAACGAAAAACTCCGTATTTCACTCTTTCAGGCCGTCCTGCTGGCTGAAGCCCTTTGCAAATTGTAGACGAGCTTCACTAGCTACAAGCTTACATTACTACCTACTAATAGTGTTGTTGCTAGACGAGACGGATTCCAACTCCAAGAGCAGCGGGGCGAGCTTTATTATGGCGCGCTTTTAGCGGTGAACGGAACAAAGTAGAGACTACATCCAGTCACCGGGTTTAACAGGTGAGGTAGTTTGTATTTCGTGATTCGCAGTTCGCATTCCGTACTTCGCATTCCGTACTTCTCATTCCGTACTTCGCATTCCGTACTTCGCATTCCGCATTTTGTTCCCGACGACTCACAACAATGTCAAATTTTACATAGTACTAATAGTGACCGATGAGCCTTTCTAAGTCCGATACTAGACTCAGTGATATTTCTCATAGAGATGAAGATACCTCTACGTCTCTTTAACGCCGAATTGGGTTGTGAATCTATCGTAACCGTGTCATCGTGAAAGAATGCACTGAAGAAATTTGTAGATATATAAAGACAAGCAACTTTGTCAACAGCTTTGCTAAACCAGCACCAGAGAGTTTCTGGAGTGGACGCAAAAACAGCGGATTTGGAGGAGAATGGGGTCCTCAGGGTTACCTTGCCTACTGCCACCTGCAAGTTATGCATATTTATAAGTAGTATTATAGCGGAATACTCTTCCTTTCATCATCATTGTATCTACATACAAAGCTATAAGAGCAGAGTTGAAGCAGCTGAAGAGACTCGGAAATTGCCGCGATGTATTGAGACTAGCTTTGTTCTGTTGCGAGTTGTCGTTGTCCTGATGAACGAACAGCTCATCAAAAGACGTTTTATGTAGTATAAGGTAAGTAAAGTTTGTCTTAGAACAATTTCCTAGTAGGATTATAACACAGAAAGTAAAAGAAAATTGAATACTTTTTCCTCCTATGAAGAAAAGTATCTCAATCTTCCAAGCATGTTCCAAACTTCCAGCACTACCTGTAATGCAAACCTGAAAGACTTACAGTCGGTCTGGAAGGAAAGTCAGTACATGTAGGCAATTCCATTTCCCGACTACACTTCAGAACCCCCCCGTGGGGCCATTCGCACCATACACACTTCCGCTTGCGAAACTATTGATTCCTTCAGCCAAATCAACATAGGCAGGGGCTACTTCCACCGGCTGCGCCAAACGGCCGGCTGGGGTCATAGAGACGGCTCCATTGATGCTTTCCGTCGTCTCGCCTTGAGTTGTGAGGAAATTCGTGAGCGTACCACCGGGCGCTACCGCATTCACACGGATGCCAAACGGCCAGAGTTGCAGCGCAAGTGACCTTGTGAACGAAACCAGCATGGCTTTGGTGGCAGCATAGTCGACAAGCCTTGCGTTACCCCCAATAGCTACATCCGATGCAGTGAAGATGAGAGAAGACCCCGGGGGTAATAGCGGAGCTGCAGCCCTAGCTATGAAGAACGGGGCATACACATTCGTTCGCAAGGTCTGTTCAAAACTTTCCGTGCTGTGATTGCCAATGTAGGCCTGTTCAAAGGCATAGCCAGCGTGACTGACAACAATGTCAAGCCCACCCAGGCTGGCGGCAGCGCGGTGCACCAAATCAGCGCAAAACGATTCATTTCGCAGATCACCGGGAATTGTAAAAGCTTTCTGTCCCGCAGCTCGGATGAACGAGACTGTTTCTCGTGCATCAGACTCTTCAACTGCTAGGTAATTGAAGGCGACATCAGCTCCTTCGCGCGCAAAAGCAATTGCAATCGCCCGTCCCATGCCTGAATCGCCGCCTGTAATCAGTGCTCGTCGGCCGCGTAAGCGTCCATGTCCGACATAAGAGTGTTCGCCGCAGTCGGGTCGCGGGTTCCAATTGCTCTGAAGTCCCGGGAAGCCTTGCACTGGCAGCGTATAGCTTGCAGGATATCGGGTACGAGGATCAATCAGTGTTTCATGTTGAGGTGTTTCTGTAGGACGAGAATTTCATTAGTAAAGGATTGTACAAAAAGAAGGTGGCAGATGTACGGTGTCCTAGGGCTATTCCAATGAATATCGTAACCAGAGGAACGGCAAACCTTCCAAATGCCAACATTCTGAATAGAGCAACACGGAGATGGGTTCACGTGGGAATTGTAGTCTTTAAACGAAGGACTCTGACAATAATTAGCCCAGTGAGTAGTGGGCTATATAGAGCTATACCACCTGCAGTCTTGACCTCCTGGGATAGATAGCTATTATACTACACGCAAATATGGAGCAGAGACATCCAAATAGCCACGTAATAAGCCCAACCATACCCTCACAACTCCGCCTGGCATCTCGGCTTGACATCTTGGCCTTGCTGGTATAGTCTGCTCAGTCCGAGCCTATTCAAAGTTATTCGCAATACAGGTCCCGCCCATCTCCGGCATTTGTCATGGTGATTGTCCAAAAAATGTCGGGCCCGGCAATAGTAGCCTGCTCCATCCGGACCTACATGTAATCAGGTGTATCCGGATATATCTACGGAATCATGAGTCCCGGTTATCTCCGCTCCATGGATTTGACATAGCGATTGTCCGGACCCGGCCGTGTGAAAAATATTGCACAAATCATGCGATAATTGCGGATTTCTCTCAAAATTGCAATACTTTCTTCTTTTTTTTAGCTTTCATTCATATGTCTCGTTTTACCGCTTTTTATAATATCGTGAATGGAGAGTTTCAAGGAGCACAAGTATTCGACAATAGGATAAATCCAGCAACGAAGGAGAGACTATGGGATGTACCCGTGGCTACGAGGCAGGATCTTGATGACACGGCTGGCCTGCCAATAGACGCATAAGTCGTGGCCCAGGATACCTGTGAAGAAGCGTGATAGACGACTGGAAACATTCTACGACGAATTCATAAAATATGAGTCCCAGTTCTCTGAGTGACTGACGAAGAATGGCAGACCGGTGAGTCCGAGTGCTCTAAAATGCGTGGCGAGAGGCGGGAGTGCGTGCTTGGTAAATAGTGCGGTAACAAATGGGATTTTGACGGACTGTTCTCTCCTATGTCAATCATGTCCAGCACTGTGAATCTGATGATTTATGCTGAGAGGTAAGAGTACTTCTTTTCGACACCTCTGAACCAGTCACTAAAGGAGATTGAATCGAGTATACTGCATCTCCCGTTGGGGAAGGTATTCCCCCTCAGCCAAATCGTGGAGGTTCATCGTAGCATGGAAGCCGGTACACTACACAGGAAGATTGCTGCATTAATATAGTTTAAAGACTATCTCTAGTTAGAGATAAAGATCTTTCATATATATCGCTATCTCTCCATTAACCTTCTGAATTATAATTCCAACTCAGTTTCCCTTAGACTTTTAAGAGGATATCTTAGAGATAAGCTACAGTATTACGTATCTGATTGAAAAAGATTTACTCTTACAGTAGATACTTGATCAATTACCTTTATACCCTGTTATGAGCTTATACGTTGGAAGTTACAAGTCATCTCTTACGAGTGCCCCTACGGGAAAGAACCCGTTGGACAGCGGATAACAAAACATCCGCACTATATGAGCAAAGCTTCGGCAAAAAATACGAATGGGCGAATCAATGGCAGCGGCTTGAGGATGATGAGCTAAAAGTGAACAAGCTCCTCCACTTGAACGAGGGTGGGATGGACCGCTTTTTGGCCACCGACCAAAACAAAAATAGTAACTGCCCTAGAAGAACTACCAGTTCTTTGGAAGATATTTGGGCTATGATGCTTTTTGAAACAGAGTGCTGGGATCGGTGTTGTAATAAAGTCCGGATTCAGTCACTTTGCCCTTCTATTTTCTGAGGAAGGGGCACACTAGGCCAACTAAGCTTATTACGCTGTTTTGGATGCGTCGTGCTCCGCAGAGAAGCATCAGCAAAGCTAAAGAATTACACAGCAACAATGTAAGACGACAAGTTCTCGTGCCCATTAACCAATCACAACACAGCATAGCCATACTATAGCTTGAGGCTCTGTAGGGATATAGGTAGCCTTAGGCTTATGATCGACCCTCATTAGGCTCAGCCTAGTCTTTATGATGAGATCTTTCTTTCTCTACTCCATAGATATCTCTGTACTCATAGGTGGAAAAAAGCCTAGCGAGTTCTTGGCATAGGCAGTTTTCTCAGTCTAGACGGGGCTTTCAGTCTATGCCATTTCTGCCTATTGTTGAAGCACGTTATTATTGGGCAATCTGCCAGGGGCATACCTTACGAGCCATCCTTATTCTACTCTACAAGATTCTAAGTTTAGAAAGATCAGGTACTACTGATCGACCTAAAGTAGCACCCGCTGTGGACCTGGTAAGCTGAGCCGCATTGCCACCTTGAAAGCCCTATCCTAACAGCATAATCGAGTGCAGAATCAAGTAATCGAGCAGCACTAATCTGTATCACATCTCATGGTGTCAATTGAACAACAATTCAGATATATAAAGGGTGAGGAAATAGCAATAATCCATTAAGTGACAATTCCAATTCAGCTTCTTCCATCTCGAAACTCAACTCAACACTTACAGACCTTCTCCGCTCAACAGAATCCGCATATCTAAAAAAGAAAATATCATGAAGACATATAATAGCCTAGTTGCGGCAGTTGCCTTTCTTCCTCTGGCCTACGGCGATAGAGTGACCCTCAGCGTAAGTATGCTTGGGTTATCAAGGAACGCATCATTATACTAACGATGAGAAGTTTGAAGACCTCGATATCTCAAACAAAGATAACTGTGGAAGCATGGACTTCTCCAAATCCGAACACCGATATGCGGTATGCCATGTTTCTCCGTTGTACCAAATCACCTAGAGAACTACTTCTAACCCAAGCAAAGGGCGCGGTAATCATGGGTGCACCCGTAGTCAACTCTGTCGGAACGGGGGCTTGCAAGACTCCAATCGCCAATGTTGACTTATCTGACAAACTGGAGAATAATGTCTTATGGGGAGACAGTAGTATCTTATTCGATTATCTCACCTTCGATGCTGGAGACTACATATCTGGCAACACGGAGTTTGACCTTGCAGTTGACTACTCGCACCTGGCTAATGGAGAGCTCGATGACGACGAAACAAAGATCAGCATCCAGCTGCTGCTTATGAACCAAGGCGATGTCGTGCAGAATCAGGAAATCGAAAAGTTCCCGACAAAGGATGGTACTGGTCCATTTTCGATCAAATGGAACCCGGACGAAGGAAGATATACCGCTTTCTCCATCGCCGTGAACCTCATTTCCAACTCGCTCGCTTTCGATTCCCCGAACGTAGCTGTGGACAACATTGCCTGGGATCACTTCAGGGTGGACGGAGATGGTAACATAGATACCGGGGATGATAAAACAACTACCAGTGGTCCAGATACGACCACCGTGGGTAATTCGACAACTAGACCACCCTCCAGCCACACAGAGACTTCGGCTCCTGCTACAACTTCTGCTCCCTCGAGATCAAACACCACCAGCAGCACATTCGTCTTCCCCAGTCCAACTCGAACAACCGAGGTTCAGAGCTCGACTTCTACAGGTCTTGCTGGGACTTCTGCCCCTACTTTATTCGGCTTTGTTGCTGTGTTAGCTGCGGGTGCAGCTTTTCTCTAACTGAGCTGAAAATTCTGAATCTTGGCGCAATGGATCGCAGATACCGAATTATTCGCAGCTGTATCTAGTGCTGCAGTTAGTAGTTATGTTTACATGTACCTTAGAGTCTCAATAATCATCACATGCAGAAATATTTTCTGGAGCACAAACGCTCGTCACCACCACTCTCCTGTGTGAATAGTGCAAGTGCCGATTTTCCACCTATTGTATATAACTATCTAATTAACGCAGTTGAAACCGCGCCCCAGAAAACTACAGTCGCTAACATGCAGCCACACAAATCCAGGAGATTATCGCCATTCGCATTTGCAAAGCTTCCATGAGATGGCTGACAGGAATAGCGAATACTATGGATCACTAAAAACTTGGACAAGGCTTAGCACTAGAGATCCCGTCAGGTCGGTTAAATGCATGTGATTAAGGATCACATGGTTGCTAGCTTGCCGTCAAAATTGTAAGCAGTAGCCTAATACTGTGGTATAATCTTATAAATACGCTTAATGCCTGCCGGGGCTGGCAGTATAATGCTCCTGCTGTCATATTTCTTCTTTTTTGCGGTTTAGTTGCTTGTCGTATAATCCCATAAGTTAATACGCTCTATGCTAGCAGAGCTGGAGGCTTTTTACTGGCGGAATTTATAGGATTAGAAGAACCCTACCACCGCCCGCCAAGTAATATATAATACTATTGTAGTTAGTTCATGGGCATAAGCTTAACTTGATAGGCCAGCTTGACTTAATTATTTACGAAGTTATGATATGCAGCCGTGGATTTTGCAGACTAGAATCGTGGCTTGGGCAGCGTTTTTAAGCGTATTCAACAAGCGTATTCAAACACGCGTATTTTACTACCTTACCCCTGTCCCAATACGCTTGATCTCATGCACAAAGCCTTTTAAGGGCAGGTTGGCAAGCAAGTCAGTCTCGATTAGCGCCAATAGTTGCACAGGCAGGATTTCCATCCCATGAGATTTCCAGAATGGGAAAAATCCGAAGCACACTGTAATTTGTCATGAGTCCATGTATTACGGGAAAGGAAGCCTTCTTGCTTTCTACCATGGACTCTAAAACACAGGCCCAGCTATGGATATCAGTTGGCTAGGTATATAAGCCTCTTGATCCCCAACCAGAGGCAGATTCAAACTACAATATTGGCTCATTCACTTCAGTCGATTCATCACGCATCACCACTACACGCGGTGGACATTTGACATGGCGTCGTCTCCAAGATCCGCGCTATGTCTCTTGGCTCACTTGCTCCTTCTTTTCTCCTCAGTCTTAGCTAGTCCTTTAACGCATAACCGTACTCTTTCGGATGACGATGCTCTGGCAGAGCTATGGAGTCAGCACTATCGGCCCAAGGCCGCCAGGGCGGCAGCAGACAAGCCTTTCTACCTACGAATTATGCCTCTCGGCGCCTCTATTACCGCAGGAGTCGGCACAGACCCGCAGAACGGATACCGGAAACCCCTTCGAGACCAGTTAAGATGGGAAGGCTGGCCAGTCAATATGGTCGGTAGCCTGTCGAATGGTGATCCTGAGAAGTTTAAGGATCGGCAGCACGAGGGACATTCTGGTGCGGTGGTGTCACAGATGATTAAAAACGCCGGTATGGGGATCGATACGAAGCCAAATCTAATCCTCATAAACTGCGGGACAAATGATGCCAATCCAAAAACTGGCCAGGATGTGGATGGTACCGCAGCTCGAATGGAGTTGTTGCTTAATTACCTTTATCAGGAGGTCGAGGGTGTCACAATTATTCTATCCACTCTGATACCATACCTTGACAATGAGGCAAACAACAATGTCAACAAGATTAATCCTGGTTATCGGGATTTATATAAGAGATTCAGGGATGCAGGAAAGAAGATTGGGTTGGCTGAGTTGAATAATGGGTTTCTAGATACTTCGACCGACTACCACGACACTATGCATCCCAACGAAAAGGGCGCAGCTAAATTGGCTGCTGTTTGGGCTCAATCTATTGCCGAGGTCGAGAAGGCGGGCTTTCTAACGAAACCGATCGATACTGGAGTCGACGACGACACCACAGTCGACTGTGACCCAGAAAAGGGGGCTGGACGCGGCCCTGTTAAAACGCAGCAAGGATGGGGCGAGGATGATGGGCCCTACAGGCACTTTCAGACAGTTCGGGGTTATATCACCGAGAGTGGAGCGTTCAATGCCGGCAGCCGAGTATCCTTTGCCCAGCTGGTGAACTTGGGCGGCGCAGACCCGGGAGGAGAATTCGACGAGCTGATCAACTGCGTTGACAAGGGCACAAGCGATGATCCGACGCCGGGAACTTGTCGTATGTATCTTAACGATGGTGGCAATATCGCTGTAACAGGCGTTACTATCGATGTGGGATTGAAGTGTCTGATTAGAGGACACCGCTGGGGCGACGTCAACGGCGACGGCCTTGACGACTTCATCTGCATCAACCTGGATGGTAACATGTATGTGTCGATCAACAGGGGCGGTAATCCTCCGAAATTCGAGCCTCTGGAGAACGGTGGCCTTATCAAGGAGGGTTATTCATGGGGTCCTCAAGACAGGATCCGTCTCGGCGACATTGACGGAGATGGGCGGCTGGATTATTGCGCTATTGATGATAAGGGCGACATCTATTGCTGGCGCAACGGCGGCGTGGGCGATGCACCGACAGAGACGTATGGGGGTTACTGGCAAAGTTTCGTATGTTATCCAAACTGGCTGCTTTCTCAATTTGACCAACAGACAAACTGACTGACTTATTAGGTTGTTGGCGAGGAAACATTTGCCGCCAAAGGTGAAGCTGAAGGGATCCAAGGGGTCAATCTCGTCGATATCAACGGCGATGGCAGATCAGACTGGGTCTACCTGCACAAGGACGGCTCTTCTGAAATCTGGATCAACCAGCGAGGAGATTTTGATGCCGACGGCAAAGGCCTACGACCTCATTGGGTGGAGGCTACAGCGGCCCATCCTGCAATCTCCGAGTTGACAGATAGAACAGAGCTCGTCTTTGGACGAATCTCGGGCTCTGGGCGCGCTGACCTCATCTGGAATCGCATAGCTGACGAGAAATACGTTCAATCTTATGCCTATACGAATAAAGGCTCTGGCGGGACTCAGAGGAAAGGAGATGGAGTCCATTATTGTGACATGTTCGGCCGAGGCCACGATGGTATGTGGCTATATGCCTACTTCTCAATAGCTGGTTTATTAGCGAGACACTAACTTGGATGCAAGATTATCTCTGGGTGAGCGCGGAGGGTGAAATAACCTTATTCGAGAATATCAAGTCCCCGCCTAACTGGGGACAGCATGGAAAGATCATCTCTATCGGCCGGGAACGGAAGAGCATCCACTTTGGCGACTGGGACGGGGATGGTCTCTGTGATATCCTCGCAGTCGAAAGGCATACGGGGCGGGTCGAGATGTGGCGCAACACTTACAAAGACGGGGCCACGTCTCCCACGTTTTCCGGCCCAACCTGGGTAGTGAATGACGCGCTGTGTAAGGAGGGCTGGGGCAGGGGTCTGTATGACCAAGGTCTGAGGTTCGGAGACTTGGACGGTGATGGCCGCGTCGACTACCTCTGCATGGAGAAGGATGCTCGAACTGTTGGGCACCTCAATAAAGCCGGTGGCCTAGAGGACAAGGGCCAGATCAAGTTCGCGCCAACAGAAAGGCTCGACAGAGCAAACTTCAAATGGGCCGACGTAAGTTGACATCCGTGCCCTACATAGCTTGACACTACTAATACGATTCCAGGTCAATGGCGATGGTAAGGTAGATCTTATTTGGGTTGATAAGTTCAAGGCAGGGGCCCGAGTTTGGAGAAATGGCGGCTTCGTCCCCGCAGGAGGGAGCAGCATGACCTGGATCGATCTAGGAACCCGCTTTGAAGGACACGGCCGCGGTCAGAACATCCATTTCCCAACGCTCGGCGAGCTTGGCCGCGCCGATTATCATGATGTTTATCCAGGGACCGCCCTCGCCAATACCTGGTTCAACGAGTGCTCGGGAGGCGACGACTACCCCGAGCCTATCGATCCCAACTTACCCAAACCCCCCGTTCCCGTCAGCAAACCCTCTACTGACACTGGCATCGCGGATTGGTGGCTTGTCCTGGATAGACAAACCCAAGACCCAGACCATACCCCCTTTCCAACCATAATCGTCAACTACTACGGTGTCCCATCGTATAAGGAGAGTATCAATGTCTGCGATAGTGATGCCACTTGGTCAGTCACTGCCGACAGCGCCGATACGGATATTGTGGATGATCAATATACCACCGGCATCAAGGATGTTTTTGGAGACACATGTAACTACGTTAACGTGGACGGTTACACAAAGTACGAAGATTACGACGTGGGACAGCTGATCGGCTATTTAAACTGTGCGAAATGGGACCGGGTGGAATGTGTCAAGACCGAGCATTCTCTTCAGCTCTGCTTTCTTGGATTTGGTTTAAGTGTTTATGCACAGTCCTTAGTTAAGTGCTCTTATTATTGAATCAGGTAGATTCTGTAATTTATAAAAACATATATATGATCAGCTTATAAAGGTATTGCAGTATGCTGGCAATTTGAAATATATAATGCACTTTACATTAGTAGATGTAGTCTTTAGTGGAAGACCTCTTGTTTATTAATTTCCCCTCGCACTTGTACAATGAACTGAGTATCTCCTCCAGGTCCATGACGTCTGGACTTAAAATTGCTGCCCCCTTGCATTATATCCTTACTGGCTTGGCTCTTCACCTCTAAGATTTGATCACGTCACCTTTGACCCCACATGAGGCTCTGGTCGTATCTTCCAATGGGCCAGCTGTCTGTGTTACTCGAAGTGACGGACATTAGATCTTCCATCTCTTTGTGTCTCACATGTCCCGTGATATCTTCAGGCAACCATCGTCTGCCTGATTGAGTCTCAAGTGTATTTAATCCCCTTCAGTTCTTCACCTTTCAAGTATCAGCTTCTTCATCCTCTTTCTATATACATCAACATTGCTTAAAACCACTTCACTGAAGTGCGAGTCCAGATCTATTAAACAGAACGGCAAATTCTACGAAGAATGCCTGTCACTACATGGCCCTCCCCTTTCCAACAGGGGCATAATAGGGACCAAGAGTTGACCCTCAATGCGAACAGTAGGGCAATTCTCGAAACTGTTACTTCGAAATCTGTTAGTCCCTATGAAAATGACCCGCGGAGGCCGAAGTCCCAATCTATATCGGGATTGTTTGGGTCATTTGGCCACCATACAACCGGTTTTTGTGGACTCCCGATCATTGCGTCCTCCATCGATCCTAAGAGGGCAGTGGACACGGAATCCCCTGATAAGACTGTATCCGTATATAATAATGGATTTGTTGAGGGGCTCATCCGCGCTTTCAACCAGGATCTCCACCTAGTCATCCGACCTGATGATGTTTGGCAGGCCATCCTCTCGCAGTTTAGCCTTTTCATCAATGGGGGTCGGAATGCCGAACGCTTGCGGCACATGTTTGTCTCCCACGAAGGAAAGAAAGAGCTGGATATCTTCTTCCCAAGCCTCTCTCAAATCGACTTTGAAGAGGTTGCTCAGGAGTTTGCCTCCCTCATCCAGCAAAACGTTGTTGATCCAGAGCTACGTGATTGGATGCTGCCGAACTTTTCTACCACAACCAAGCATGACAAGGCTGTGGCAGCGTTTGGCATGATGGGTGCGATGAAAAAATTCTTCGGATATAATATGATGGGCGGATGTGGTTTACCCAGTGTGACACTGCTGGGAACCCGATACGATTGGGAGATGCTTGCAAGTCGGGTGAACAAGTTGAACAAGTATGGCGACGAATGCCAACGCTGGGCCAATCTGCTCCAGCCCATTATGCGCTATATGCAAAGAACTTTTGACGAGCCAGACTCACAGGAGGTCAAGGATTTCTGGCTTCGGGTCGCTTGGGAGACGGGCCATGAGGGTTCCAGCGGAGACAGTCGCTTGATATCCGGCTGGATCACGGCATTTGCGTATTTTGAAGATTCTGGAAGTGTCACAAGGGATTACGAAGAGAATACTTTTGGATATTTCCAAGGGGACCGCAGACGGCTTATCCTAGACGGAGTGTCGTATCCGCTCATAAGGCCAGGAAACATTTCAAGTTCCCTAGTCCTAGTCCCTGTGACAATTACTGACCTGGAATCGCGTACGAAAAAATTCTCCACGGCCATATCTGGTACCATCGGTATGTCCATCTCAGCGGGTGCAACATCCCAGCCGGTTTCGGCATGGTGGATTGTGCAAGAATTCGAAACGCCAATTTAGCTGTCAACCACATTGGCACAGTGGTCGGCTAGGCCATGGGAGGACTCTGCCGCTATGGGGATCTACCACGCCGTCTTGGGGGTTCTGGGCTATGATGAGAAAATGGATCTTGCCGAAGGCTTTGATGACGAAATTGTTCTATAGCTGAAGCCTTTGACAGTTGGGGTGCAAGTCTCAGATTGTATACTCGTACGACCAATTAGGCAGCTATTATGCAGTGATTAATATATTTATGCCATTTGAATTCAGTGTCTTAGATATTTGCATATTTCCAAGGTGTAAGCAGCAATAGAGTTGGTTAGTCAAAGGACATAGTTCAATCGTTTATTAGAATGACGATAAGTAACATGTCTTGCTGTTGTATCTTTCCCCGAAAAACTTATCAAACCTTGACTCTTTTTTCTCTTTGATAATTACACCAAAGGTATTGTTGGTACAGCTTTTTGGCATTTGATGGATTGCTACCCTAGAAATGAATAAGTTATTATATGTTTAGTAAAACCAGGTGCTATGAGTTGTTCCCCCGCACGTATGAAATGCCACTGCTAGTTCGATCGAAGAATGTCATTTTTGGAACTTTTAACTTTCTGTTTTACTAAATAGATCTGTTCACAGGTTGTGCTACGACGCTCTATTTGACAAAGCATTACCACAGCGAAGGGCAGGCTAACGCCTCCGAAGGACAAGCCAGTGTCTCTGAATGGCGCGTCTGGAGTTTGCCAAGAACTGTGTCTACATTCGCACAAATTTGCCAAGCGCAAGTCAAACCGGGAAATCAAAGCCCGAATTCTGACGTACTGTAGCCACCGCCTTCATTGAACATGGCGAAGCTGGCCCGTTCCGAAACCCATTGGCCAAGCCCCCCTGGCGGCGGCTTAACTGGTGATCCGGTCAGAACCTTGGTCCAGTGAGCCGGCCGGGGTTCCTGTAAGCACGTGGAGCGTTCCCGCAACAGGCCCTTTAATGGTCTGGACCAGAGAGTGCATGTACGAGCAAACAGGCGACCCGGGGCCGTGTAGAGCTCGATATTCCGTCGTGGCCGGATATTACAGCAACAGCGTTGTTCTTAGTCGGCGTGAGCCCCCGTGCTATGTGGAGCGTAGGCGGGGATTTAGTTCTTTCTAAGGGCCCCCCTGGTATACGGTCATGTTCCAGTCTGTTCCATGGGCTGGTTTGAATATGATAGAGCCGCTTCTTTGGCTCGCTTAGCGCTGCGTCCCATACCTGCGACAGCAACCCCGGCAATTAAGTCTTGGAAAGCCCAGCGTGGGCACGGAGGCTTATTATCATGAAGGTTCGCATGTTCATTTTCTTTTGACGTGAACTGCGCTTCGACCAGGTAATCATCTAATCATACAGAAACGATACATATACCTAAATGATCGAGGCCCTGTACGTACCTAGGTATGTAAACGTGTAACACAGATGGAGTTAAAAGACAGAATCTACAGACCCACTCATGATTCTTACTTGCAAAGTGAAGTAACAAATCGCTCCGGCTTGGGCCTGTAGTCTCACGACGTCGTCATAATAGACATTCGATGAGACAAAACGTTGGCCATCATTTTTCTCTTTTCTAAGCTTAATAAAGTGAACCGAGGCTATAAGTCCTCCTGCCAATATCATCGCGTCCTACGTACGAGTATGAAACGCCTGCCAATCCCTTGCCTCGCCCCACCAGAAACGGTAATCGTTTCAGCTATCCTGGCCAAACCTGCTACAGAAACCTGAGAATCCAGGAGAAATACTGTATATCAGACATCTGACCACATTCTGCCCTTGTATTTTATCTTTTTGTATGGGTTAAACTTCTGGGCAGAGCGTTTTAACCGCCCTGTCGTGTTTATGAAACGAGCGATATAGCGGCTACAGAAACGTCGCTTAACCGTGTATTGGGGTCGATATTCGGGGGTTTGGGGGAGCTGGGGCCGAGATATTTTGTATATATTGTCCCAGTAGCCCGATTGATACTGAATCTTTTGGATTGTCTAGCACCATCGTCAGTTCTTGTCTCTATTTTTTGTTTGTTTCGTTTCTCTCTTCTTGTCCAGCAGGCTGGTCCATTCTTTTCGAGTTTGACACTCTTTTATTCTTGTATTCAATTTTTATTGCTCTTTTCTCAAAAGGTTCTTGTGTTTTAAAATTCCAATCATTCTTCTCGCCCAATCATCATGAAGTTTCAAAGCACTTCTGCGGCTGCAGCTTTGCTGCTGGGCCAGGCCTTCGGCTACCCTCTGCCTTCTTCCAACTTGCTCCGCCGAGAGGTTCCCCAGGAGCATTCCCACGATTTTTTCCTCACCATTACGAACGAAGCTCTGGCCAAGAACAACCCCAAGGGTATCACAGATGCCGTCTTTGGCCTGCTTGGTAATGCAGCGGCTGCAGGTGGCGCTGGAAGCGTAACCAACTTGGACTGCCTCAAGCAAGAGACAGCTGATCAGGCTTTCACCAATGGCAAGGCTGCTAAAGACATTCGACTCATGGCTGGTGCATTGGTGTACCAGGCCCTGGAGAGGAATACCGGCAAAGTTGGACTCGCCAGTGTTACTTGCACTGAAACAGCTGTGAACCCCGAAATCGAAGCCGTAAAGCCCCATCAAGACCCGGCATCCGCCAATGCTGCTTCCATAAACAAGGGTATTACTCTTGAGTTGGCGAAGCAGCTCAAGGCCATTGGAGCAGATCCCAACCTTGCCCTCTTGAGTGGCACTTTTGCCCCAGGCGATGTACGTTTTATGTTCCCTTAGTTACATATTCTGAAACCTGGATTATTAACAAACCCTTAGCTTAACGATGCCACAGCCAAGGGCAATACTTGTGACGATACCGATCCCCAGCTTGGATGTATCTTCACCACGGGCAGGCTTGTTCTTGACGCTAGTCAGGACGAAGTCGCATCAGCTGTTTCCGCTGTGTCTCAGACATTTACCGGCACTGGCGGTATCCAGGCCACAGACTTGGTTGACTTGAGCAAATTCTCCGTTCAAGGAGGCGCCGCTGCTCCAGCAGACAACAGCAATGCTGCGACAACCTCTCAAGCCGCTGCTCAAGCAACTCCCCCTCCGGCTGTTCAAGCATCTTCCACCCAAGCTGCTGCTGCTACTCAAACCCAAGCCGCTTCTACCGGTGGTGCACCTTCTACAGCTAGCGGAAACAATGTTCAGACCTTCACCGGCTCTCTTGGCGGCCCTGCCCCTCCTGTCGTCTCAGGCACTGGAAACCGACCGTTTTCCGTGAATGGAAATACTTTTGTCAACATTGGAGCCGCTCTTGGACGATCTTGCGATATTCAGCACAACGCCTGTGCCGATGCTGCCAACTCTGGTCAGCTGTCCGGAGGAGTAGGCCAATGTGACGACCAGAACACCCAGTGCAAGGCCGCCGCATCTGGTGCTTCCAACACCAGCACCACCAGCGATAACGCCAGCAGCAGCGGATCAAACAATGCTGCTAGTGGTAACAACGCCGATAGCGGTAACGCCGGCAATGACAACGCAGGAACCAGTGCTGCTACGGGTGATTTCGGCTCCTGCTCTGACCCCAGCATCAAGTTCGCCAACGGACTTGATGGCCGCACTGAACCTGCCTTTGCTCCTGTCAACGAAGCTGACTTTAACCATGGCTCAGCTTTAGCTATCAAGGTCATTTCCGACTTCATCTGTGACCGACTGAACTCTAGCTGCAAGGCTAGTGCTGCAGTGGTTTCCACATGCCAAAGTGCTTCTGCTGCTGCGTCCCAACTGACGGGCCAGGCGGCGGCCGATGCTTTCAATAAGGCTCTGGGAGTTTAAAGAATTTTGGTGGGATAGGTCACTCAATGCATGATATTGGTGTATGTTTACATAGGTAGTTCAAGATATGAAGCCATCTTGGGCTGCAGGTGGGCATACCAGGCACAAGGATGAGAACGAAAAATAAAAACTTATGAGACTTTTGCAAGAATGACCCAGACTAATTGTGCGTGCTAAATGTATTCATGAAAATAAGCAAATTATTGATGACTTTTAAATTCCCCTTTATAATACGACGGAGAACTTGGCTAATATCCTGAAAGGCGTAGCTAATATTAAGTATAAAATTTACAGTGACACCTCGCTGTTACTACCCATGCTCCGTGAACTACCGACATGCACTCCCCCCTTTGCATGTTCCCCTTGCATTTTGACCAATCTGGACTCGTCCTCGTCGCTATACCGTACCTCGTACATTGTGTTGAGCTCAATCCCGCTGTGCTCCGGGCGATTCTGAGACTTCACGGCCGAAACCAATGTCTGCGCCCGACTGCCTGCGTGATCTGACTTGTTGACATAGTTGTCCGGGTAATTCTGATAGCCGCTGTTCTTATGTGAAGAGCCACCCAGGCTAGGGAACAGGCGGACCAAGAACAGACGGAGGGATGGCAGACACGTGCAGACAATACCGGTGTTAATCTCAATAGTGGACCAGATAGAGACGTCAACTTGGTCGTATGTGGGATTCGCGGAACTACCAAGGTTCACAAGGAACTGGAGTCGAACGATGCTGACCACCGTGACACTAGGGTCATAGTTAGACAAAGAGCTTGTTGCCGCAGTGGGGAGGGGGTTCTTACAAAGTACCGACGAGGAGCATCACGGCGACGCCGACCTTCTTCTTCCAGTGGAGGTTGAGATTTCGGATCTGCCACATGGGAATTGCAATCATCCATAAATCCAAGGCGATACTGATGGCGGCGTTTGCCCATCCGATGGCATTACTGTTGAGGCTGTGTGGCTGTTAGCTTTATACTGAGCTAGTGGGAGAAGGCGGAGGCTGAAAGCTTCTACTTACCATTTACCCGAGTGTTGGCCGTCCCAACCTGTCCAGAAAAAGCTGATTGGGTGGCATTGGAAGACTGCAAGAAGCATAAAGGTAACTCCAAACACGCCATTGAGGATAACAGTTCCCCACAACAGTGTCCTGGCTTTGCCTGGAAAGATGTTGAGATAGAAGAACAAGAGTGTCATCTTCAGAAGCATGACCTGGGCGAAGTATAGAATCTCGAGGACGTAAAAATATACTCCAAACCGGGTGATCATGTCGAACGGCAGCGTCCAGATATCCTTGCCTTCTCCATTTCCGCCAGTGCCTCGGACGTTCATCACTGACGAAGGGATACCGCAAAAGAGCGTTACGATGATGGCGTAGTCGTCCAGTTGAAAGTCCATCCTCATGAAGAGCTTAGAGCCGATACGCAGAAGGACAACCACGCCGGAGACGACGCCGAGCACGATGGTGACATTAGCGAAGTCGGGGGTCCTGTTCCGGACAGGGACACCGCAGAGTGTATCTGTCGCATTTCTGGTAGCTAACGTGAAGAGTTAGACAAGGTATCGCGTTTGGAGTGTTACAGAATATGAGCAGTTGGTAGGCAACATACTAAGAGACTCTCGAACCGTGCAGGTGGTCGCAATGCAAATGGCCGAGGTTTCTTGAATGGTCGAGCTTTCGCAGGTACACTTCACATCAGTCGGACTGCAGGTGGAATTCGCGATGGCCGATGCAAGGCATTTTTGCTGATCGTCATTAGTTTCGAGCTCGGATCACATATCTGGAGAAGAGGAAGGGAAAAAGGAAAAAAAAAAGGCATAGCATACCGCACATGCCGGCAACACCGAAAGCGGGTTGTCAGCGGCCGCGCTGTCTGCAGCCAACGCAAACGTTGCCAGGAACGCAAGCAAGAGATGAAGAAGCAACCTCATTTTCTTTTTTCCTGGTCTTCCGAGATCGATGTCCGGGGGAACAAAGAAATCTTCTTTTTTTTCGGGGCCGGCAAGAAAATGAGATGTCAAATCATCACTTTTAAGGTTGATCTGCACTCGAGGTGGACGTCAAGACGGGCAGTCCATGTACCTGCTTTTACTATGCATCCTTTACATGGAGGTTATGGGCACGCCCCTTTATTTCAAGACGGGGAACAAGCCAGCTACACTGTACTAGCAAGTTATTGCGGGCATTTGAAATACAGTATACTGTAGCAAAGGGCAAAAGAACCTAGTATAATTAATACGAAGCTGTGGCGTTGATGAGTTAAGGGACGGGTCTAATTCGCACTTTGCGTAGCCGCTTTGCACTAGCAGCCATCTCCTGCGGCCCTTTGGTTCTAGAATATGGGCTGTCTGGGAGGCATCAAGTGCTGTATTTTGTGAGCTAAAGAGTTCACTGACTCGTGAACATTGCTAGAAAACCATGGCTATTGAAGCCGGACAGGCTTGCTGACGTTGCATTGCATTAGCCCTGCGTGCTGAATCGGCTCTGGAGGATGCGACGGGCGGGCGTTTGGTTCATCGGGAAAAAAAGCTGGATGAGAAATCTCCACAAGAAGCAGGGACCCCTGACGAAAAAGACAAAACAAAAAAAACACCAAGGGAAAAAACCATGGAACTGGGAGGCACTAAACCGCCTCTCTAAGCCTATGCTGGCGTTCCGCTTAGAACGGGCTGTAGACCTAGAGAGCTTCGGCTGCCTCTACGCTGGTGCTAAAGAGATACTAAACTCGTAGTAAGACTCAGGAAGACTCCCCCGTGAAACCGGCTGGTGGAGACTCGCAATCTGCAGCGGGGAGAGCAGAAAATACACCAGACTCAAGACTGCATGAGCTGAACCCCTTGAAGGTCTGGGATGTTGTTTAGGTCAACTTCGGATAGCTACGCGACGACGCTGTAAGGAGTTGCCAGATGCAGTTACGTGGAACACAACGTGAAGCACCAAAGGGACGGTTCAGCACCACACATGCATCCAGGGGGGACACCGGCTAAGTACAAATATGGTGTTATAGTCCGGGGTTTGGCTATTGCTTGGCTGCATCGCTAGAGCAATTTCCTCCCGGTAGTTGCAGAATGACAGGGCGCCTGAGTGCAAGGAGGTTCAGGTACTGTGGACGGCTGTACTGTATGGCGCACTTTACGGGGAAGGGAAGACAAAAAGAAAATTGAATCTGACTGGAATGCATCTTGAACTTTGGGCTACGCTGAAGATTATCATTAGTGGTGGTTCCACACGTTGGCTTGAGCCCACTTCATCACCTCAGTTTACACCTACGCCAACCACCGTAAGAATTAGGTAATTATCTCAGGACGGCGGATTCAACAGCCGGCACTTTCTCCCGCTTCAACAGTATGGTACGGTATTATTACCCGCATGAGACTCCATCCGTTGTGGAGGTTCTGTCGAGGGGATTGAATCTAGTAAACTACTACCATACAGCGGGAGAAGGGCATGTGTAAATAAATAAGCCTGAGCCAGGCCCAAGTCATCGAGGCCATCATTGGTGACTTTACGAACATCAGTGCCTTGACAGCTGAGCCTTCTTCTTCTTCTCTCCCCCACCCCTTTGTGATCTCGTTAAAAAGCTGAGTTAGGCGAGTTCATGCATCGTATAAGGGTAGTGACCGGTCTGGACCGTCAACGATGTAGGGACTTTGGGTTATCTGATGTCCAATTTCGGCGAAAAAGGCCATCTCATCTCGTTCTAAAAAGTCTTGGCTTTTCGTTGTCAATGCTTAATTATTAGCCGAGCATTACAAACGACACAACTCATCCTCAACTCCATCCAACTCTTCTCCCCTTCTTCGATCCTCTCCAACGAGTCCCCCTACATTCGACCAGAGGGGAGTGGCTTCAGCCACAGCTCAAGAATCAGACCGTCTCCGCTGGTTTCCGAAGCTTCCATCTTACGTCCGTCGGAAAGGCTTGCTATCAAGCGCCACCACAACACACCAAAAAAGCCACCTGCTAACTTATAGCCGGGCCGCTATTGATAGCTGTCACGGCCAAGTGTGCGCCGTAAATCCGGATTTTCGCCTCCGAATCGCTCTTGCGTACAAATCAAGACTGAAAAGCTCTCAACTACTTGCTACTTAAGTCTCCCTACTAACCCCGGATCTTCGTACGCTGAGAAAAAGGTATCCGCAAAAGATTGGCGCTATGGTAACACGGTCCATGATCTTCTCGCGCTCTTCCCTCCCGTCGCGCGCGGTGAATCCCTTTCCGATCGTCGGTCAAGCCCTTCCCACTCTCGGGAGAGAAAAATTTGACTGTCGGCTCTGGATCCGTTGACAATCGGTGTGGACCTGAGGGCATTCTCCTCCACGCTTCCACTCTACGCCCATTTGCCTCGAGCGAGCCAATTGAGAGCAATGACTAACGCTTTTGCTTTCTCCTGTGCTGGTTGTAGGTCATAAAACCCCCACCTAACACCAGAGCTCTCTCACAGCGGCTGCTCTCGGTTCATGAGGTCTGCCACGGCTCTATGGAGATAACCGTATCTCGCGTGAGAGTCCGAGACCATCGCCGTGGCCGAGAATGAATCTTGAAAGCAAGAGAAACCAGCCAAGTGGAAGTGAATTTTGCTCAAAAATGTGAACTGAGCTGCAGCTCTTCGATACTCTGCAACTCGCCCATTTCCAAGGAGGCATACAGAACTCGGGATGATATCAAAGTAGACCAACCACACAAGTTGATGAACCATACTTTTCTTCAACCCTCTTCCGTAGACTAACTAACAAGAATGGACATGCTGTCGCAACTCAGCCGAGTATTTGGCTAAACCTGCTCGAAGCAAGCTGTTGCTCGACACAGGTCACAAAACCTAAACCGAGCCATCTCTCCTCGACCATTCAGTCGGGAGAACATGCCCTTTATATACTTTTTGATGTCGTCGCTTCTGCTGACCAAAGACTCAACCTTGCTTACGTTTATTAAAAGAGATTTGAATACGAAAGCAGCAACTTCTGGACTTCCCCGTGGAATAATTGCGTTAGATGCGCTGATCCGGCTGTAATTGTCCCTGTGCCACGTTTTTGAGGGTTGATAACCACGTGGTGTCGTCGAGTCATTCGAGAAGATTGCTGTTAATCCCAGCGATGTGGATCTGCATAAAATAGACGGGCTCTCTTCGCAGGCGAATATGCCCCCTGTCTGGCCTGTCCAATGCTGTATACAGCAACTTTTCCGCCGTTCCCAGCCAGCAAACGATCCCTGTCGCCACGATTAGCGAGTGGGTTTCTGCTTGGATTTATGGAGAATTTGCAATCTCCGCTGGGAGAAAATCCAGTCTGTTGGGATGGGATGAACCGCTTGAGATTGCAAAATGCACGACGCCTACCCCACACAGAAGCACAGATACGGGCATGTCGTTCTCTCGGCGGCGGGCTCAGTTTGAACAGGCCAAAAGTCGAACGAGTTGTCGAGATTCGTGCCTCGGCTGTGTGGAGTTTGTGAGACATGGAATACATGGAATGGAAGCTCGCCTGGGATTCACCGACACTTGGGACGCTGTGGCTTGCCGGGGGGCTTCGGACATGTTCCTAATCATAGTAAACCTGACCTGAGACCGGATCCGTGTTTAGTCCATCTTGGGCCAAGCCCGATCTACGATATATGGAATGCAGAATGCAGCCCCCATCTAGGGGGTTTGGCTCGGCTGCAATCCACGGTGAGGGCGATTCGGTTTTGCCTCTGTGAAGAAGAGGACGGAGCAACATCCCCTCTTGGCACTTTGCCTCCTCGGTTCAACGCTCTTGACATCTCTAAACATAGGAAATATATTCAATAGTTCACCTGCTGGATCCAACGCAATGGAGCCGATTTATGCCCTAAACGCTGCTCAAGTCTTCGGCGGCAGCGACGTCACATTCGCTTGTTGTGCGATCAGTGACCGTCTCCAATCTCCGTGTCTCCAACGTCCCCATAATTGGTAATACGACGCTGTCCTCATGCGATAAAAATGGATCTGTCGCAGGAATATGTATACTGTCCATCGCGACATGCTGTTGGTGTTTCTCTTTTCAATGTCAAGACTCTCCTCTCACCGGATCTTCATCTGCCTCGGATAATAGCAAGATGAAGTTCTCCCTTCAATTGGCGGCCACGGCCACGCTGCTGGCTTCAGCGCACGCGTCCAATTTGACCACAGAAGCTGTTGCTCGCCCTCCTCCTCCTCCGCCTCCTCCTCCTGCGTGCCGTTACCTCCCTAGCGATCCCCAATGGCCCAATGCTGCCGCGTGGAAGTCACTGAACTCGTCAGTCGGAGGCCGACTTATTGCGACCGTCCCCATCGGAACGCCATGCCATGATCCCAAGTATAACAAGGCCGTTTGCTCGCAACTGCAGGCCAATTGGGAGCTGCCGCAAACCCAGTTCGTTTTTTCAACCCTCTTCGCCGGCGCATGTCTGACAGAATGCGATATGTAGCTACACGACATCCTCCTCAGTGATGCAGCCCTTCTTCGCCAACCAGAGCTGCGATCCCTTCACCCCCGAGTCTAAGCCGTGCGTTCTGGGCAACTACATCAACTATGCCGTCAACGTCTCGTGCGACGCCGATGTCCAGGCCGCCCTGGCATTCGCAACCAAGTACAACATCCGCGTGGTTGTGCGCAACACTGGCCATGAGTAAGCTGACACCACTTTACAACTAATTTCTCTTTAAAAGCATCCATGTAGGCTGATCGCATTTCTCTCGCAGCTTCTTTGGTCGCTCTACCGGCGCTGGCGCCCTGGGCATCTGGACTCATAACCTGAAGAGCATCAGCATCTCGACTTACAAAAGCACCAACTACACCGGCCCGTCGATGAAGGTGGGTGCAGGCGTCCAAGGCTTTGAAATGCTGGAGGCTGCCCACGCCAAGGGCTTTGTCGCCGTGTCTGGCGAGTGCCCAACCGTCGGTGTCGCTGGAGGTTACACTCAAGGTGGTGGTCACTCTGCTTTGAGCACCTCCTTCGGTCTCGGTGCTGATCAGACCCTGGAGTTCGAGGTTGTCACTGCGGCTGGCCAGATCCTGACTGCCTCTCCCTCCAAGAACAGCGACCTGTACTGGGCTCTGAGCGGAGGCGGCTCTGGATACGGAGTCGTTACCTCCATGACCGTTAAACTTCACCCTGATGCCACCATTGGTGGTGCGAAGATCATCATCGCAGCCGCCACCACCACGCAGGACAACTTCAACAAGTTTGTGGCCGGATTCCATGCCATGCTGCCCGCCATGATTGATAAGGGCGCTATGGTAATTTACCTTCTCACCAACACCGTCTTCGAGCTGGAGCCCGTTACCGTCTACAACTCCACGTCCGACTACGTCCAGAACGTTGTCCTTGCGGATTTCAACGCCCTGCTGAGCGAGCTTGGAATTACTCCCATCTCCACCCAATACACCACGCTCTCATACTATGACCACTACAACACCTACATGGGCCCGCTCCCCAACGGAAACCTCGATGTCGGCGACTTCAACTACGGCAGCCGACTGATTCCGCGCAGCGTCCTCGAGAACAACAACAATGCTCTCCAGGCTGTCCTGCAGAACCTGACTGCTCACGGTGTTATCATGGTGGGCAGCTCGGCAAACTACGCCAAGCCGGCCGGCGCGGCCAGCAACGCAGTGTTCCCCGTCTGGCGAACCACCACGGTGCATCTGCAGATCGGTACCGTCTGGAACAACACCGCACCATGGTCGCAGATGCTCGCTGACCAGAAGACCATCACCAACGAGTATGTGCCGCAGCTTACCGCTGTCACCCCTGGTAGCGGCGCGTACATGAACGAGGGCGACTTCCAGCAGCCCAACTTCCAGCAGACCTTCTTTGGCTCCAACTACAATACTCTTCTTTCTATCAAGAAGAAGTATGACCCCAACTCTCTCTTTTATGGCCTCCGCCTCGTTGGCAGTGAGGCTTGGACCGTTGATAACAACGGACGTATGTGCCGTGCTAAATAGAAGATTTAATGCCGCCTCCAGTGAATCGAGGATAGTTTAATGAGTCGAGGATATTTTAATAAATAGATTTGCCAGTTGCTCTCGCTTTCAACGTTCAGCCAATTAATAGAGTCTTAATAGTCTTAATGTCAACATCTTTAATATGATCTACCACTTGTACTTGTGACCAGATTCAATTTGGTGATAACTTACTTCGGCCTTTGTCAAAAGCAGTTGTAGACAACTATGACCACTACTCACTAAGGCAGTGTAGTAAAAATTATCATAGCTAGTTCAGATGGAGGTTGCTATATCCGGCAACACAACTCTGTCAACATCATGCAATGAAAACTGCCGTTATTTCAATAGTAAGTGCCAAGAAAATAGAACAAAACTAATCAGTTGTTAAAGAAACAATGAGCTAATGCACGGGTAAACCGGCCGGATGGTTTTCCTTGCCTCCTTCTGCGATAGCGCTTACACGAATGTTTTCAATTCGAGTAATTTTTCCGATTTGAGCCTCATCAGTCGTATACATGTCTGGAACCAGTAGGACTTCATGTATGAATAGCAGTTCATTCGTTGTTGTCCGAGATGATTACTTATATATACCCTGTTAGTATTCCTAGAATAGATGTAAGATGCAATACGCTGACCGCTGTTAGGAACTGCCAACGCAGAGATATAGAAGGCTTGTCCCTCAAGAGTTGTGCCATTACATACAGAGCAGAAGTCTCCTTGATAATCTACTCGGCAACTCAACATGGCACAAACCAGTGAAACACTCGAGAGCTTGCTCGCCGTCGTTACTGAGCTCACCACAACGCTCACGGCCACTCTTCGAGCAAAGAATCTACCTGAGCCATCATTCAACGAGGATGCACCTGGATCCCTACCACCTGATCAAGATATCCAAGGCCCCCGTACAAAACTTGTCGGAGCTCTGATGGATATGCTGCATCTAGCAATGGGCCCTAACGAGTATTTTATCACACAAAACATGTGGGTAAGTGCTTCAAAGTCGTACATCCCGTCAACATTGAACTTTCATGGTAACGAGGTTATGAATCTCAGCTAGGTAATGAGGCCATGGCACTGGATGTCCTCAACCGCTTCAACTTCTGGGGCGCCGTTCCACTCGGAGGCTCTGCCAATTACGCCGAAATTGCAGCCGCTACGAAACTACCTGAACAAATGGCTCGTCGATTCCTTCGCTTTGGCATGAGCATGTACTTGTTTCGAGAAGAGCTGCCTGGGTCTAACCGGATTGTCCACACCGCTGCCTCTGCATATATGGCTCGTAACCACCATATGCAATCCTTCATGAGTCATTGCCTTGAAGAAGTCCGGCCTGCGGGTGTAGTAATGGCAGATGCATTGCAAAAGTGGTCTGCTGGGCATCCGACAGCAAGTGAAGAGGTAGAACATGCTGCCTTCTATCTAGCGAGTTTTGACGGCAAGGTTGTATCTCGCCCGATGTGGGAATTTCTCAATGAAGATGAGAAAGAAGGCAAGCCAAAAGGATATCGAGCTACTCGATTCGCTGAAGGGTTGCAAGCTCTCGGTGGTATGATTAATACAGAAACTTATGTGGAAACTTTTGACTGGGAAAGCCTTGGCGAGGCTATTGTTGTTGATGTATGTCTCCCATGGATCTAACACAAGAGCTCCATATGCTAATTTATCTCACAGATTGGCGGTTCAAGCGGTCATATCAGCGCAATGGTCGCAAAATCCCATCCACAACTCCATTTCATAGTTCAGGACCTCCCGGAGCTACAGCCAGCCTTTGACGAAGCCATGGCATCGACCCCCAAGCTTGCCGACCGCATATCATTTCAAGTTCACGACTTCTTTACGCCACAGCCTGTTTCCGCAAGCGCATACATCTTTCGCAATATCTTCCACGATTGGCCAGACAAGTATGTTGTGAAGATTCTCCAGCAGCTAGTCCCAGCTTTGACACCTGGGGCTCGCATCGCGTTATTCGACATCATTATGCTTCCAGACTATGATGAAAAGCTACAACGACCGCCTCTACCGGTGAGGAAGATGCAGGGTGCTTTTGACATGCAGATGTTGGTCCTTTTCAATGCCAAGGAACGTACAGCTGAGGACTGGGTCGCCGTATTCAAGATGGCGGATGATCGATTCCGGGTGAATGAGATAAAGATGGTCCCAGGTGCTAGTGTAGGGCTTATTGACGTTGTATTCGATGGATAAGGGGAGCGTAAGCCGTAAGTTACTTTATAAAATGAATACCAGTGATATGTTCATAATGGAGTGACTCTTCCACCTCATTTACGATTGTCGCCTAAGAAGATTGAGCAATGACTGCTTCTCAGCGCTTTTTTATGAGCAGAGAATGTTCAAATTAGGTTATCTTTGAGCTATAACTACGGCTTACTAGTGAAAGGCCAAGCATAAGATATAAGGATATAAGTAAGAATGATTGGCGATAGACTAAGACGTATTTTGTCGTTCTACGCGGTCATAACTTAATATATACTCCATCGTCAGTTCAATACCCTACCCTCGGTAGCGATTCAACTGCATCCATCCATATTGCCCTTTTCGGATGACGGCCCGTGTGGGATCCAGGCTCGGCATCGGCCCGAGATCGCCAAGGCTTTGGCTTGGGTAGATTCAGGTCTGCCAAGCAGCCGAGGAATCTAGAGCATTATCATCCCATTTATCCCGAGATCTAACTCAGGCCGTCCCTTGGCACTGGCCGTGCCGTTTGTGGTTAGCCACGCCATGGGTAATTATTTGGTAAAAGAAACACATTCATGAATTCGGTTTAGGCTTCACGGTGTGCATATAGAAGTAACATATTTTTGATCATTAAAAAGTAGTTTGATAGGAACATTACATAAAGCCCAACCTAGGCTACATACATACACATACAAAGTATTAAGCGCATAAGGTATCGTATTAAGATCATGATGAAAAGTTCAGCATATCGACAAAACTGAAAATTGATGCTTCAGCTGTAAGGGCATCAATAAAATCCGCCTTGGTGACATTAGCACCAAACAGCTCCAACTGAAGAGCAGTATCTGGGATAGAGCTCGGAGGAGGCATCAGCTCCGCTACTGGCGTCAGATCTTGCTCGGGAAGAGAGTGGGTTAAAGAGATACTAGCAGCATCGTCGGGGAAAAGCTGCTGGATGGCCTTGCCGAAGATACCTCGGCACACGGAAGCGACTGAATACGTCTTTTGCAGCTCTTCCAAGATCATCATGCACATGTTTAGCATGTTTAAGCCGAGTCGCCTTGAAAGGGCGTCGCCGAATTTGCAGTTGAGAAGGTAGACTTGCATTGCCGGGACCAGAAGCGTGGGCCTAATAAGCAGTAGCATTAGTATATGTCTCGGTCAAACACAGGCTGTTAAACAATAGCAACAGAAAGCACCATTGAATGCAGGAATAACTCACGTCATTGGCCCGGCAAAAGAAAAGAAGTTGCCCTGAGCGAGTGCATAGACAATGTTGCAAGTCTTTGATGCAGCAGACATTGCTTTCCCCTGCATTTCCTGCTGCCATTCTCTCTGGCGGTAAGAAGGGAGATCTGAGGGAGCCTCTACACTACAAGGTCGGTAAAATGTGATTAAGATGGCCCTTCGTCCGTCGGTTAGTGGATCGTAAAGCAAGAAAAGGAGGATATTGAACAAGTACTAACTGGTAGTGTAGCTGCAAATGGTAATAGTAAAATGTCGCCAATCGAGATAGAATCGGATCTGGGTGTTCTGGCATATTAAAGCGCATCAACTCTGCCTCGAGAGTATCAATCTGATTAATAGTAGGTTTCGGCCGTCGCAGCTGGTAGCATGTCATGAGAGTCTTGCCCAGCAACTTCGTCATTTGTATCAGCTGGATCCAATATTCTGCCAACCGTGGCAGATCTCTGGGGAAGAACGCCGATGTCACAGACTCTGGTATGCCCTCCAAGTCCACGGCAATGTCTGAAACCAGCGGATCAGGAGTGTCGGATTCGTCAAGGTTGATCCGCAAAGGCCTGCCCAGCGACACGGAGAGCCAACGATCTCGCCAGAAGCACGTCCACCATAGTCTCCGAAATAGTGAGCGCTGTCGTTCGGTTATGGATGGGTTGTATCCGATGGCATCAATATCGCGGTGGAGACCGAGAACATGACACAGGTTAATAGCTCGGCCGCTCCACTGCCATGGCTGCATGTGGTCCTCTATATCTGAGTTCCAGAAGCCTAGTAACAGCGCCCCCTGTAGAAGAATGAGGTTGTTCTTTTCCCCACCATTGTTATATACACACTAAATGTATGTGTAAGCATTATCGGAAAGGGAGAGAAGACGACGGAACAATAAAGAGTTGACTTACGACTGCACGAGCAAACATCTCAGCTTTAAATGCTTTACGAGATGTGAACCCTTCATTTTCGTATATCTCTGCAGGTACGTACTGTAGCCCGTCCTTAGCAATTGCATACACCTCAGACGATCTGGATGGGAGGAATATTTACATTGGAAGAAATAGTATAAAGGCCCCATAGGAGGATAAGGTTATACTCTTTCAGTCGTTTAGAGCGATGATACTCCAGGAGCTTGTCCGCTTCCAAGATGGGCATGATCGGGTGGACATTGTGGAAATATGCCCGGATCAAACTATCACTTGCTGTGTCTGATAAAAATGAATAGACGCCTTTACGGCGGAGAAAGGTCTTTTCATCTTCGGTTAAGGTGGTTGGCTTTGCTGCCGGCATGAGGAGATGCTTTGGTATGAGATGATCGGTTGTGCATATATGCATGGTTGATGTAGGGCCCCCAGTCTGCTCACCTGCATGTGTTTAGAGTTAGTAACACGCTGCTGCATGAGATTATGCACCTGGATGATCCTTCCGGTTAACATACCGATGTAGTACGGGACTTGGCACTCTCTTCGTGGATGTCCCAGGGCCACTTCTACCATTTCAACGCCGAGCTGTTCCTCATCCGCGGCACTTGGCTCGCTGGACGCAGCTGAAACTTTGGTCTCAGGCGTGTCCAACGGCGCTTGTGAGTCTTGCAATGGTACAATTTCACCCCCCGGACTAGAATCCGGTGACGAAGGATTGGCATTGCTTTGGTTAGCGGTATCCCGCATTGCCGCCGAGCTTTCAACATAGTGACGGGGTGCCGGGAACACAGTAGTGCTCTGCCGATGGCTGTGGGACGAGTGGCTTGGAATCAATCAGTAACCCGGTTTGATGATATAAACAACATCGTTTCCCATGATACGAATACACGGACGAATGGCTTACCGTTTGCCTTGTCGCGGCTTCAGGATGCATTCCGTTTGGTCCTGCTCGCAACTAATACACGGCACTCCCGTCATGGACACGCTACATCGCACCTTGCGCACCCGGCAGGTTTGACACGCAATAGCCGAACGATAGCGGCGAGTCGACATCTTGACGCAGTTATTTCTTTGCCTTGACACAGAGCTACTGGACCATTGAAGGGATCTTTGCCTGTTGGGAAATAGAAACGAGGAGCTTCGATGCATGGAAACCTCGGAATATTAAACCTCGGACTTGAATCCAACGTCAGCCGAGGTCGGGCTTGTGATTGGCTGAACGTACGGCATCCGACCCAGTTATATGATTAGATTGAAGCCTCCCTGTCACGGGAATGATTACAATTCAAGATGAGTAATCGCAAGAATTCGAAGCTGAGGAGAGCAAAGACTACTACAAAACGACACGGAAAATTCCAAGGGGTTTGCAAGATAACTTATGTCGCGGTTGATTGAAATATGAGTCAAATTTGCAAAGAACTTTCACATGGCAGTTCGTTGCCGGCTGTGATCAGTAACGGATCTGGGCAAAGTGGGAACTACGGAGCGGCCACTCGGGATGCTCCGAAGTGCCGAGGAATCCATGGATCTGTTTAAACATCCATGGATGCAACACGTTTATTCTAACCACCTGTAGCCAATGGGGATAAGTTGTGAAAAGGGCTGCAGATCCAACAATGCCACGCCGATCCATATCGAGCAATGTATTTATACCCAAATCGTCCCTTACCGAAAATTCCGAGCCTCTCTAGCGCTCGAATTTATCAATTTTTGACAGGTTTCCATGAGCTCGATGGAGAACAAGAAGAGCTTTCGCGACATATGAAAAGAAGGATTTCACGTATAAAGCTATGATTTTTTTTCCAGCGTCTGGTCTAGTAATGAAATACTGAAGCTCCTTTGGGCCGCCACTAAGATATCTTAGGAAGCGTCATAGAACTCTATGTCGACCACGTAAGATCAATCGTCGTTGGCGTCCATTCTGTACTTGGATCTACGATTTTAAGGAATACCTGGACCAATACACACCTACTACACATCTCTAATTTTCACTAGCAGGATCGATGGAATACAACACCACGTCGAGAAATAATAGCTAGGTAGTACTGTATGGGGCCGCCTCAGCTATGGAGACGTCTAACCGATCAAGAGTTTAGCTCTTCCGGCATGAGTAGCCGTCTTCCGGCCCGGCATTTGATGCTCGGCCCCGTTTGGGATCTTTTTTCCTAAATAGGAATATGGCAGAAGATGTTTGTTGGCTGGCCTTTGAAAAGGTGAGTTCCTCTGCTCCTAACGCAGATCTAGATCACAGATCACCGGTTGGCCTAAGCTACTGGCTTGCACATGATTATTCTCGTATGAGAAACAAAGATCGCCTCCAAGAAGCCTGTTGAAATCCTTCTACGTTACGAAGATAGACTCTGGGCAGCTAAGCAGCTTTAAAGATGAAAATGTCAAAGAAATTTCCGCTCGACATAAACAAGTATGCGCGGTCGAGTATTTGAGCTTTACAGTCCCCTACAGCAGTTGCTCTTATTATTGCAGCTTTTCACTGGGTGGGCGCATATACAAAACCTGAAAAGGATTGATCCTAAAATTCCGAGCAGCGACATCGAGAGAGACAAGATCTTCCCAAGTTCCCTGGTGTCGACAGCTTCTTTGGGAGAATTCAATTGTAATGTTTCGTCCTAATCAAAACATATGTTAAGGTCTTGACTATAATCGGAATTGTTATCCCGGGTGTAAGCTGTGAGGCCATGGGGATTTTATTGTTCTATAACTGATTTGTTGAATTAGCAATTAAATAGTAGGATGAGAATAATACTGCGTAGATGGTATCGAACATTGGAGTCTTTGTGGCACGTATGCAAGGGAGATTACAAGTATTGGCATGCATGGATTTCCACACTTGTGCGTAGGATTCAAGCGGCATGACCACATAACTAAAACCTGGTTTCGCAAACCCCTCAATTAGTATCGCCCAACAATCTTCAACATCAAAGCTGGCCATAGAGCCGCTTCATCGACATCAGCCATAATGGCGACTGCTGGTACCAATTCAGCCTTGCTGGTGACAACTCTGAGTCCTGTATCCATTGGGGTGGCTGTGATTTCGATCTTGCTACTGAAGGTCCTTTACGGACTGAGCACTGACCGCCTAAGACACATACCCGGCCCCTTCATCGCTCGCCTTACTCCAATCTGGTACTGGTATCTTACTTGGAAGGGCATTGAATGTACAGTTATTACTGCATTGCACAAGAAATACGGACCTGTGGTTCGCATTGCCCCGAATGAGATCGACATTTCCGACGGAGCGGCTGTCAATCCCATATACGTCGACAACGGCGGCTTTAGAAAGATTGCTGGATACAGAAATTTCGATATCAACGGTTTTCCTACCATATTCTCAGTAACAGATCACGCTCACAGGGCAGTGCGAGCCAAGGCTGTGTCGCCCTTGTTTGCGCAGCAAGCAATTGCAAACAGCAAACCAGCTATACAGAAAATTATCGATGTAACGATAGTTGAGTTATGTTACCGAAGATCTATGGCAGCAGGCAATCCAGTCGATCTATTAAACCTCTTTCGCTCCATGGCGATGGATGCCTTAACGCAGTATCTGATTGGGGAGTGCTTCAACAGTGTTGGCACAGAAAGACTCAGCGCAACTGGTTTCGTCGACAATTTCGCTGCGGGTGGTCGCTTCTTTTATCTTCCCAGTTGGTTATTTAGTTTCATTGATAGCTGGGCTGCGAAATTGGACAAGAACAAGGCAATGATAACCACGAGTACAGATATCGTGCAGGAGTTTGCAGCCAAGGTTGTGAATGACAGTATCACCCAAGGAGAGAAAGAAACGTATCAAGGACGGCTGCTGAATGCAAGTCTATCACGAGAAGAAACCATAGCACAGGTCATGGATATCATGTTTGCAGGCACAGATGGAGTTGCCAGGATTCTGGCCGTCTTCTGCTGGCATCTTGCCCAGGCACCCGATAAGTGAGTGATCCTTAACTACACGTACGGGTACCCTGTTAACCGTTTTTCTAGGCTCGAGCGTATCTACGAGGAAATCATGCAGAATCCTAGCGTCGACGCTCGGTCTCTCCCTTATCTATCGGGGGCAGTTAAAGAAGCTTGTCGTCTAGCACTAGCCAATCCCACTCGTCTTCCCCGGGTTGTCCCATCGGGAGGTCTGAATGTCCCGGGTCTGCCGATCATCCCATCTGGTACAAATGTTGGAATTGGAGCTTACTCGCTGCATTTCAACCCCAAAGTGTTTCCAAATCCATACGAGTTCGTGCCAGAGCGCTGGCTGGAGTGTACGCCGGAAATGTTGCGAGATAGTTTTCACTTTGGCAAAGGCCCGCGGCAATGTATTGCCCGCAATTTTGCCTCTGCAATTGTTTGGTGGGCTTCTGAGGTTTTAGTTAGAAGCTGTGTGTTAGATGGCGCAAGACCAGTGGTAGAGAAGATTGAGATTGTAGAGTGGTTCAATAGTAAGCAAGTGGGTGATAATATTGAGCTTAGCTGGGCATAGAATAGAAGACTCTTTGACTTTAAGATATGGGAGTATTGCATATGTCGGCTATTTATTCTTTATTTTTCTTTGGTTGCCGGGGGATTCTTGATTGCCTCTTTCAGCTCCTCGAAAGCCTTCACAATATCCTTTCTGTTCTCAGTGGTCCAAACCTCGCGGGATTTCTCGCCGAGCTCACCTTTATGCATAGCAGCAAAGATGTCTGGCGTTTCACCATTCTTTGCAAATATGAGCTGAGGCCGTGTAGGGCTCACGCGAAGTTCTGTTCCTTCCAGCGAGACTTTGACTTGTTCCGAAGCATTCTTGCCGCCCGTCATGCCATAGCTTACGATGGCCGCTGGCTTGCCGATCCACTCATTTCTTAAGTAGTCAATTGCATTCTTTGTGCTTCCTGCCACGCCGTAGTTGTATTCGGGGATGACCAGGATGTAGGCGTCGTACTTGGAGATTTCGGCACTCCAGCGGCGGCTATGTTCGTTGGCATAGATTGCTTGAGAGGGAACTTGGTACGGAACAACGCTCTCGTCGTAGATTGGTAACTTAAAGTCTGCAAGATCGACTAAGGAGAGCTTTGTCTCATTTCCGTCTTCCTTTTCAAGAATGTCTTTGACAATGTTGGCAATTGTTGGTCCAACTCTAACAAGCCTGGTGCTAGTGATGATAATGGCGACGTTGGCCTGCTTGGATGCAATCATCGTGATTTAGACTTGGAGGCGAATTGTTGAGGGCACTATGGGTAAGAAGTATGGGAATGATTTGATGGTAAGGAAAGAACATTAGCCATCACTGACTGGACACTGCCCAAGCTTCTTATACCTCCAGCCAGTTTTAAATCCGCCTCCGCAGAATCATCATGTCCGCAACAATGAAGCGGAGAATTTTTCTCCGCCTTCGATGTAATGATTATAAACACTTTGAATTAACATGTTATAATTGAACGAAGACGTGTTACAATTCCGTGCAATTTACTTTAATCTTCTGATTGTCTAGGGTGGTAAGCGATACATTCTAGATGGCGTTATTCCCAGTTTAGAAAGAGTACATGAGTACACGTGGGGGCATCGTCTGCATCTAGGACTACCCAAGTCCCTTATACATGAAATTCAGGTATTCTGGCCCTGAAGCTATTCATAACTGTGAGTATTTGTATGGAAAGTAAAGTTTCTTATGCCGAACTCCCGTGATCTTGATTATGGGAATTCTATCATAAACTCCGAAATACTCATACATAGTAAGCTGGGTCTATCCTAATTAGGAAAGAGTACAAAGGTACATTGATCACGGCGGTAAAATGTTTTGTAAACGTCGGAATTTCAGCGATAGCATCACACAAACACACACAAGAGAGGTTCAGGACAGGCAATTCCTCGGCCGTGCCCTGTGTCATATTCCGTCATATTCTCTCATCCAGCTATCCCGATCTCGACCCCCACGTTGGTACGTGATTCATTCGGCCACAGCTGGCCCTGTATGATGGTCTCTCGCCTGTAGCTGAACAAGGCTCGACTCCGGAGTGCTACTACCAATGGAGAGCAAGCTTGAGTTTATAAATCTGTCACATCCTTCGCAAGGGTCTTCTTCTAAGCTACAACGCCGCGCGTACTCACATGCCGCTCGAGTATCCCATGCTAGAGTGAGGCATGCTCGCAAAGCCGCAAATCAAGCCAATAATGTGGAGCCGAGTATTCCGCCTATGAAGAAAAGTGAAGCCGGTGAAGTCACAGACCGGAGAGACAGCCGCTTGGACGAAATTGTATCCGAGAAATACCCTGCTGTGATTCCGGATCCTGTCGATCAGCTCACATCCAGTCGGCGGGATCCTTTTGGGTGCTTTGTTAGGCCGCTTTCGCCGCTGGAGCACTACCTCTTTGACCATTGTAAGTTGGCCTGTGGCTTGCCATTGGTGTTTCAACGGAGATGTTTTCTCATTTTGCTGATTAATAAACTCCAGATATCACAATAGTCACTACCCAGTATGGATCCAAGTGCATGATACTCAAAGATCCAAGCATCCACCACCACCAGCTACGAATAAGCTGGATCCAGCTAGCCATATCCAACGAGGGCATGTTGAGCACTACATTTTTATCGACATGCCGCCATTTATATCAAGTCTACCAACAAGAGGAGTACGCTACTTTAGCGATGCAGTATAGAATCCTCTGCATTCGCGCTATTAGAGAGGCCATTGATGCTGGGAATTGCTCGGCGAGAGACTCGATAGTTGCCACGATTATATCTTTGACATTAGATGAAGTAAGTACCACTCATACCTTTATATAACATTGAACTTGCCTCGTAATGAAACAATCTGACATGCCCGGACTAATGCCATATGTATAGATACAAGCTGGCAATATAGCTGCATCAAGGCAGCATGTACGTGGGCTTGCAGAAATAGTCCACTCATCTGGAGGGTCACAAACCCTTGGTATGGATGGCTTGCTAAATCACCTGTTCGATAAACTAGCATACGACATGGGGCTTCTTCTAGACGAACAAGCAAGTCCAATAGGGCTTATCGATTTTGTTGCTCAAGGGGGGATTAATATGCCAAGTATCGCTACTTAGGGACAAGAAATACACCTACAATCTGGCAAGATTGTCATCTGCCATGATCAAACAATTCCGATATGTTTGCACAGCGTCTCAACTCTCGCTTCCCCATACATCATCATATGAGCATTCAAGGGCATAAGAGGGGTACATATGTGACATTGATAACATTGATAAACCATCACCAAAACCAAGCAACCCCACCAAAGTCCATCACAACTACACGATAAGTCGAACCCACAAAAAATCATCACCAAGTGCAAAAAATGAATTCCAATGCGTAATCTGGGAATCGAACCCAGGGCTCCCCGACGTTGCTCGGATGGCAACGGAGAATTTTACCACTAAACCAATTACGCTTGAATGAGAGACAGGCGGCCAGTTTTTGGTATATGCACCCTTTCACGATTGGAGATGAACTGATGCTGAATGTACATGATCGGGACTTAGAGCGCTTCATTTGGATGTTCAAGATAAATGAAAATGAATATTGAGATTAGTTAGATGTATTGGAAAACAGTTATTATGCTCAGAAGCGCTGTTATTTTTGTATTTCGTCTATATGGAGTACAATCTATTAAGACGACGTGAGAGGGCGCGTGTTCAGCCGCGCTCTGTATTATCTCGTCACAGGAAGCAAAGTACGTTTAGTACTGGGCCTCAAACATTCCACGTATTTATCATGGATACTAATATGCAATTTTCAAAAAACTTTAATCCCAAATCCCACCCCCCAGCGAAACCGTAAATGTGCTTCAATCAGTCCCCGGGCTGGGAAGCTCAGTTGACTGAATACCCCAGCTATCAACCTTGGTCAGATTGCGGCGACTAGTATCCCGACTCAGAATTCCGGGAAATATCATCGGATCATTTCCAGAAATGTGCACATCTGCAGCTGAACTGGGCGTCTTTCGAAGAGATGATGCTTCTGACGTTGGACTCGTGATGCTTGATGCAGCTTCTGTCGCACCAGCGGAGGGAAGGTTTCCAATTGACGATTTTGAGGTCAATTCGCCACTGATGCTCTTCTTCTCAGCATTTGGATCAAATGCAGCGTATCGGCTCAGTCTGCACAGCAGTCAAATAAATATGATCAGCAACATTCTCATAACAACAATAAGAGAAGAAGAAAGACACTTACACCTCTCGCTCCGTCAACAAGGTGGAATACCTAAACTCCTCTCTCCGGTCAGGAACGTTCGTCTTGGCCATTGTGTTTCCTTCTCTGCCAGGCTTGTCGAAGCAGGGACCCAGCCACTGCGCCTTAACAGCCGCCTCGTAACCGCTCTGCTTAACCGAGTTCTTGGCAAGCTCGCACATATCTGTCGGACTGAGCTTGTAGATTTGCGCGGCAACAGCGTATTCTTCCATCAGAGGCTCCTTTGTGTATGCAAACTGCAGAGGATCATCGGTAGAGAGGGAGACGTTGAGACCTCGTTTGAAGTATTGAGGGAACGGATTGCGGTCATATGACAGGAACAGGGCGTTGTTGCTCAACGGCGACATGGCAACTCCGATCTGTTCTAGGTAAAACACATACTGCAGCAACGGGACCTTTCGGAGCAACACTCCGTGGCTGATGCTGTGGCAACAAAGCGTCGCAACGGCCAAATGCTCCGGGTCACCAGCTTCAGCGCAGTGAGGCCGCAGGATAAGCGTGTTGAAGCCACGCTTCCTGCGCCAAGAGTTGAGGGACGCCATGTTGGCGAAGAGATAGTAGATCCAGTAGTTGTACGGCGGGTTTTGCTTCGTGTTCCACTCCTTTGGAACGGGAAACTTCCTGTACAGGCGCCTCTCAATCTTACTCTCGTCGTCGACGCTGTCAAGACCGACGACGCGCTGGAGGAAAATGTGCAGCTTCGGGTGGCTGGAGGGGTCCTTTGTGACTTCGAACAGAGGCTGGAAGACGTTGGTGACGACTTGGTCAAACGATTCCATCAGGCCATTGTCCTTGTAAACATCATATAGCCGAGGAATCTGGATGAGCCAGCGGACGTTTTGTGAGAACAGTTTGTTATCGACGACCCAGGCTGCAAGTTTGTCCCATTCATCCAGTGATTTACCATAGATGGATAGACGCCACTCAGCCATTTGGTACTTGCTGGCTTCCAGATCGGAAACGACTTCTTTGGTCAGCTCGGCCAGATAGCGGCCCTTGATTAAGTTGTCCGTCTTTAAGAAGATTTCTCGAAGTCGAGATTCTCCAACGGGATTGTATTTCAAGTTGAACTTGTCAAATCGGTGGAAAGAGTCCACATGGGCCTGTTTTCAGTCAGCTCACAACGTCTTGATTTAACAAGTCGTGGATAACATACGTGCATATCAAGCGTGTCAATGCTCAAGTCATACGCCGTAAGATTAATACTGGCAAACACCTCGGCAAGCGTCAAGTGCTTCCCGTCACGGAACAAGACAACTTCATCAGGGTTCTTCTTCATCCTGCTCTTGATAAAGCGCAGCAAGTGCTTCTGGTTCATGGACGCCGAGTGGTGCACGTGAGTGTCTACTTTTCGGACGTTATAAAAGTCCCTGTGAGGCACCTTTTTGCTGTCGGCAGTTTCCTGATACTCGTTTAGAAGTGCGTACAGGTTGAATTTGCCTTCGAGGTATTGGAGGCGGCGGAAGGCGAAGCTCTTGCTCGGCCCATCTGACGAGGCGGTAAGGATGCTGTCGAGGTCCATGTAGAACTGCCTGATGGTTGGGATTTGGAAAGCGGGTGTTTCGGAATCGGCACCGTCAAAGACCTCATAGACACCAGCGTCGCTCAGCTTAAACGCCATGCCATCGTCCTTTGAAGGCAACGGCAGGACATGCTCCATGTCGAAGCTATCTCCAGGCTTGTCTCCCGGGGGATAAATCTGCCAGTCGGAGCCATTTCTAGGATCATCGCCATATCGTTGCAGCGAGAGAGCCATGTATTTTTGCCTCAGCGCAATAATGTCTTGGATGCTCTTAGAAATAGAGCTCAACTCTGCCGTTACCTGCGGCTGAGGATCGAGGAAGTTGATATTGGAGATTCCCCTGGAGGCCTCAGCTGCAAGTCTAGCGCTGTCGAGCCCAGACACAGAAGCTTTGCCAAAAGACTCGGACAGTGCAGCGTCGCCCTCATATTCGAGGCCGCCGCTTGATGCCAGAGCTGCGACGGGGTCATTATACGAGGCTGACACAACGTCCGAAGCACCGGAGCTGTCTAGCTGGCTTCGCTGGTAGAACAGCTTGGCATCAGCCTGAGACATTTGCCGCTCAACGACTGAGTCGTAAAAGGTCGTGCGGTGAGGAATATCTCTTGGAAGCACGCCATCTTGAGGAGTCTCGGGCGGCTGAGGGGTATTTTCTCTGTCACTCTCTTCTCTGTCTCTGTGATGAGAACACATTTTGGGAGGAGGGTAATGACCCAATCACCGCAGCCTTTTATTTTACGGCTGAAATGGTGATGGATAGTAGGTTTTTTTCTCCTTGCTTTCTAAAGAATTTGGCGTCAATCGATGTTTATTTGATACAGATTACAACTATGAACGGCTGACGACATTTCTGAGGCATATTGTTGACGTAAGACAACAGCTAAAAACAGGCTTTGGATGAAAGTGCGAAAACTCAACGAAACAAAAGAGAAGAAAAAAAGCCAAAGAGAAAAAGAGCTCCACGTACCAGAGCAGATTAAGGAAGGTTTCAATGAAATTTTTTTAAAAAAGATATCTTATAAGTAGAGGGCAAAACAAAATAACAACGGGTAATAGCAGTAGCACCAGGATAGAGTCGCCAATTCGCGAAACCTTTTTTAAGTTTTGGAAATCTCTCCAAAGAAGAGCGACGTCTCCCAGCTCTTTATACTCTACAAAGGCCCTACTAAAGAAAAAAAAAATAGAGTCAAAAGCATAAAACTCACTGAACTAATGACACACAAGAGCCGCTCCGGGATCCGCTTCGGCCGGCCGCCACCGAAGCCGCAGGTGAGCCACGGAGGGTGCCTATAAGCGGGGATATGCAGCAATCAGATCAGACCGTATCAGTCGTATCTGCGTGAATGAGTCTCACGCCGGCCGGTGAATGAATTGGGTTGACATGGGATGGATTGAATTCAATTGCATCGAAACGATTGTTTTCTCAACATCAATTGCATCCAACAACTATCAACATGTCCAACACCAAAACAGCAACCGTAACAGTAGACCTGCCACAATCCTCCTCCGCTCCCATCGAACTAGACACCATCATCCATGAAGCTCAGCCCAGACAATCTTCCAATGCCGCCGCTGATCCAGAAACAGGAGGAGAGACCTCCGAGTCTCAACCCCCTCTACCCATCTTCAAGATCCTAGTCTCTGGATACTCATTCTTCTGCGCCGGTCTGGATTCAGCAACTCTCGGCCCATTGGTGCCGCACATTCTCGACGCGTTTTCCATTGGCACAGGTCACATCGCCATCATGTAAGTCCACTCCAACCATCTTCCCTTCAACTATCTTATATACAAAAACTCTATCTAAAAACAAATCATCACAGCTATGCCGCCATCTTCGCAGGATGGCTCCTCGCAGCCCTCACAAACCCCTTCCTCGCAGCCCACCTCCACCTCGGCAAACTCCTCTTCATCGGCGCAGTCTTCCAAGTCTTTGCCCAATGCCTCCGTCCATGGGCCCCCTACTCGCTCTTCTTCTCCACCTTCTTCTTCCAGGCCCTGGGCATGGCATTCCAGGACACGCACTCCAACACGTACGTCAGCGCTGTCCGGGATTCGCATCGCTGGCTGGGCTTCATCCACGCCATGTATGCGCTCGGGGGCCTCGTCGGGCCGCTCATCTCAACGGCTATTGCTACTGCCGAGGAGGACCGTGAGAATGGATGGAGAACGGTGTACTACGTGACTCTCGGGACTTCTGCTTTGAATCTAGTTGCAGTTGCCCTGGCTTTTAGGGATACCCTCTTCCTGATGAAGTCACAGTCCGCCGAGGCACAGCGTGAAGAGAGACGCAACAAGGAGGCCTTGGAGGAAGTAGGACAACTTCTGAAGCTGAAGAATGTCTGGCTCATGAGCGCCTTTTACTTTTTCCAGTCGGGTGCCTGGTCCACCTCAGGAGGTATGAAACCCCTTCCTCTCACACAACTCTTGCTCAACCATCCTCTCTCACAACACAACCAACTAACACAACCAACACAGGCTGGGTCGTCGAATACCTCACCCAACACCGCCACGGCCAACTCTCCAAAGTAGGCTACGTCCCCACCGGCTTCTGGGCCGGCGTCGTCCTCGGCCGCACCCTCCTCGCAGAGCCAACATTCCGCTTCGGCGAGCAGCGCATGATCCTCCTCTACTCCTGCGCCACCCTCGTCCTCCAGCTGCTCTTCTGGCTTCTCCCCAACCTCGTCGCCAGCGCCACCGCGTACGCCCTCATGGGCTTCTTCTTCGGCCCTTACTTTGCTACCGGCATGAGGGTGTCGGCCAAGATTATCCCGCGAAAGGTTCAGTCTACAGGACTAGGTGGGTTTTCTCTTCTTCTTTTCTCCTCCAAAGTACCTACATATACGGATAAGACTTGAGGGTGGTTGCTTACAGTTGGCGTGAACTAGGGCTCATCTTTGTTCTGGCACAGGCTGGTGCCGCCATCTTTCCCTCATTCACTGGTCTCATTGCAACTAGTGCTGGTGTTCAGGTTCTGCAGCCAATTGTTACCGCCTTGATTGTCGGAGGCGGCGTGTGCTGGTGGCTTCTTCCAAACGTCACTTTAAAGGACTGATTGCGTTTTGAGTAGGCAAGTGTTCGGCGTATTATGATTTAGCTGTTTTGTATACTTTGGACACAGGCATGTATTATACAATTTCTCAGATGAGCAATTCTAGTTTTATGTAGACAGCACGTCACAACTTATATGGCAACATATATCTTCATCACGGTGTATTAGCAATGGTAAACTGGTATCATATGCTCAAAGACCGGCCAAAATTCCTTTTCCCGTTCTCTTTTTACTTCATTTATTTCCATTGCCGTGATATATCCTTTCAAATAGGAGTGAGTCTACCTACTTCGAATATCCATTGGTCTTAACCCAGTCTGCCACGTCTTGGCGGTCTCTCTCCAACCAGGAAATCTTGGATCGGATGGCGTCCTTGCTCTGTGCAAGCGACTGGTCGTAGCCGTTGTTGTTCTTGCCCTCAAAGAACTTCTCGACACGGGCCAGCTGCTCTGGCTTGGTGAAGCCAGATGTCAGCAGCGACACCATGGAGCTGAGCATGGGCAGGGTGGGTGGGTGTCGCTTGTAGAGCTCCTCCCAGTTCTCCGTCATCCAAGTAAACAGGGCTTCGATACCCTCGGGGTGAGTGCGCAGGCCTGCAGCAGGCATGTAAATGTCCTGGTCCTTGACCTCACCGTTCAACAACAGGGCCAGGGTCCTCTTGATGAGCTCGGGGTCCTTGGCTCGGCCCAGAGATCGAAGACAGGTGTTGCGCTCATCGCTGTTGGTCGAGGAATGGTACAGCCCAATGATCTGGTCATACTACGCGCGCACAGTGTCAGTACAACTCTATATCTATGCATATCGCCTTATAAATCGGGGAGGATGAGATCAAAAACTTACTTCCTCCTTGCCGCCAAACTTGAGGGCAATGGCAAATACGCTCTTGCGAATGTTGGGGTGAATCGCCGACTTGTCGCCAGCCATAAACTTGGCAAACATTTCCTTGGAGGCTGAAATGATTTTCTCGTCGCCGCTCAAGCCAGCGCTGCCAAAGAGTGTGGCCTTGAACTGCTGCTCAACATGACCGTCCGAGTCGGAAAACTCCCATCCAAGCTCATGGGCCTTTGAGCTGACAATCTCTCTCAAGAATGCCCGGACACCGTCTCGAACAGCTTGGTCTTCAAATAGCCAGGCAGCTTGAATCGATCCAATTCGAGAGATGATCTCGTTCCACACGACAAACTCCGTCTCAGCGTCAAATCCCTTGAGAAGGTTAAGGACGCCAGACGTCTTTCCGTAACCGGAGCTAGAGAGTGCGGCAGCGTCTGCAATCATACCGGTCCTGTCCTCCGTGGACAAAAGACCTTCTTTTGCGGCCTTGCCCAGCTTCTCCAGGCGGCTAGGCGAGTAGAGCGTTCGGTAGATTCCAGTGTGGTTGGCATTGAGCTTGAAGAAGTCGGTGCTGGGCACCTTGAATTCTTGCTCTCGCTCCTTCAAAGCGATGGTCTCATCAACACCATCCTTGGTCTTGAGGCCCAAGAAGACAGGGTACAGGGTGGTATCTTCCTCGGGCTTCACGTCACCGGTACGGAGGAAGCGGTTCTGCTTCACGTGGATAGAGTTCTCGCCTTCCTTCTCGGTGACAGTGAGGACTGGGTATCCGACCTTCTTGGTCCAAGCAGTCATGACTTCGTGGACAGGCTTGCCGCTGACCTCGGCCAACGAGTCCCATAGGTCGCTGGTCTGAGTGTTTCCATAGGCGTACTTGTTCAAGTACTTGCGGACACCCTCCAAAAACTTGTCTTCTCCAAGGTATGTGGAGATCATACGGAGCACACAGGATCCCTTGGAGTAGGAAATGGCATCGAAAATTTGGTTGATCTCGTCAGCACGCTTGACGGGCACTTCGATCGGGTGGCTGCTTCGGAGGGAGTCGAGCGACAGGGCAGACTGCAAATCGTCTGTGACATATGTCTGCCAAACGCGCCACTCGGGGTAAAAGATGTTGCAGGAATACCACGAAGCCCAGGTGGCGAAGCCTTCGTTGAGCCAGAGGCCCTCCCACCAGTCCATGGTGACCAAGTTACCGAACCACTGGTGTGCCAGCTCGTGCTGAACAACCTCGGCCACGCGCTGCTTGGTGGCGGCGCCGCTCGCCTTCTCGTCCAGCATCAAATCGACAACTCGATAAGTGACCAGACCCCAGTTCTCCATGGCTCCCTGAGCGAAGTCGGGAATGGCGACTTGATCCATCTTAGGCAGGGGGAAGTCGACACCGAAGGCCTTTTCGTAGAAAGCAAGAGTCTTGGCAGCGAGGTCGACAGAGAAGCGTCCGTGCTCGATATCTTGGCCGGGAGGAGCATAGACTCGGACGGGGACTCGGAAGTCTCGCGACTCAATGTAGTTGAGCTCGCCGACAACAAAGGCGACGAGATAGGTGGACATGAGAGGTGAGGGGTTGAAGTGGACAGCCTTTCTGGTTCCACCGGTAATCTTGGACTGAACTTCGGTTTCGGAGGCAACGTCCATGTTGCTCAAGCAAGTCAAGTTCTTGTCAGCAACGAGCGTGACGGTGAACTTGGCCTTGAGAGCCGGCTCGTCAAAGCAGGGGAATGCTCTGCGGGCATCGGTGGGCTCCATCTGGGTGCTGGCCAGGATACCCTCGGTACCATCTGGCCTCTTGTATGTAGAGCGGTAGAAGCCCGCCATCTTGTCGTTGAGCTGGCCGGTGAATTCGATTTCCAGCTGCACCTTGGTATCCTTGGTGAGAGTGTGGGAGCCGCCAAGGTCGAACTTGGTCACTTGGGTAGTTTCATCGTAGGTGATGGCAGGTGTGGCACTGTGAAGATGGCACGCGCAATCGTTAGCACATCTAATTATCTTTGTAACGAATGGAGCTGCGCAATGGCAGAAGGACAGATTTCTCACCTAACAGCCTGGCCACCAGAGGAGAGCTTTGCACCATGGATGTCCAGCTCGAGAGTGTGGAGGGAGATGGAGTTGGAGTTCTCGGCCACATCGAGGTCGATGACGACAGTGCCGTTGTACGTCAGCTTCTCAAAGTCGGGCTCGACCGTCAGATGGTAGTGACGAGGGATCACGTTGGCGGGCAGCAGCTCGCGGCCCTGGACGGCGGCCGAGGCCGAGCCCTCGAGACCAGCTCTGGATCGACACATGGCGGAGCAGAAGCGAGCAGATGAGGGAGTCGGAGCAACAGGAGAGCGTCGAGCAAGACGAAGGCGCGGGAACGACAACAACGACGACGGCGAGAAGGGAGAAGAGAAGAGAGAAGAAGAGGCGGATGTTGAGGGAGGGGAAATGGAGGAATGAGGAGAAGAAGAAGAAGAAGAAGAAAGAGAGGAGAATGAAGAAGACAGTGGCCTTATGCGAAGAGAAGGCGGTGACGGCGTATAAGAACGAGAAGAGGAGGGAGATGAAGCAGCAGAAGTAGAAGCACGGCAGGCGACACACCAGCCCGAGGAGCTCCTGGACCTGGACCTGTTGAGCCCCTCCAGCTTGAATGGCGGGGTCGGCCGCAGCGTCAGTGAGTGGCGGGGGGACCTTTGGGCGGCCCGGAGAGGCTGCAGCCACCCCATGCTTGTTACTGTAGGCTGCTTAGGGTGGTTGTTTCAGCAGTGGTGAGTTCAATGCGTACTGGAACTTGGAATGGGAATGATGGACGCTATGCACGCTGGTGGTGGTTTTTGCGTTTCTGTCCGTGCTTTACCTACTAGGTATTGGATCCTTATTGACACCCAACTCAACCTTGATAAGCTGTGCTCCAAGCTCCAATTGTCACTGGACCTCTGCAGACGGCGGTTGCGCACGGCTATGCAATGCAAACAGCAGCTCACACATGAAATTGTCCCGAAATTTTCACTCCGGCCCGGGCTGGAGGATCAGCGCCGAGGATTAACCATGAAGATCACAAAAGATCCATGGATTTGGTGGGGCAGAGAGGCAAACAGGCCACTTTCGCTGTCTCACGGAACGGGGACTTTTGCCTTTACTCCTTAACATGATACGCAAAGGGAAAGATGCTCCGGTTTGGCGCGGGGAGATTGAGGCTGACGGCGTTTATTTCAATTTCAATTACACAGGACGGAGTGGAAGTGGGTTCAAGTATGTCCTGGACATATAAAAACACAAGGCTCATATTGGAGGGAGACACGTGTATGTCATTGACATTCTACATGCTATTGTTGGGTAAAGTGTGTATGTATGCAGTCAGACTATCCGGGTTATTAAGGCAGTGTAAGTGTACAAAAGACATTCAACCTCCTCCCAGGCCTAGCCGAGCTCAATATGACAAAAGAAATGTACGTATCCAGACTTTGATCAGTCAATCCTAAGATGGCGCCCAAAAAATGCAGAAAATTGATCCAAAATGTGATATAAACGATATCATAACGCCAATGCAGCCCATGCCCATGTGTTCCGTCAATATGTACAAGTTCAAACGTTTGGCTGGACATCGGGAGATCTACAATTATCCTTAGGCGTGGCATAAGATGGCGCAGTGTGATAAGACTCCGGAGTCTCATACACCGTAGAAACCGTACGGGCATTATAATCCTCATCTGAGTAAAGTAAAGCTGTTCCGGCGGATGTTGAACTGGTATAATCCCCTGGCGCACCATGATTCTCCGGAGAAGCATAGCCCTCTGAAGGCGACGTGTAAATATCAGAAGTGGTATTAGTGGTCGTAAAGAAAACAGAGGAAGGCGTGTCGTATCCTGTTGGAGGATTCAAACTGTGTTCAGTGCTTGCATGGCCTTCCGGAGAGCTGTATGGGGCGGGAGTAGCATAAGTCGAGGGTACATTAAATGGTGCGGTAATGTTATACCCTATAGAAGCTTCATGAGACTTCGGCGTGGTATTCTGTCCTGCATCATTATAATCTGGCCAAGGAAGATGTAGCGTGGAAGTGTCGAAAGTGGCAGTATCCGGAAAGATTGGAGAAATAGATGTAGGTGTTAATCCGGTGTTGGGCCCGACATTGGGCATAGAGGTATTCAGCATGTACTCAGAAGCTCTGGATGGGCTAAGTGTCGAGAGGAATGCAGGGTCGATATAAGCTGGTATGGTAGCATTATAAGCCGAAGATGCGCCTGCAGCATAGAATGCAGAATAATCCAGGGGGGCGTTCAAAGGTACACCATGCATGTTATTCAACGGCAAAGACACACCAGCATCGTTGTTCAACGGGAAAGACGCATCAACAATATTGCTCCATGGCAAAGACTCATTAATAGTATGGGCCAAGGGCAAAGAAGAATCGGCAATATTGCTCAGCGGCGCATCCGAAACTTGGCCAGTCGGGACAGGCCCAAAGTAAACGGGCGTCGTCGCAATATAGTTCGGAGACGCAGATGTGATGGGCCCTAAAGACGGGGCCGTAACAACACTTGGAGATGCGGCGGAAACATAGACTGACGGTGAAACGGGGGCGTGCCCAGATAACGTAGGTTCAACATGAGCGGCTGTGCCTGCAGTACTTTCAGGGGTCAAGGCCGTAACATAGCTTGGAGATGCAGATGACACTGAGGGTAGAGATGTTGATGATGGGTGTTCCACAGACGCAGGCTCAGTATCAGTAGTAGATGCCGTGGGTTCAGTAGAGCCAAATGTCGCGGGTATAGCCAAAGTATCTTGGGAAGACCTATTTGCCTGGTCTTTAGAGATCATGTGTGGACTCATGTTGTCCATATTTCCGTCAGATCCCACGGTCGCAGCATTATTATAACTGGGTGTTTCATAATCAGCATAAGTAGCAAGCTGTGATCCAGTTCTAGCGTCGGACACCGGGGCAGGGACCTCAGTGACCGGTAGATCCCACCACAATCTAGAGCTCACAGGAACTTCAGGGTCAATGTTTTGAACATTCATCAGAGCACCACTGGAAGCTTGATCTGGTGCAGCTGATAGAGCCGGCTGCGTGTTATCGTTATTTGTGTCATCATGACTACCATTCTCCAATGAGTCCAAGTATTCTGTCGGTGTCGAGCGAAATAAGTGCCTAACGATTCTCTGAACAATTCTGAACCCCAGCTTATCAGAGGCTGACAGGAAGTAGAGCTTCCTCTGAAGGACCAGAGTAGTCTTGATAGCGCGGTAAACATCGTCTCGGCGAGGAAGCGTCTGGGCTTTGTCGTTGAGTACCATGTTGCTCATCACAGTCGCGGCGTCAACAAGAGAAAAGATGATGAAATGAAATCGCCCGTCCCGAAAGGTGAGAAACTTCAGCCAGTTGTCTAGGACTTGAACTAGCAGCAAGGTCAAATCAACCGCAATCCTACGAAGCTCTAGCTCCTCTGCAGAAGACTTGTCGGTATATGGCAGCGCCATATGCGGCCGAAATGGATTCAGGACCATCATATATCCCATGGTGTAGTTGTAGTGGCGGTGATACTCAATCCAGGCCTGTTTCTTGTCGTTTGACGTGTCCGGGTTTGTCAATGCAAAGATTGGTGGGAAATTTTGCATCCACTCGTCAATCATGCCTTTATATTCCATGACATCGCTACGTGTCTTGATTTGGGCCGGGCAAGGGAAGCGGCCGGCTAATTTGTGGATTAGATCTGACTGCATATTCATATGCATCAAGGGAGAGAACTCTCCGTCCGGTTCCAATGTCAATGATGGGCGTTTCGCATTACACATGCTGTGATCGACCATTGTATCTCGAGACAATCCAGAAGCTATCTGCCTGAAAAATACGTCAGTGACAACGTTTCAATTGCACGTGTTACGCATCCAAAGCAAGGGAAACATCTGCAGAAAACTCACCAGTCCCACGAGTCGATTACGCACCAAGCTCTCCGCCGAATTTCGAGTTCAAAGTTGGGTACGTCATTTGCATCTCGTTCGGTATCGAATCCTGTTACGAGTCGAGAATACAGACAAGGTCAGTGGCTATTAGCACTATGGAGGACTTGAGCTACGGAAACAACATACCGAGTTCCTGGGCTTCACGAACGGCTGTATAGAAAATATGACAGGTCTCAACAAACATGGCCTCGGCTTTGTACCAATACGTCGAATGCAAGAGCCACAAGACATTGTTCTTATGGTAATGACCGGGAGGCACGGCGCTGTAGAGATAGCGCGCTGCATAATGAAAAGACTCGGTACACTCCTGGCAACCATTACCGAGCATTTTCTCGAGTTTCTTCTGTATGTCGACAGGTAAATGCTGACAAGCGCACGCGCACATCATCAGTAACAGACATGTCCATGGAATTGGCAGCGGTTTATTTCTGGACCTTTTTTTCCACCAACGATTGTATTCCCTGCTAAAATCGGTTTTGTGAATCATGCCATAGTGCGGGTTTACGTTTTGGAAAAAGCTCAGTATGAGAGTATCTATGAATGGGCAATCGCAGCGTCTGGTCAGTCGAAAGAGAACGTTGTAGCATAAGTCCGAGATGGAAAGAGAAAATTGGTCGCCCTGACAGCAGACATACCCAGGTGATTCCGGTCTTCTGGAATGATGGCGAGAGCAGTGCGAAGTTCGTGGCAGGCCGCAGCCGAAATGGAATACTGCTTGTTGCGTCGAGGTCGGGGTTGTCTCGTCTGGAAAGGAGAATTTACGCATAAATATGAATTTTCCTCCACTAGTCAATCTGATGTTCAACAAGGGACCTTACCTGTGTATTGGGGGAAAGCTGCGTAAGTGGACCACCAGACTGCTCAGGTACCAGGGGGCCTGGGTGACCCGAGTCTGCCGCGACGCCATTCTGTCCAGCAGAATCAAGTTCTCTGTTGCCATTGTCTGCGTCAGAGTCACTTTCGGAGTTGGAGTCTTCGCTGCTGCCGCGATACCGTTTCTTGGAAGCTCCGACTCCAGCGGCTGTCTTGCTGGTAGTAGCACCGCTCGCTTGTGGTGGTGGATTAGCTGGTTTCGCCGGCTTTTCTTTGAAGATGCAATTGCGTTGGACTCCACGCGACTTGCAGTGTATACAAGGGAAGATTTTATTGCACTAGACGGCAGAAGAGGTCAATATAAGGTATCCAGAACTGCTGGGCGTCTTGATCCGAGGCGTACTTTTTGTTTCCTTCTTTGGCATTCGGTGCACGCATATTTGAACCGCTGGGGAGTGACAGACTGGTCCATATTCGTAATTTCCCCCCTTTTAGCTCTTCGGGACTCTCTCTCCAACTGTCTTTGTCGGGATAGTTATGGGAAATCAAGGAGAAAAGATGGAGAGAACGACAGAGAGATAGTAGCCAAGGTCATATATACGTAAACCCGGTGTCGAACCAGATGAGAGAGAGAATGAATGGGGGAAGAAATAATGATAAAGAAGAGGATAAGGAAAGGGGGAAAATCAGCGAAAACTGATGATGGAAAAAAGCACTTTTTGGTGCTCCCAGCTGCCAAGGCGACGATCCAACGGTGCAGAAGGCCGAGCTGCTGTCCATCTCGAAACGGTAGAGAGACAGCGGCCCTCGGTGGGGCTGAGAGCACTGAGCAAGACCAAGCTTGAGCAGGCACGGCGGGAGCTGTCCGAAAGGGAATGGCGCAATCACGTGGTGCATTAGCGGCGATTTCGCAGTGGATGCATGGGTGCTGTGATTGGCTGCGGAAGTCTTAGGCATCTCTGAAGATGGTTTAGTGACCGTTAGGTACCCCATGTCTGTGGGCTGTGGATGCACAGATGGATTTTAGCGCATGTGCGCAGGAGATAAGAGACACTGTGTACGAGATCCGAGAACCGGGAATGCCTGACAATGAGTGTGAGAGCATCTCAACACACGCAAGATTCCAATAGTATCGTGGAGATGGTTCGGGATCTGTCCGTCGCTCGGGGGGAAGGAAGGGGCTCGAGTCATGAGCTGAGATCCGCCGAGGCAATCCTATTACATGCAGTGCGAACCAGATTAAGTTAAGGTAGAGTGCTCGTATCTGCATCTACTGGTAGCCCTAGAATGAGTTGAGCTCCAGGCCTCTCACTCAGCGTCTCATGTAGAATGCACGAAATACCACTACTACTGCTACAACTAGCCTAGCTGAAAACCCCCAAACAAGACAAGGGGTCTGAATGAAGCGTTTAGCACTCTCAAGGCGTCCAGAAAAGGCGTCCAAGGCACACCCGACCAGAACCTCTAGCTCTATGAGGTACCCTCTGTCTCAGTCATAGGCTAAGGTACCTAGATCCTCCCGTCCGTCCAGACAAAGAAACAAAAGCCTGAAGCCAGATCCCGACCCTTGTCCTTGTATACAGTGGAAATGCCACCCCTGCCCTCAGCCGCAGCCACTCCGGTTCCATCGGTTTGTTTGTTTCTTTGCATTGTTGGCCATGCCCGCCATGCCGCCCACGCTAAAATCTCGTACCCGGCGGGAGGGTCGCAACGGTTAGATTGAGATTGGCGATGCTTTGCCGTTGTGGTATCGTGAACCGCGGCATCCCGTAGCGCGGCACCTGCTTTTCTGTGTACCAGTTACTCGTACTAACAAAAGAGGTGAACTAGCACATGCACATTTATACCTTAGGCACATGTACCTATATTCTATAAGAGCCTCGATCTCATCTGCTGCACTCCTGATACGTGTATTTGAACGCTACAATATCCATGTCATGCTCCTTTTTAATGCAGTTGGCTGGCCGAGGATTACTACAGCCCCCTCTACGGAATTCTCCTTAAATCCAAATATCCCAAGTACATGTACAGCACAGCACGGGTCATACGCCATGGCCGCCTCGGTTTAATCTGCGGTGCTGGTGACACAAGACAGACCGGCAGTTGTGGCTGTCTTTTCCCTTTTTTTCCATCCGGGGTGTCGTGCAAAGCCGGTGAGAAGAGCGTCAACCATTTGAAACAGGAGCACCAAATCAAACCACAAGAACCTCGGCTGGCCAATAAAGAACCCCCGGCGTGACATATTCCTTTGCCTTCCTTTTTCTCAGCCTCACTTCAAAGAGCAGCATCCTTGTCTGTGCTGCAGTAGGGGTACAGGGTTTTACTTTGTGACCGGGCAACTAACTCTTCAACACCACATCGTCACCGTTCGAAACGACAGGAAAATGGGCGAAAATGGAAACGAAATGATGGACAGGGTCTAATTCGTCGGCTAACAAAATTCTGTCTCATTACTGTACAGTACTCCGTGCTCGTAACTATTCCTCATCAGAACACCACTGCATACTGCGTGCATATTCCCATCTCGCATGGCCAGCAGTTGCATGGATCAACCAGATCGACACACTCACCGTCACTCTGACAATAACCAGCCCGGGTCAATTACCGAATCTGGAGCCGTCATGGCCTCTAATTCTGGTGCTAAAAGCACATCTCCCAGCGTAACGCTGAACCCGTCATTGGTACTCGTGGATGTCAGCGGCCACTCTAGTGTTGTATCCGATCGCATATCATCCCAGTCCCGGTCTTGCTCCCGTTCTTGGCCCTGGACCTGGCCCTGGACCTGGACTTGCTCCGCAGATGGCGCCTGGATGTTGCCCAGGTCAATGATTAAGATTACATCCAGATCATTGGCCATCCGACGTGGCGCCCTGGCTGGTCCCTGCTGCTTTTCTTGGCCCACAAGCTCCGGCTGCTGCACTCTGTACTGTTTCTTGTGGCTCTTCATATCTCCGAGAGAGAGCAAGACATTGGCCAGCGCGTTGAGTGCCATTTTTGGAATGCCGAATCCCTCTGCCCCTGTTGCCTGTTTAAAGAACTCTTCCGTCTGCCTAGCGTAAAATGAGAGTGCCAGCACCTCTTCATTCACAAACTCAGACAGATACCCTCGTTGGTGGTATACCGACTTCCATACTGTGATAATCTCCTGCAGTGCATAAAGTGCCCGGATGCTGGTGACGGTGGGACAGCGGCGATACGTTGCAATGTCAAAAAGTACCAGGGTATCTAGAGCTGAATGACTAGACTGTATGAGAGACATGATGGCTCGAATGCAGGCCATATCCCGAGCAGCTGCCAAGGCCGGTGGCTGCGTCTCTGTGTGTGTTGCTGACCGTGCTGGACAGCATGTGACGGCCAGCTCATAAAACTTGATGCGGCAGTAGAAGAAATGCATCCGGAGTGAGCCTATCGTATGTGTACTCGTTAGCTAAAAGAAACCAGCCACTACAGGCTGTGAACCTGGGTATGAACCCAAGACGAAGCCCCTTACCGTTCAGTACAGGTTGAGCAGCATCTCTCCATCTAGCAAAACGGCTCTCTAGTGACGAGATAGTATGCTGATCGACAGGACTTGCAGCATCAGCTCCAGGCTGCGCCAATGATACCTGTACCTTGATTCTCAAGGCTTCGACGCCCTCTGCTATCATCTGCAGCCGCACCCACGCAACCAATCGTTTGTCATTGTCGTTCACACTGTTCTTGTCAAAAGCATCCAACCCCTTCCGCATACTTTCAGTCCAAACCATTGACATGGGCCGACGGAGGCTAACAGCGGCACTATCCGTCGGGTCAGCAATCTCTCCATAATGTCTCCGTTGAGGCGAACAAACATCTCAAAGGAGAAAGAAAAAAAGGGATGCAACAGGTCGCTTACATCGACATGGTTAGATAGGCAGCAAATGACGTGCGCCACTCAACGGCGGTATGCTCCACGGGTGAAATCTCCTCGCTCCACGGCCAGAGGCCCAGTTCACGCACCATCAGGCCTGCAATCTGGATCCATGTGTAAAAGTTCAATTGCACCATGTCGTCGGGTGTGTCGTACCACTCAACCATTACCAGAATGGCTTGGACCAGCTCAACAGACTTGTGCCCACGGACCATGACCTGCTCTGATAGGTCACCTCGTAATTGGAGATGAAGCTTTCGAAAGAGGACTGGATCAGATGCTCTGCATGCTGCGGTGATAACTGCGAGGAGTAAAGTAGGCTGGCGTCTCCTCAGCCAGCCAAAAGTTTCGTGGCTGGAAAATGCCACGATTGGATACTGAGTGAGGACATTGCTGGCAAAGTCGTTGAATAGAGCTATGGCTTTGCCTGTTGACAGTAGGTTCGAGGCAAGAATCGTCTCCAGCGACGACTGCAAGTGACAATTATTCACCAGTTTGTCCTCTTGCTCTTGAGATAGCCACTTTCTGTCTTCAACTGGCGCTGCAGTCCCACTAGCATTAACAACTTGAGATATTGGCGGCGGTGCCTGGAGAACACTCCTGCTGGTTGTGGTGCGCACTATGCCATTGTCGTACTGTCTCAACTTTTGCGAGTCTATTGAGGCCTGCAGCTCCGCGAGGCGTTGTTCTAAAGCTGTGACGCGCGTATCGGTGCGCTTCCTCCTCTGTCTTGGCGCAACAGTCTTGAAAACGCACTCGTTCTTGGTGGTGAAGCAGCGCTTACACTTGTTATGCTCGGCGAACGTCTCCAATGAGCAACGAAGCTTGGACGTCCGGCATGAAAGGCAGGCATTCTTTTGCATTTTGAAATGATCAATTGTTGAGCCTCTCAAGGGAATTCAGCCTCTGCGAACTAGTTCTCCGGGTGATGGTAGAAGACAAGTTGGCTCATCCGCCGTAGTCTCCTGAGAACCACCTGGATGGACCACCACTCATCTCAAGTGTCCACAGTCCGCCCAGAACTCTAGATCCGACCCGACCGGATGCTGGTATATCGTGTAGAGAGGTTTTCCCGGATTACGGGTTCCTGAACGATTAAAGGAAGCTAAAATCCGTTTGTCTAACTGAGTTTGGTAAATGATCCATTTCAGGGTCGTCGTGGTGTACGGGATCTTGCAGTCTATGGTGGACTCTGACTTGGTGTCAATGCCACCTGGTTGTCTGCTGGTCAATTCGGTTCCAACAAGATTCTACCTCTTTCTAAAGATGAAAATCGTGAGATAGATGATGGTACGAGAGTAATTGAGAAAGAATTGAGAAAATCCTTTTTTGTCTTGTATATCCGATTTGTATCGGATATAGATACTCAAGGCAACGAAAGCTCAGCTTAGCATCGAGATATGGCGTGAGGGCGGACATCTCGCGTTTCCGCAAGGAATTTCTTGGCCAATAGGAGAGATCCGTAATGAATCATTTCGACGCTAATCGGCCTGACAGGAATCTTTCGGTATCCGCCTGTAAGCACCGTAAACTTGGCCCTGCATTGCATTTCAATGAGTGCTCCCGCGTTCACGAAGTTTTATAGCCTATGTAACCTTAACTGAACTCTTGGTATCTTCTGCAAACCACAAATGCAGTCATATATCTTGCTCATTGTGACCCTTGCATAGCTAGATTACATGATCATGATACAGAAGCCGTCATATTTGTTCGTCCACATGGCCCTATGCTGCAAAGAGACACTGAATGGACATCTGCTCTACGTAAAAGTCTTGACTCAATGGATCTCATCTTTGGATGGTGCCGTGCTAAAGGCCGTGGTGACCGCCTAGTTCAAGTTATTTTCCCGCTTAGTAAGGCGTTCTATTAGGATCTTACTCATGGGTGTTGATGGGGTTTTTAAAGCTTCGTCACGCTGCGGTGTGAGTTTTCATACCCTAGACCTCCAACACCCCGAAAAAACATAGGGTTCAAGATTTACTTTTACAATAGAGATGGGAACTATTTTCATTTTATAACTCTCGGGAATTAATTGAATCTCATGCTATCGATATTCGAAACATTACCTCCGCCTTGGAGACTATGATTTGTTCCCTAATGTCCATAGCTTATAACATTAGTCAAACTCACTTTGAGAGGAACGTTATCAGCGCTTGACCAATGACAATTTAAACAGCATTTAATACTCAAAACACCAAATTTCTATTCATCTCCATGATCAACAGCTTCACATTTGTCGGAATCACCATGACTGCGAGTGATGACAAATAAATCCACCTTCTCCGCCCTTTGGTTGACATTTGACATATTGGGCGAGCTTAGCGTCGGCACATCCACCACCCCTCGCTAGAGTCAGAGCGATATGTATACTCGTGCCTGTATCTTGATCTTGTAGATGGATTGTATTCGATACTTTGCTCTTTTTACTCCTCATTACGGTCCTTACCGGTCTCTTCAACATGACGATACGTGTGCGTGAATCTACGGAAGACGACATCCCCGCCATTGCTCGCATAGCTTCGGCGGCCTTTCACCCGGAAACAGATGCCATTGCAGCCCGGCTATTTCCTGCTCGGCTCGCTGGAGAGGGCGAAGCCTATTCCTGGCGATATGCCAAAAAGATGGCGAGCCTGAGTTCCACAGACGCCATCATAGTCGTAGCTGTCGACGACTCTCTAAACGACGAGGTGGTGGGCTTTGCCCTGTGGGATGTATACGGACAACCGCAGCCAGAAAAGGCGGCCAATCAACCCCCGTCTGCCGCTCAACAACTGCCGCCACCCTCGTTCGACCAGGAGGCGTATGCAGAGCTCCGCGCTATCGTTTCAGCCGACCACCAGGAGATGTTCGGAGAAAGAGGCATCAAGGACGTCTGGCGTAAGTCTTTTCCTGTCCTCCCCTGGGGAAATTCTCCGTTGCCCTTATCCGAAATTGCCCAAAACGGGTAGCTAACAGGAGCTTTTCCCGGCTCACAAGATCTTGATTACCTCGGGGTGGACCCGCAGCAGCAGCGGAAGGGGATCGGGAAGATCCTTTTGGACTGGGGCATCAGCCGGGCGGCGAGCGAAGGAAAGGATTGCTATTTGCTGGCGACGCCTGCCGGGAAGACGCTGTACGACAAGACGGGCTTTGAGGAGGTGAGGACGGTGCCAATATTTGGGGTTTTGCACACCTCCATGATACTTAGACACGGCAAATGATGATCTGCACACGACAAGTACTGTACGAGTATGAGCACACAACAAGCAGCTACGAGTACGAGTATTCCACCCGACCTCTCACAAGACATGGTGCAAAGGAAACACGGAATTATTCCCCTAGTAAAATTCACACTTTAGATCGCAGTCGGCACTGGGCGGCGCTAAGAGACATCATTAAAATCTGTCGGCCGAGAGCTTGTGGCTGTCCTCGGCATATTCATGCACCCATGTCCGAGTTGGCCGAGCCTCGCTCTTTCAAATCTCATTATTCCCTCCCCCTTACATCACGAATGTCTCAATGTCCCTTGCATTGCTCCATCCAAGTGCTGTATCCCTTGATGTGACTCCAGCCCACCACCAAATTTGCCAATATTTGCTTTTTGCGATACCGCCGAGACAACTCCCAAGCCATGAACCAACAGCAACACGAACCTTATCGCCGCCGGAGACCTGCGCTCTCATGTCTTGAATGTCGGCGGCGCAAGCTCAAGTGTGACCGAAGTAACCCTTGCGGCCGCTGCATCTCGACCGAGACACAGTGCAACTACAGGATCCATCAGGAGAAGCCCGGAGTCAGGCATCGGCAAACTCGCCGAATATCCAGCTCCTCGGTGCCAAGCCCGCCAGCTGTCCATCCAGCCTCGCCTTTGTCACATGTCAACCCAATCAGGCATACAATGAGTACTACTTGTAACGTCACTGCGAGTACGAGTAATAGGACGGCATCAGATCATGGCGGCCGAGAAAACGAGACGCTCAATGCTGCAGCATCGACGCTCGGACCAAATGACTTGTCGAATACACCAGGTGCAAATGAGATCCAAAATCCGACTCGCCCCCGGTTCGTGGATCCCGAGCTCCATCATCTCAGGGAGCGGGTACGGAGACTGGAGCGGTCCCTTGTACATGTTCCCGTACACGATATATCCCAGGCCGGCAGAGATGTCCTCGCCGGTGAGTCGGGTATGCCGGACGCCCAAATCATCTTGAATAAAACAAGAATCATGAGATGGAGCCACTGGGTTGGCATAGCTAAAGAGGTACAGTCTACGGCTTCAGCTTGCACATTGTACATTTTCGGGATGCTCACATGTTGCTGTGTAGTTTGAACCCATCATCTCCTGCTACGGAGCAATCTGCGGGTTTGGAGACATTAACTCGTTCAAGAGCGCTGAAACCAGAGCTCTGATCGTCGAGACCAGCGGCTTGCTCCAGAAGTGCAAAAGCGTAGCTAGAACCCTCAAGATTGGACGGCCTAGTAGATGCCTTTCATCACTGAATTTTGATCTGACGCCCCCTTCCCGTGAGGTGGCAGACAAGATGGCAGCCTTGTATTTCCAATCATTTGAGTCAACACACCGGATTTTGCACGAGCCCACCTTTTGGAGAGTATATGAGAGGTTCTGGAGTAGCCCCGAGACTGCTTCAGGCATACTACGCCTTCAGGTGCTTCTCGTGATTGCCATAGGGTCCAGTTTGGCTCCGCATGTGGAATCCGATTCCGGACTTCGCCAAATGGTGCATCAATGGATATACGCAGCTGAAACTTGGCTTTCTGGGCCACTGGAAAAGGACCGTCTCAACATCTCCGGGCTCCAGATACATTGTTTGGTGATGCTTGCTCGGCAAGTCTTTTCCATCGGAGGGGAGTTCATTTGGGTTTCGTCGGGGTCACTCATCCACCGGGCGATGCAGATTGGTTTGCATCGGGACCCCAAACATCTCCCTCCTATGTCCGTATTGCAAGCGCAGCTGCGTAGAAGATTATGGGCCACAATCCTGGAACTATTGGTTCAATCGTCTCTCGATTCGGCATTGCCTTCAAGGATCTCTTTCGATGAATTTGATACTGAGCCGCCGGCTAATAGCAATGACAACGAGATAGGAGAATCAGCCACTGAACTGAAGCCTCACCCCAAGGAAACCTTTACCGGAACATCTATGCAGATCATCCTCCTTGACTCGCTCCCAACACGCCTTCGAATACTCAGTCTCCTGAACGGTCTAAACTCCGAGCTGTCTTATCTAGATGTGCTTGACTTGAGCGCGGATATTCTCCAAACTTGTCGTCAATGGAATACCTTTGCAAGAGAAAATAAAGCATCTGGCATCACCCCCTTTCATCAAAATTTACTCGACTACCTTTTACGCCGTTTCCTGATTCCGCTCCATTGTCCCTTTGCTAATAAAGCGCGGGTTAACCCGTTATTTCATTATTCACTCAAGGTTAGCATAGATACCGCCATGACCATAGCATCTCCTGAGCCAGATGAAGGATTCTTCAATCTTATGGCGATTGGAGGAGGATTGTTCAAAGAGGGCATCCGATATGCCACAAGCATAATTAGTCTCGAGCTTCTCGCCCAAGTCGAAACCCAGTATCTCGACGGAGCATTACACCGCAACTCACATTACATAAATCCGCTTAAGAAGGCTATAGCAGAAATGACTTCCCAATCAATAGAGCGGATCCGGCAAGGAGAGACAAATGTTAAGAGCCACATGTTCTTATGCATGATCACGGCTCAAGCGGAAGCCACGGAAGAAGGCGTATCTGGCGAAGGGCGCGTTGCGAAGGGTGCGAGGGATAGTATTTCGTTGTGTCTAGAGCTATTGCAGAATCGCCTAGGTACCACTTCTCTGTCAATACCTACGCCGGACGTCGAATCTATCATTGGTGAAAGGGATGACTACACATATGGATTGGATTTTGACATGGACTTCTTCTTGGCGGAAACAGGCTTTTCTTGAGCTCCTGAAAGTCAAGGACTTATTAGGATCAACTTGGCATGTCACAAACATGCCAATGATGTATATTTGCAACTGAAAATTGTACAACTACTCTACTCTTCGTACAAGAGCAATGGTCGCGTGATGTCACGATGGTTACGCAGATATACCGCAGCGGTTATAATTACTATTTTGAGAGACCAGATGTAACACGTTTCATGCACAGCTTCCCACTTGCATGAATGGCGGAATCACAAGCTATTTTATAGAAAACATGTAAAGGGGGCTGTTAATTGAACTATTATGCGATGCCCCATTTACACGGTGATCCCCCCCCTCGGCCGAAACGGTAGCGGGCGGATATATCGCGCGGCAGAGATTTACGGCTTCAATATACCGAGACTGCAGTGCTATATAGACTAGTAAGACATATATATATCCCTTACATGTCGTCCTCATTTAACCTCAACAAGTTTGTTAACATCATCTCCTTTCGATCTCAGTCTCATCACTACAACCTTTACACCTCAACAACTCAACAAGAACACCGAAACCAAATCCACTCAACTCCAGCATCAACATCAACTTATAAACACCAATGGCAGAAATGAAAGTGTTAATCAGCGGTGCTGGCATCACTGGAAATGCCCTCGCTTACTGGCTCTCCAAGTTGGGCCACGATGTGACCGTCGTTGAACGTTATCCTGAACTTCGAACCACTGGTCTTCAAGTCGATCTCCGAGGTCCTGGAGTTGAAGTTCTGAAATTGATGGGACTCGATCAAGCTTTTCGTGCCAAGGCCGTACCAGAACAAGGATTCGCTGTCGTCGATAGCTCCAACAGACGACGAGCCTTTTTCGGAGTGAACAATTCCGGCAAGGGGGTGCAGAGCTTCACTACTGAATATGAGATTATGAGGGGTGATCTGTGTCGTATTATGTACGACGTGATAAAAGACAAGGTCACTTTCCTGTTTGGAATCTCCATTGACAGCTTCAAGCAAAAGAATGATGGTGTTGAAGTTCATTTCACCGATGGCAAGACAGATCACTTTGACGTCTTGATTGGTGCTGACGGCATGGGCTCAAACACTCGCAAGCTCATGTTGGGCCCTGGTGTTCAAGACGCATTACGTCCAGTGAAGGGTGCATATACGGCATACTTTACGATTCCTCGTCCAATTCAAGAGGGAGAAGAGTACAACTCAACGTTCTACCTTGCGACTAAAAGGCGAGCCATCATGACGCGGAGGCACAATCCACAGGAGATCCAGATATACCTCCCTTGCAACACGACCTCTGATCGAATGAAGAAGGCCCACCGTGACGGTGTTGAAGAACAGAAGAAGGCTCTGGCGGAGATTTTCACCGACGCCGGATGGCAGTCGAAAGATATCATTCGAGACATGTTCGACTCGGAGAACTTCTATTGCGAGCGCCTGGGCCTTGTCAAACTCGATTCTTGGTTCAACGGCAATGTCGCCCTTTGTGGTGATGCCGCATACTGTCCTTCGCCACTCACCGGCATGGGAACAACTTCCGGTCTCGTAGGGGCTTACGTCCTCGCTGGAGAGATTAGCCGTCACTGCGGAAAAGCAAAAGAGGGAGGCAAGCCCACTGATGGTCTTGACGTGGCGTTCAAGAGTTATGATGACAAGTTCCGACCATTCATTGATCAGGTAACCCACGGGGTGGGTGACGACACCATCTTTTGGAACAAGATGCCCGAGTCGCCGTTTACTATTGCGCTCGTCAATTTGCTTCTGGGAATAGCTGCTTTCTTGAGGCTGAATGTCGTTGGAAATTGGATTCTGAAGGAGAACGTGAAGTGGACGCTGCCCAATTACGACGGACTGATGAGAAGTTGATCGATCGACTTATTTTCTTATGAGCCTGTGTTACTGGCTATTTAAATTGTATGGTGAAAGTATTGACAAGGACATCACTCTAATATCACAACCTTATCTAGCATTTAGTATCTCTATATTTTAGTTTAATTTATTCTTCTTATGCTACTTGAGCATAAGTACTTCTGCTAGCTACAAATGCTTCTCACAACTGTCTTCTTCTAAAGTAGCGTTAAATTCTACAAAAAAGCCATTCCGTAGACGAATAAACAAAGCAATACTAGCTCTTTATTCGCCCTTGAACGTCTTACCAAATAGAATAACCTGAAGCTGATCATAAATCGACAAGGCGCCAGCTCCAGCAACGCCTCGAAGAATATTTGCTCCAGCGCCATTAAAAAGAGCTCGCACTCCATTCTTCGCAATGATCTGCTTGGCTGCATCAAACGAGCTCTTATACTTGACTGCCTCTCCCGAAGTCATCATCATGCGTCGGCGGATGGTGTCCAGCGGGTAAGCAGCGATGCCTGCCGCTGTAGTGACAAAGTATCCAAGGCAGAATGAAGCCAGAAAGTTGTTTTCAAGAGCTCCAATGAGAACAAGAGGCTTGAAAGAGTCGTACATGCCAAAGTAAAGGCCGCGGTAAACAACAGCGCCAAAGACTGAGGGAAAGAAGCCGCGATAAAGACCGACGATACCATCTGATGCTAATGTTTTCCGATATACGTCGATGAATCCATTGAACTGGCGCTGTCCTCCTTTCTTTGCGTCGTTGGCCAATCGAGTCCGCGTGTAATCGAGAGAATAGACAAAAAGCTGACCAGTCGCTCCGGCAGCACCCCCGGAAGCCAAATTTCCTACCATCCACATAGAATAACCATCGCGATCTTTCTTATAGCCAAACATCTTCTTGAACTTGTCGCGAAAGGCAAAATTGAGAGCCTGCGTGGGGAAATACCGAATCACATTCGCCGTGTTGCCGCGCCATAAGCTAACAAAACCCTCGTCGGCTATTGTGCGCTTGAAGCATTCGCCTATGCCGTTATATCTGCGGTCCAGGCGGCCGGCTTTGATCATTTCGTCTTGGTTCTGGATGAGGAGCTTGACTCGCTCGATGGGAGCGGCGGCGGTCTTGGAGACGGCAGCGGAGACACCTCCCATGAGGAAATCGGCCATGAAGGGCGGCATGCCCAGAACCTTGTTAGAGGGCTGTACCGGATGAGCCATTATTATTGTTATAAATGAAGTTGATGAAAGAGTGTCTAGAAATAAAGTCTAGATTTTAGTAGCGAAGATAAGTAAATATCAAATGGTAGAGTAGAACATGGAAAGAATTCGATATAAATACGCATATCTTAAAGAGAGCCATCGATACGTCATTTGCACTCAATTCACCTTTCTGTCTCCCTTTCACATATATTCGGAAGAAATAACCGAAGCATTGATGCCGTCCGTATCGGCGCTCCGGGCCTCTTTATACGCTCCGGACTCCGGACCACGGGACGGCGCGATGGGCCGGACAATGGCTACACATATCCACTTACATGGCTTTAAAAAGAACGTGGGGATGGAATACATCTAGTCGGAATAGTTGTTACACTACTAGAATTCCATGGTTATATCATTTTGTTCTTTCGCCCAGACTAGCTCTCGAGGGTACTTGCAATATATACGCATGTACTTTATACTAGTTAACCTCTTCTTATAACACGATGAGTTGTCTAACAATAGCTATGCTTGCTCCCTCCCACAGCCACGCCCATGCTCTATCTTTGCTGGACAAGGTATCCTAGTGAAATGAGATTGTTTGCTCTTTGATGTCACTCCAACTCCGTGCGTCTCAACATTCGGTTACAGTTCATCAAACAAGGGTGTGGGTAGTAGCGATGTGTCAGTGCTCCCACTAGTGAAGGGAGTGAAGGGCGTGAGAATATCATATCCACCCATTAATATGGATCGAAGCTCCAGAGATACAACCACCGATTCAGAGTACATATATAATCAACCACGGTCATCATCGCCAATTTTGGCATGTAGAATCACGTCCTCGATCTCACGGTTCTCAGGCCTCTTCCAAAAGCCCACAAGACATGTCAGCCACGTCCAGGTCAAGCTAAAAGACGAATGCCAACCATGGAGCCGAACGCCGAATCCAAGCCGAAGGCCGAGGCCGAGAGCCGCAAATCTTCAGCACACTCCTCGCATCGTTAGGCATTCGGCTCTCCGTCTTCACATATTCAAGAGGTGATACAGCTGCAACAGCGGCTGTGGCCGGACCCATATATCACTATTCACAATGGACAGTGCATCTCCCAACTTCGCCATCCCCTCTGAAATCCCCCGGAGACGCAATGGCCGTCCGCAGGCCTGCGAGCCCTGCCGCCGGCGCAAGGTCGCGTGTGACCACCGGCTTCCCATTTGCTCGCGGTGTATCCGCAAGAGCACCCCCCAGAGCTGTCGATATCTTATCCAGGGGCAGCTCGTAACGCCGGCTTTGCCCTCAGGTGGTAGTAGAAGCCAATCGGCAGAGATGCTCGATGAGCGGCAACCTCGAGAGCCGACGGGACCAAACCCAACTACATTAAGCCCGTCGACACTGGAAGATCTCTCCTCGCCTCCGGATGAAAATGTCGGGTATCTTGGCGCATCGAGCTTCCCGGAATTCTTTCGCGAGACGCAGAAACACCTCGACTATGTGGCTGGTCCTAACCCAAACCATGATGGCCTAGCTGGTAAGAACGAAAACAACGTGACGTCGACCAAGATGGCTCCAGACGCGGCCGCCTTCGAACTCGCCTTTACGGTGCTGCGGACCATCCCAACCAAAGAGGCAGCACAGTTTCTGCTAAGGCGGAATGTAAATCCCAACGATGCTTGGTGCCGCCTTGCTTTGGATCGTCTTCACGCATCCCTGTGGACAGCACTGGGCCACTTCCTCGACGGCGAAAGAACCAATGAAGCAATGTCGCAGCTTGCTCTACTGCTTTTCCAGAACAGTTCCAAGCCCCTTAAAGAAGACTTTCCGGATCCAGACCAGTGGTTTGAGGCCTTCTCTGGTGCCAATTTCCGGTGGGAAGGGCTGGGCATCTTGTTCACGTTTTGGTGTTTTGGATCTGCCTCCCTCATAGAGAACGGCACTGTTGAGCAGCGCAAGTGGCTTGGACATCACAATCGTAAGAATCTCATGCAAGTTTACAAGAATGGCGCCTCAAGAAGCGTTGATCTTTGCCGCCTAACGAGCTGCAACAATACGATGATGGTGTATCTCTTGCACATGCACGGTCTCACCGAGTCACTCATCACCGGTGATACAGGTAAGTGTCCTCGTATCTCGTATTCGTCCTAGCAGTGATTAGTCTATCCCCTGTCTTCTCGTGCCTAACAAGTCATACCCAGGTGCTGGATTCTGGCGGCAGCATGCAGAAGCCGTCGCCTTGGCCACCTTTCTTGGCCTCCACACAGCTCAGCCAAACAACTCTGTACCCGAGGAGTCAGTATCTGTTCAGGTTAAGCGAAGACTCTTCTGTTCCGTCTTCAACATCGATATGGTAGTTTCTACTTTGACAGGCCGGCCTCCGTTAGTCAGTAGCAAGCTTTGCTCGACGCCGCTGCCTCTCGATGTGAGTGACGAATCTTTGCTCAACCTCAAAGTTCGGCCTCACCGGCTGGATAAGGACGGATGGAACATGGAAGGAAAAAATCATCCAGTTACGTTTCTGCGAGCGGCCTATATAATTGCTGGGATAAGGAGTGAAATCCTCGAGATTGTGCTCCAGGCACCTCATGTTCGCACCCAGCATGACTTTGAGTAAGTTGATGCCATTACACCTAGTCTGAGAGAAAACCTGTCCACTGACACACTAAAAGTTCTTTGCGGAAACGAGAAATGGATGTTTTCGCTCGATTTCCAACCGGACTGCAATTTAACAATGATGACTTTAGCAATCCCTCCGTCGATGCTCCCACCCTTTACATCAGACTCTTGACACGACTTGAGCATCTGAGCAACCTATTCTTCATTGAGCGACTCTCATATAGAGGAGACAGCTTATACAGCCCTCAAATGCTTGAAATCAGCCTCGAGATGATATCCCTTACCCTCTCCTTCTGGACACAACAAAATCGTCTCGAAGGCCTGCAAGGCGACTACGAGTGGCTGGTCATGCTACACGCCGCGCCTGCAGCAGGCATCTTGTGCATGGAGCTCTTGAAACAGCCTTCCGCCACTGAACCACCAACTGTCCCTAAAATCACAAAACCCATGATAATAAAGCAGCTCAGTTTGCTCATCGGCTTCCTCGAGTGGATCGGACCTGGAGCCCCCGGTGCCCATTTGTGTAACAGCATCAAGACCGTTGTCGAACGAGTTATGGAGCAAGCTCTGAATCCGACGATTCCAAGGCCCGTAACTCAACAGGAGTTTGACATGACATGGGACACGAGTTTACCAGAAGATATGAATGACTTTAATTTCGGGCTATTAGACACGTTTGACTGGCTGAGGCTTCCTCCGAATACAATTTAGGCTGGTTGGAACTAGGCTGATGTGTTTTCCTTCTTCTTCAATTTTGTCTTGTATATCTTACACGCTTTGGACTGAGACGTTTGAAGCAATATGCTTTTAATATGTTTTTTTTTTTGGCATGGATCAGAGTGAGTTATTACTGTATGATTGAAACAAGATTGCTAATTGATGAATCGGAACGAATTGATATAACGAACTGGCAGCACGGATCAGAATGCTATGATATACTGTACGATGCAGATTCTAAGGCTAGCTAGTATGAATAAATGACTCTCAATGACATGTTGCCCCATTACCACGGCTCAGTTCCATCAATGTTTGTAAAAGTCCCTGTAGGACCATCTTTGTCGAGGGTAGCCAACGCTACAGCCCTCACAGCTCCCTCTTCCACGTCCATGGCAACAGAGAGATGATTGTTGAATGCCGTTTTGCGAAGCCCAGGACAGCAACAGTTGATCTTCCACCCTTCCTTCTCGAATAATGTCGAATAGCATGCACCAATCATGTTGGCAGCCGCTTTGCTAGACTTGTACGGTATAGAAGTGTTGTGCTGGTAATACTTCCACGAAGGGTTGAGCGTATTTCCAAAGGAGCCCATCTCTGAGGTGATAAACACAATTCGTGGGACTGAGCCTTGATCGGCGGCCTTTTGTAGCAGAGGAATAGCTGTGTCTGTCATCTCTAAGGTGCCAAACACATTCACATCAAATAACGCAGCCATCTTGGCCCTGAGGCTAGGTAAACCCTCGACAGCGTGTCTTCCAATACCAGCATTGTTGATTAGAACGTCGAGTTTGCCATACTCACGATCGATTTGCGCAACACAAGCCGCAATTGAGTCGTTTGAAGTAATGTCAACTTCAACTGGAGAAACTGAACCAGCAAGTTTCTCAATGTTTGATATGGCTTCTACTCCTTTTGAGAGGGCTCGACAACCGAGGAGGACATGATAGGTGGGTTGCTCCGCCACAAGCTTCTTCACAATTTCATAGCCGATGCCCTGGTTGCCGCCTGTAACGAGCACAACTTGCTTGTCTGCGGGGTTGTCGGCCATTGAAAGTGACTGGGCCAGTATTATTGCCAAGCGAAATTAAAAAAGGATTGCTTATGTGTGGTTGTCGGCGTGCTGAATAATGATGATGAGAGTGTATGTAAAAAAGATTCCAAAGGTTATGTAGTACAATGCAACCAAGAGAAGTTCTTTACCATACTCAATACAGGCATGCGTATTGCTCAGCGGCTTAATCATCGTCGCAATGTCTCTGAAGAACCGAACGCTCATAGGGCTCGCTTGGTATCGGAGTTTATGGTTATGAGCCGGCATAGTCTCGCGCTAAAGTCGCGATCCGCACTGGAGTTTTCGGTGTCCGCGCGGGAGAATTAGGCTTAGCACAAGCCAAGAGTTGTCTATCTTATGCAGAATCAGTGCAAGATGTCGTTGGTAAACTGCTCGTTGAGACACCAATTGAAGCCTATCCTCAACTAACTACAACTAGCGGGATCTTGTTACGGCAGGGCTATGGTAAGCGCTTATTACTGATCTCGGCAATCCCACTCCGAGGACATGTCAAGCATCATGTCGTTTACGAGTACGTATAAGTCAAATGTGTATACTCTTTCTTTATATATAGGAGCTAGTTCCCAAATAGCGATGGGAATAATCATCGGTGTATTATCATTATACATACAGCCTTTATAGTATCAGAAAGAAAAAGCATCTCTATTTTTCAGCATTCATCATGACAGACTTTAGCCATCTTGCCGGTCCTTCAGAAGAATGGGCTTCATACCTAGCCAAGAACCCACTGCCTAAGGGGGACGTTATATCAGCCGAATTTCGTCGTGCCCACAATCCCCAACGATATGCAGCCAGAGATGCAGCAATGAAGGCTCTCGGCGACCATCAAGTCACATGGGAAACTCTAACAATTCCCACTTCAGACAGCCTCGAAATCCCAATTCGAGTCTTTCGCTCTGCTACGCAAAAGGGACATCCCTCTGTCTTGATCTATTACCATGGCGGTGGATTCCTGACGGGCTCAATCTCAACTGAAGATCCCTTTTGCATCTCTTTAGCCCGAGACACTGGGTTTACAGTCATCAGCGTCGGCTATCGCGTGATACCCGAGTGGAAGGCTCCTACGCAGTTTAACGATGCCTGGGATGCTCGCACTTGGGTGATAAACAATGCAGCAGATTTGGGATTGCCACAAGATTTCGATCTGTACGTGGCTGGTACCAGCGCCGGCGGTTTTCTTGCGGCAAGCGTTGTTCATAGAGAGAGAGAAGTAAGTCATAGCAATACTTTCACCTTATTGCAAATTACTAGTATAGCTAACACCACATCATAGTTGGGAGAATCATACATCAAAGGCCAATTTCTCGCCGCTCCTTGGCTCGTCCTCACAGAAAACTTTCCCTTTGACCCCAAAGTTGGCGACAAAACTTCACATATCCAATGCCGCGATGCTGATTTCCTCTCGTACCCCCAAATCGAACAATATCGTGCTCTGATGGGGGAGCCAGAGGAGTATCGTGATAGCTTGCTCTTGAACCCGCTTCTATTTGATGAAAAGAGCAGCATCAAGGATTTGCCTCCTACGCTCGTCATGGTATGTGGCGATGACGCCCTGCGAGACCAAGGCTTGATCTATCAACAGAAACTTGATCGTCTCGGGTAGGACATAATGACACCGCCATTATAGAGTTTACAGGGGAAGTCATGCTAACTAAGACATGTTTAGTGTTCCGACAAAATTGAATACATATGCAGGATATCCTCATGTGTTTTGGATATTCCCAGACCTTGCCATGAGTAAGAAATGGTATCAGGATCTCTTGGAAGGCATTCAGTGGCTTACCGAGAAACAAGGGCATGTTCGCAACTAGAATAGGCACAAGCAAAGATAGCATGTAAATCATAAACATTCATTTCTTCATTCAATTACCATTTCACTGTATCATCTACAAACGATGGCATTATTTAATAGCCGCTCTGCCCCAAATAAGCAGCCATGACACCACCATGGCTCTGCCAGCCACCCGCATTCGCTGTATCAACAACCTCAGCAACGTCCTTGCCCCTCTCAGACTCGAGCACCATGGTTCGCACGTTGTGCGTGCTGACACCATAGCTGTACAGCTTCTGGTTGTCGGCATAGATGACGGCGTTCTGCTGGCACTCGGCAGAGCAGCCATCACGGTTAATGCCGTTGAAGAAGACCCAGTATCCACCTCCGTAAACGTTGACGTTGCTTGAGTCGTGGATGTACTGGAAAATAGCCATGCGGCACTGGGCATCGTCGGGAGCGCACCAGCTAAAGTCTGGGTCGCTGTCCAGCAGGGAGCCGGTCCATGGCAGAGGTGTCAGAAGACCAGAGTTGTTTCCTTGCCAGTACGGCGTCTCGCTCTGTTGGAAGCCCAAGAAGACGTTCTGTGCCTTGTAGACGTTGATCTGGTACAGCGAGTTGTGCTCACTGCCGATACCCAGCATCCAGGTACCCCGGATAGATTCAACGAGGAAACCACCAGCCGTCGAGGGGTTGGCACCGTTGTCATCGTCGAGATCGTGATCGGCGCTCCAGCACCAGCTGTTCTCCCAGTATGAAGACGAAAAAGTCGTAAGATGAGCACAGACTCGAGCCGCCTTGCAGGTTGCGGGATCATCGCAGTTGGTCTGAACCTTGGATCCTCGAGCACCTCCAATACGGAAGTGAGTGTTGAAGAAGCCGACGTCTCCAGCTTTCAAGCCGGCCATGTTCACCTCAACGAGCTCGCAGCCGGGAAGAATGTCTGCAACTGTGAAGAGCATGTCGACGAATTGGGCAACGCCGAGCTGGCCAGGCTTTCCGACCTGGACCATGGGAACGGGCTTGTTGGCATTCTTGAACTTGTTGCCCGTGGCGCTAATCTCGGACCAAACCTCTCCGTGGAATCTAAAGTTTCTTTAGTCTCTTTTCTTTTACTCTATGGCCAATGTTGATTCAGTCTCATGGAGAGGGTTTCTACTTACCGGCTTCCAGGAGGGACCACAATGGTGTCACTGACGAGGTATGTTCCATGCGGGAAGTAAATAACCTTCTTGCCGGCGGCCTGGTTAATGATCTTCTGAAGGTTCTTGGTACTAATGAACTGTGTCAGTCTAAGTGAACCAATTGAACAGGCTTTGATCAGAACTCACTCGTCTGTAACACCATCACCGGCGACTGGGAGGCCGTGAACGGACTTGACGTTAATCACCTGGTCTACGGAATACTCCTGGAATGTCGGAGGAGTAACGGTGTGGTAGGATCCAGTGATATCCAAAAGTGCCAGAGGGCGAGATGCAGGGAAGAATTTGCCTTGGGCACGCTGGCCGTTCGAGGGTCCGTAGACGTTGCCCCAGATCCAAGACTGGCCTGCCTTGACAGAGCCCTTGAGAACATTGACTCCTCCAGCGGTGACAGTCTAATAAAAGGCGTTAGCCTCTTTTTCGTTGAAACTGTATGGTATAAAAAGATGGACTTACAGAGCCGACAGTCTTGTCCACTTGGACGTTCTCCAACACCATTGATCCTTGGGCAGTTGGGGAAGCTGCGGCGTTCCACAGAATGCCGACATTCTTGGCCGTCGAGTCGATGAGAGCAAAGAATCCGGTGTTGTTGTTTGTCGTCTCAACGCCAACCTTGCATGACTCAAAGTGCAGGTTCTGGCCAGTTCCCTCGAAGAGCTTGTCAAGCTTCAAGCCAATGTCCTGGTCTACACAAGCCAATTCGTTAGTAAAGTTCATCTACTTGATGCGAACAAAGAGGCAGATGACTCACTCTTGAAGGTGATTCCCTTGAAGTGATACTGCTGCTCGTTCATGCGAATGCCGACAGATCCACCTGAGAAGACAACGTCGTTGATCATCAGAGGCGAGCCGCCCTGAGGCATCGACAATCCGGTGTGTGCTACACCTCCATTGGGCATGTTGAACAAGACATTGGTAAGCTGCACAGCTTGGCTGACGGCCCAGTTGAGAAGAGTAATGTTGTGAGCAAGGGGCACCTTGGTAGAGTCCAAGACAACGTTCTTCAGTCCAATGTAGAAGTTGATGGTCGAGTCATAGCCGGGGTCATATCCTAGGTAGAGGAAGGGATCGGTAAAGTCGGGAGAGGCTTGAAGCACCGGCCTGTTGGTGGGATCACCCATAACAACAGTGTCAACGTACGACTGAAGGGGCTTGCTCAGACGGTACGTGCCGGCTGGGATGTAAACAACAGCCGGAGCACCGGTCGTGCCCCAAGCGCCCGAGCTGCGACTGGCTGTGCCATTGGCATAGTCAAAGGCAGCTTGGATGGCAGCCCAGTCGTCAGTGACACCGTCTCCCTTGGCGCCAAAGTCCGTCTTGACGTCGCGGAAGACTTTCCAGTTCTTGCCATTGGTGATGAAAGGGCTGATGCCGTTGTGCTGGATCTTCTCGTACCAGTAGCCCGAGGAGTGTCTGGCCTCGACGCCTTCAGCTGGTATGGTGCTACCAGCTGCAACGGCAGCCAAGCCGAGGAAGAATTGCGTGAATCGCATCTTTCCAGAGGGTCAACAGGTCCCAGTGCCTTAATTGGATTGCTGGAAGAGCCGGTTCCTCCTCTGTAACCACCGGAAGGGCTTCTCACTGCCTTTTATAGTTTGCATGATCATCTCATCATTCGTCCTTTTACCCCAGAAGCCCCTGCTGGCAGAATCGGCACACGGCCGGACGGACATTCCACGTCTGGCAACATTTGCAGACCATCACAAGGTCCCAACGTCTGCAGAAACTCCTCCAATCCATGCCTGCGGGCCACTTGTTTGCGGAGAAGGCCAGCAAAACAAGCATGTCATGGTCGACCCATTCGGCATGTTCGCCTCGACCTGGCCACTCCCCTGTCGCTCGCAGTCCGGGGGGATCTCATCTCATCGTTTGTGCCGACAAGGCTAGGCCAACCAACAATTAAGCCCTTCTCAAAGGAAAAACTGACATCTCGGCCCTTTTCCTGCTGGCGTGCGGGGGAAGCTCAAGCTAAGAGAGGACGATGCAGGGGAACAACCGCATTATCCCCTGACGCTTCCCCACGCAACGCGGATACTTTTCGCCGTGATCGCAAGGGGAGAACCTGATGTTGTGTTTGATGGGATGCTTTCGGCCGGCGGCATAAGTTACGCCTCACATTTCGCAGCTCTAGAACTTGCGGTTCCCGGATTATTGCCCGCAAATTGAGGGCTCCGCCTTGCCAGCGGTAAGCAAACAATGCACCCCAATTGTTGGAGACCCCACGTATAGAAGCAGTTGCATGGCACGGTAGCATCGGGAAGCTGATCTTTGCTTTGTAGCATCTCGTGTAGCAACGTTCGAGGCGGTATTTCGTTAAGGTTATCCGAATGCAACACGGCCACATACGGGAAACGAGAACCACATCGGTCTTGATGCAGATCGAATACGATGTAAGATTATGTAGTTGTCCCCTTTGTGTCAAACTCGCTTTCTTTCAATTCTATATACACAAAGCTTTGAAACTAATGTGGTATGCATTCGGATATGCTTTGATTCATGATTACACATGATTGTTAATGAATGAATACTGAATACCGAGTTAAACGAAAGTCGGCCAATTGGTCCCCGGAAGACTCAACTCTCAAGGGTCTAGACAAATAAACAAATCGAAAATCGAAACCACTCCAAGCCCTTACAAATCTCTTGGTTGTGGTGTGGATACTCGTAGTTCAAAATCTCACTTTGCATGACATCCCAATTTTTTTCTCCGCCGCCCTCCCCCGATCTCAAATTTACTTGGCAGCACTACCACTACCACTACCGGCAAAAGAAGGAATATTATTTCCGTCCTTGCCCTGGATCAAAGGCCTTGCACTAATTGGACTAGCTTCTGCGACAAAAGTTCTACGTCGCCGGGGAATCTCGCCGTGACGTAGTTGTAGTTGTCATCCTCAACGACGAAGCTGGAAGTAAGAAACCATATTAGCCGGAATTGTTACTCGTATTATAACACAACAATTGACCCTTTTTTTGGTTCTCGGCGAAACTCACGGTGATGGCACAATGCTATTCTTGAATTGTTTAGGACTCGCCAGCACTTTTCGCACCTAAATCGTATTGTCGCTCTAGCGTCAGCATTTCATTCTCGCCTCATGTTTTTGAAACAAGATGGAAGTTTTGCAAAGAATCTCACCGAGTCTTCGACGTTCTCGCTCCCCGCTCCGTACGTCTTGTAATAGTCTCCCAAGAAGAGGCGAGTGCCCCAAAAAGCTAGCTGCTCGAATCGCGCCGGCAGCGCTGTCGTATCACAGTCGCGAATGACACTGCTTCCATCCGGATTCTTGGATTCTGAAAGCACCATGACGCCGTGACAAACCGCTCCGACGGCCTTCTTCCCGGGCTTCTTCGTCTTGGGGAAGAAGTCGACTAGCAGCTGGTGAACTCTCTCCGAGTCAATGACTTGCCTCACGGCCTTGTCGTGTCCTCCGGGCAGAAACACGAGATCAAACGCGTCCAGAGTGAATTGCTCATCGGACCATGACAGGGGATTCTTCCATTCCTCTGATTCAGCCATGACGCGATACTTTTTCACGATAGAGGATGTTGCACCCTGTGATTCCGTTTAGATCCCATCCCTAATGACGCGCTTTCATACGCAGGAGACTCACCAGAAGGCGCTGTGTGAGGCCTTCCAACATTTTGGTATCGCATTGAGGTGATTTGCCTGCTTCCGTCGCGAAACTGACATCGAATCCAGCAGCTTTGAAAGCCGTGTAGGGGCCACAGGTTTCTGAACGAATGATGAGTCGATGAGTCTCTCACGAGTACTGACGCGACGGTACAAATCTCAGTCTGCCTACCTGTAGGATCATGGCCATAGTCGGCCATCAAGAAGACAATCTTTGCCATTGAAGCGACTTTTTACACTAATCTTATTGAATAAAATCAATGTCCCTGCTCTTGCTCAGCTGCTCAATCGTAACTCTGCAGCATTGAGACAAGCAGAAAGTGAATACGAATCACGCAACATCGCGACGTCAAAATGAGCTAATGCTTACTACCCTAGAGCTTGAATAAGCCGAGGCATCTCAATCACCGCCAAACCTGGGAATGGCACGGTGACATTCTAGCACTGCTACGTTGGAGATGCTCAATATTACTGAACTTCGATAAAGACATTAACTACATTACAGCGATACTAAGACACTCATCGAAAGAAAAGCACAACACCAAGTACTAATACATCGTCCATACAAACTGGGTACAATTCCGAGCTTCCGTTTTCGTTCATTTCCAACCCATTCTGACCCTCATGATTCCCATTCATAACGTCGTATTTTCATACAAATAAAAAATCCATTATTATTTATTTCTTCTTCTTGTCCTTGCCAGTCAAGGCGTCGGTAACGCCGCCAAGTCCAAGGCCGTCGAGCACCCTGTTCAATCCAAGCGTTCCGAGGAGATTGTCGAGGATTCCGCCGAGGCCGAGACCGCTCAGCTATAACATCATATTAGCATATGGATCGTTTACAACATCGTCAATGGCAGAATAAAAAAAAAAAGTAGATGCGTACCAGTTTGCCAACAAGACCCAGGACGCCGGTCAGCAGCAATCCAACAGCGGCGATGATCTGGAACAAGGGCTCCGACAAGAGACCCCAGAGCGGGTTGAGCTCCTTCTTTGCATGTGGCATGCCCTCAATCTTGCTCTTTGCGTTGTCGATGGTCTGGGTGATGGTGCCAGTGAGCTGTAATTTGCATGTTAGCCAAGCAATCCTCTTAACAAATGAAACCACGTAGAATGGCATGTACTCACCTCCTTGAGCACATCTGCGAGATGATACTCCTCGGGCGTAGCCTCCTTGGTGCCCGCCTTGTGCTTTGCGTTTCGCTGGATGCGGCCATCGGGATCAAGTCCGCGGATGGTGCCGTTGGTCTCGGTCAAGATCTTGCCTCCCTCTTCAATCAGGGGCTTCACCTCTCTGACCAACTGCTCCTCATCGAGCTCCTCCTTGGGGGTTCTCTCAGCAGTGTTAATCTTGTCCGTAATCATCTTGCAGATGGGACGGATCTTGTCAAGAGACTGCTCGATGCACCCAGCCAGCTTCGCAGCCAGCTTGCGGTCAGTCTCAGCCTCTTCACGCTTCTTGATGTCCTCCTCGGTATCTTTGGGAATGTCTTCAAGGAGAGCGACGTGTCCGACGGTGTCGCCCTTGTAGTTGACCACATCACCGTCCTCGTCAACCTCCTTACCGGAACAGGCAGAGACGTCGCCGCTGACCAGCTTCGCAATGAGGTTTCCTTCTTCGTCGAGGACATTGCCCTCGCGGTTCACCTTGCGGCCGGCATAGGGAGCCTTCTTCCTCTCCACCTCTTCTGGCTCCCAGCGCTCGGCTTTGCCCAAGGCGTTTCCGTTGCTATCGACAACGTCTCCATCCTCATCAACCTGACGACCAAAGAGCTTCTTGGGATCTCCCTCAGTGAGTCTTCCCACTATATCACCGGATGGCGTGACAACCGTGCCGTCCTTGGCGACAGTGCAGCCAGACAGCTCGGCAAAGGGGCCTTCTTTCATGCCCTCTCGTTCGCCTTCGCTGACAAGTTCGGCCTTGCCAATGATGTCTCCAGACTCGCTCAGGACGTTACCCTCTTTGTCGCACATACGTCCGACCAGGGCTTTAATGTTACCCTCGATGACTCTGCCCCAGATGGCACCCGATCCGTCAACGACGTTACCGGCCTTGTTGACTCTCTTGCCGGCCAACGAAGACTTGTCGACAACAGCTTCGGGTTCAGCCTCGGGTTCGTCCCAGGCCTCTGCTTTGCCAACGACGTTTCCTCGTCGGTCCAAGATATCACCATCTTCATCGACCTTGCTGCCCTTGAGACGCTTCGGGTCGCCGTCGACAACAACACCAACCTGCTTGCCGTCGAACATGACACGACCGTCAGCCTCCACGACAGCATCGGGGAAGTTTTCGAACGGAGCAAAGTCCTTTTCGTCGCCACGCTCATGGTGAGACAATGGCTCGGCCTTGCCAATGACCTTGCCCTCGTCGTTCCAGATTTGTCCGTTCTCGTCTGCTCTCTTGCCGATGAGCTGCTTTGGGTCGCCTTCAACCAGACGCCCGATGATGTCGCCCTGCTTGTTGACGAGGTTGCCGGCTTTGTTGACCTTGGTTCCCTTGAGCTCTGAGAAGTCAATCTTTTCTCCTTCTTCCTCCACCTTGTCCTTGCCTTCCTCAACCTCGTCTTTGGCAAGTTCTCTGCCTTCCTCAACAGCTTCACCCTCTTTGAAGGCGGCGGAGGTTTCATCAGGCTTCTCTTGCAAGTCTCCAGCGGTCTCTTTGTCGATTCCTTCGTCTTCCATTGGCTTGGGAGCTTCCTCCTGAAGCTTGTCGGCTTCGGCATCGGCATCCTTGCCTAAGCCCTTGCCCAGCTCCTCTTTGGCTTCGTCCGATTTATCTTCCATTGAGATGGGCTCTTCACCTTCCTTCCCGGGGGCCTTTTCGAGTGTCTTCTCTTGGCCCTCCAGCTTTTCTTGTGGCTCCTTGGTGTCATCTTGATTCATCTGGATCGAGGAATCAGTGGGTGTGCTCTGTTCATCGTCGCTGGGCTTCTGCATCCTACTAACCAGGTCCATTCCTTGGGAAACGGGCTTTTGGAGGTTGCTGGCTGTGTTGTAGGCCGACTTGCCCTTTCCCATCAGGTCCCAGCCTTTGTCGTCCTTCTGCTCCTTGAGATCCTTCTGGTCCTTCTCAGTGGCTTCGGTTGTGTATTCGCCACCCTCCTCCTCCTCATTGAGGGTAGCCTTGGCGAGGACATTTCCTGATGAATCTAGGATATCTCCCGAAGCTGTGACTGCGTTCCCCACGAGCTGGCCAGGGTCTCCTGACTCGGCAAGCTTTCCGATGGACTTTCCAGACCGGTCCAGGATATCTCCCGAGTCGGTCACGACGCCAGCGGCAGACCGAGGGACAGATCGCATGTCAACTATTTGTGAAGCTTGTTTAGCCATGGGATTGCAAAATGAGAATAAGCCAGTAAAGATGTATTGTCACCAACCTGGGTTGTCCTGCTCCTGACGAGGGCTCTCCTTGACCTGCCAACCTCCCTGAACAGCGACTGGCTTTGGGAACGGCATTTTGGATTCAACACTCAGATTCACAGAATGGTTAAATTGGTATTTTGCAATTGAATAAAGTTTACATGTGAAAAGAGGAATTAGGTAGTTTGTAGTTTGTGATTTAGCTCAATTGGACATTTACTCTTTCTTATCACATGGACATATATATATACATATATTCACATGAAAGCTGACAGCGAAATAAAGTTGCGGCCTTTCATCATACATTTCCAGCAAGCTCACAAACACATGCCTGACTGCCATGGCAACATCTCCCATTCTTTGACAGCATCACAGCATCACAGCAACAATCTATGATCTCGATTCGATGAATACCCCATCCAAAACAATATATCCAACGCGGCATGACGCACACGGGAACCCCAATTACGTCTTTCCAACATGGATAATCCCCGATGAAAAGCACCGTGGCTGAACAAAGGAGCATGTTTGAACACGTTTAGCAAGGGGATATCATATCACCATGATATCAGACAAAGCCACCAGGCTGTCTCTCGAGCTCCCGCACAGGACGAGAAGCTCCTTGGAGCTCACAGTAGTGCGGGCCCGAGGCAGGGATGTCCTCTCCAGAGAGAGACCGAGAGGCGACCTTGTCATCGTGGGCAAGCCACACTCGCCACAGCCTAGCTGTATGGGTGTCGTATTCATTTATCATGTGGCGTTGGGTTTTCTCACGTTGAAACAGGTTTCTATGGGGAGTCTGGATAGAAGAAGTGTGGCGGTGAAATCATGCACCCCTTGATTAGTTGTTATACTGTGGTTGTGTGGAATGAATAGCTGGAGCTTTGTTGTTGAAGGAATGGTTATGACGAATGGGCTGTAAATCACAAGCTTTGAAGATGTGAGGATCGTGAGAACCATGTGAAATTAACTCATTAATAGCCTCTAATAGTATCTTGCATAGTAACGTAGCATTGTTAGATGATGCTATCGCCAGATTGACAGCAGACAACGCCAACCAACGCCTGAATTGTCCCTACCAACGACCTTGGTATACCAAAAGCACCTATCTAAGTGAAGTTTTCATTTTTCGTTTTTGAAAATGGTGGGTATCTTGATAATGAGCTGGATGCCGTCGTGTGTTGATTTGACATCCAGATACACTTCTGATGGACTTGGTGTTGCAGCATTCGCCTTTCCTCCCGCATCCTGCGACGACGACTTGCCCTGGTCCGCACTCTGCTGCCCAGAAGTCTCTCCATCTCCTTTAGAGGGTTGATTCATCTTGCCAACAATGTCGCCGTTCTTGTTGTAAATGTTGCCGTCCCCATCAATCTTCAGCCCGCCCTCCAGGTCCTTTAGGGTCGGCCTCGTGTGGTTCTCCGACACATAACCCACCACCTCTCCCGTGTTGTCCAGGATCTCGCCGGACTCAGACACAGGCCGTCCCACCATGGAGGGCAGATCGCCTTCCGCGGACCCCAGCACGGTGCCATCCCAGTCGAGAATGTTGCCGAATTCATCGACAAACTTGCCCACCAGGCCCTGGGCGCGGGACGCCAGCGGCTCGTCCTGCTCAATGGGCTGGATCCTCGGGATTTTGATGTCCGGGTTTTTAGGTTTGGCGTTGTTGTTACTGCTACTGCTACTGCTATTCTGCGACTCTTCCTTTTTGTCTTCTGGTCGAGGTAGCATGACGAGTCTGTGGCTAGACGAAGGTCGTCGTTCCTGTCGATCTCTGTCGCACGACGGCAACTGCGGGCTCTTGGGGGGTGACTGCATATGTGGCATCAGGACAGAAATAGTCAAAAGCAGTAAGTCGTGCAAAGAAGGATTTGTGGTATGACAGTGAAGATTCCGCGTTGACAAGCACGTTAACAAAGAGCCAAGCTTTAACATTGATGTAATGCCGCCTTCTAGATACAAGCATCAGGCTTCAAGCAGCTGAATCTATCCCACACTCACCACTGTCAGAAATAAAGAGCAAATGCCGTCATCATGTGCGAAAAACTTACACACTTGCCTTGTGGATGATGACATGGCCGTACATCATCCCGCATGCCGATCCCTCCCCGTAATAAGACGGGCCTACTTTATACACTTACAGGGGTTTCTCCACGAATTGCGTATGGTGCCCATGCATGTGCCATGAATTTCCAACTTTATGTGCAGAATTGCTCCACGTTGCTTAATTAATTCCCAGCTGCAGGAACTTTGCAACGAGACTTGTTTCTGCAGCCTCAGTTCAAGCTTATGGACCTTTTATTCCGCCTCAGCTGTTTAGTTTCCGGCAGCAAGATCCGAATGTCGACAAAGTCAACAGCCACATGACAGCAGCCATTTTCCGAGACAATGGAATGTGGCGCCAAAGTGTGGCTTGATCTGTATCACGTTTCGATGAACTCATGCTGTGAAACTGTGGCTCGTGACACTGTGGCTGACGCGTTGCATGTGGCTGGACTTGTCGTAGCCTCTTCATCATCAAAATACCAGATAGAAACTTTGAACATTTGTAGAATCATGTACTGTATAGTATTAAACCAGAAGACACCGGAGCAGAGGCTCTGCTCGCATCTCCATTCTTTATGCGACAATACATACGTGAGACAATCGTAATAGTCCACCGTAAAAACAGGGCAACATTCATCCTCCCGCGCTATAATTGGTTCACTCCCACACACTAAATCCAAATAAGCCTCATCCATTCTCATGACCCCTGCGGATCTCATCCCCGACCCTCCCAAAAAAATACATAGGAAAAACAAAAAAGAGGCTTCTGTAACAGATTAAAACAAAAGAATAACGTAAGGATGTAAAAGTATCATCCACCAAAATTCAGGTCGTAAGACGTCGGGAGTGATCATGGGCTCGCTATAGGCAGCAAAGCGCCCAGCCCGGTAATTGTTGAAACGTGATTCGTTGTCTTCTCAGTTCCTGGTGATGTGAACAAGAGCGCAACGTCATTAGCCGATTCGTCCAGTATTTTTTATTTTTCTCTGGTGGTCATAATTTTTTAAGCCTCATAACTAGCCAGTCCTGAAGAGATGCGGGTGCCGCATTTGTAAGAAAATGTGATACCCAGGGGGACGGATGTAGATGATGGGACAGTTGGCTGGGCTAGGGGAAAGGGAAAGGGAAGAAGAGAAAAAGAAAGAGGAAAAGGGGGGGGGGGGGTTGACTTACAACAACGCCAGCTCCAAATCACCGTGAATCTTGGCCTTGAGCTGAATCTCAATATCCAAGTTCAGATCCAGCCGCAACCTCAGCGTGTCGCTCTTCCCGCCGTCACCGCCTCCCTTCTGGTCGACGGCATTGTTCGTGACGCTGCCCAGCGTGTTCGTCACGCCTCCCAGCACTCCGCCTGCTGTCTGTCCAACCTGTCCCAGCTCGCCGCCTACGGGCAGCTGGTCCAGAGGTCCGTTCTGTTGCTGCTGCTGGGGGCGACGCTGTGTCCGTTGCATTTGTCTTCGCTCGCGGCGGGGAGGCACTGATTCGGGGGCAGAGTCGGAGCCGTAGTCCTCTGCCGAGTCGGTGCGCTCCTTTTCCATCGATTGACTTGACATGTTTGCTGTGGTTGTTGGTGTTGTTGATGGCTATATCCTCAATGAGAATCGGGTGAGAGTGAGATGAGATGCAATGAGATGGATGAGATTCGTTAAAGTTGAAAGAGAAAAAGAAGCACTTGAAGGTAAATAGAGAAGATAAGTTTTTAGTCTGTTATCGACAAGTATGAGCAGCTTTTTCTTTTTGCTATTTGCCCTTTCTACTCTATCCAAGCATCCCACCATCCAATGCCCCCGGAGCATCATAATGATATACCCATCAAATCTCCGCCCCCCCGATCGTCAGCCTTGCCCAGTTTTCCATCTCCAACCCTGATTCTCATCCATCATATCCATTCCTTTCTTAATTTGTTTTCATTTACACACGCCTCACCTCTACATTACCCCTATGAAGTCATCATGAGGCAATCGCTCGTGGTTGATTTCCCTCCTGCATGACCCTTTGCCATATTATGGACAGACATGGATTAGCATCCTGCTAAATATTATGGGACTTCTCGGCCGTTTTTCCCGAGAACGACGGGCCCGACGCTTGTTCGCTCAGCAGCCACCTCATCGAGATGAAGCAACCAAAACCCCTGTCCACACATAATCCATCAAGGAACACGCTCCGGCATTTTACTTTTTTAATTTTTTTTAGTCATTTGTCCTATTAGTCTCTCACATACTTGCTGTCCATTCCCAGCAACATCCTCCTCCTCAGCCTCAGCGGCTTGCACTCCTCCACCTCACTCGTGGCTAGTATCTCGCTATCCGGATCCCAGTACACCACCCACCGCGATCTCCCGTTGTCGTCTCGCTCCAGCTTCGCCACAAAGCACTCGTCTTTTCCTTGCACGGTCAAGAAGGACTCGTCCTCGCTCCATCCCCAGGGCCCAATGACGTGGCCAAGGGTATCTTTGCGTCCGCCGTACTCCACCGCGTGCGTGTCCTTGTTGATGTACATCCAGTTGAGCATCGGCGGGTCATCAGAGATGGTCGTTACTAACCCCAGGTGCTTCTCCTCGCTGGGGTACGTGAAGTAGTAGCCGCAAAAGGCGTACCCAGGGAACTCGGTGTCCAGCGGGATATTGACATTCAACTGTGTTCTCCGTCAGCCATGCCGTCAGTCAGCCGCTAAAGGGAAGGAAACCTGTCTGTGTTGACCCTACCTTTCCATCTTTCAGCACACAGAAATCCGTCTCGTAGTCTTCCTCTTCGTCCCCTTCCTCGACAACTGCCGTCAGGCGAAACTTTTCCTTTTCCTTATTCGCTGCGTTGGCCTTCTTCTGAGCGCTGATGGCTTGGCCCACACCCGTAACGGTGGGAATCGCCGTGATGGCAAGAAGCCCAATGACCATCGTTGTAATTCGGCCGTGTACTGTAGCTTTAGCATGTAACAAACAGTATCCCGGGGGGACACTCCCGTAGAATGACGTTTTATTATGGACGGACCGTGTGAGTTTCGTCTCCCATGTTTGTATACTTCGTATATGCTTGTTTCCATATGACCCCATATCCCCATGAGAGGGGGGGCCTTGCATGAGGCGATCGAGATCCCGCGGCGTAACTGTGGGGGGGCTAGAAGCTCCAATCCTGGTCACAGTTTCCGGGATAAGCCTATCCGATGACTTCACCAGGCATGAATTTAACGCCCATGGCGTGAGTCTTGAGGACTCCTTCCACTGACAGATGACAGCCGTCTTTTCCCAGGTTTTGGATAGGTATGTGTGTGATCATAAAGTTGGCACGTCATGGGCGCCACCAAAATTGACAGGGGGGGAGTGAGAAAAGTTATGCGACTCCCTAGACCATCTTGTCCAGGTTTTATTATGTTGTTTTTAGCTTCGACAAAGGAGAATGAGACACATCGCTGTTGCGTCACTCGATATCAAGAGAAATTCGGGGTGGGACCTTGATCCAAATGTTGCTCTTGAGCCACAAAAGCCAGCCGTCGCGGACCTACGCCTCATTTCGACATACAGAAAGAGTTGAATAACTCTAAGACGACAATATCTTACGTTTCCCCAAATCCCCAATTGAACAAAAGTCTCAATTTGCTTGCTGTTTGCTCTATACTCTCTTGGCTTCTACACTATTTGATCACAACACGAAACCTCTAAAACTCACCCACCATGTCTACAGATGAGGTTTGTTTCCAAACAACGCACGAAGTCCGTGCATGTTAGTGAATGAGCCATATCAACCTAACATTTCTTCAGAAACCCCAGGACCTGGACACTAGCTCCCCGACTAGAGAAGAGCCGGAACACCAGGAACCAGAACAGCAAGAGCCCGAGCGTCAGGAACCCGAGCGCCAGCAGTCTGAGCGTCAGGAACCACAACGTCAGCAGTCCGAGCGTCAGGAGCCAGAGCCTCAACAGCAACAGCAACAGGAAGACAACGAGGATGAGGATGCCGGCAACGACTCCGACAACGCATCGGAGCAGGAGCAGCAGCAGCAGCAAAACGGCCAGCAAAACGGCAAAGTAGGCGAGCTCAGCGAAGACAACTCCGACGACCAGGAGTCCAACGAACCCAAGACACCCCCTCAGCAAGAACGCCGCCGCCGAACAAGCGGCAGCCGCGAAAAGGCCCAGACCGAGACCAAGCCCCAGTCTCGCCGGAGGAGAAGGGCCCCCTTCCAGCGCCAGGTAGAAGACGACTACGACGAGAGAGACCAGGAGATGGTGCCGCACCAGCAGCGCAACCAGCAGCAGCAACAGATGTATCAGCCGCAGCAGCAGCAGCAGATGTATCAACAGCAACAGATGCAGCAGCAGCAGATGCAGCAGCAACAAATGCAGCCGCAGAAGAAGGATGACGGGAAGAACCCGCTCAAGCTGCGGCTCGACTTAAATCTAGATATCCAGATTGAGTTGAAGGCAAAGATCCACGGAGACTTGACACTGGCTTTACTGTAAGAGATTGTCCTCCCCTTTTCACCGAGATATATATCGGACATTGCTAACAATATTCGCCCACAGTGATATGGACTAAGTGATTGGATTGCGACGAATTTGATATGATATGGCGGCGTGTTTCTTTTAGTTGAAATCATACCACACCTTTGGTGAGGTGGTGACGTTTTCTCTCATATTGTTTTCTGCGTTTGTTCCTCGTCTAGTGTAATGATTGATGCCCTCCTCAGGGCGTGTCGTTTGTCATGTACATATACATGTGTATCGGTTTCATTATCATTAATATTACGTGAAAATCTTATACGCTGCTTCCTGAGCAGATGCCTATCCGAAAATCCGATTCCACACGGATTTGTACCATACATTGTGTTTTACCCCGTGTTCTATCCGTCCTACCTCGTCAACTAGCGGCATGCAGCCAAAGGCATCGGCAAAAACGTTGAGACACTTGCTGCGCGCTTCCATGTGGCCTGTCTGTCTGCTGATTCCACCTGAAGGATCCAGGTTGACATACTGACCGCTCGCGCGGACCAAAAGAGGTCCTGAACCAGTCAACATTGAGGCAACAAAGTTGAGACCAATGTCCTCGCAGTTAAAGGCTTCGTCGACATAATTGCGAATCTTGGTGGCAGCAGGGTCATCGGAAAAGTAATAATCGAGAAATGCAATGTGTGTGAATGCTAAATTGGTCAAGATGAGCGCATAGACATCATGGTGTTCCTTTTGGGAGCAAAAGTTGTAGTCCCATTGGCCAGAGGGAAGAGCCGAAGCGCAGCGCGCGAGAGCGCCGGTCATTCTGTCCCTGCCAAAGTTTCGCCACATCTGGAAAACGAATTCGAGATCGTCGGGCCGGTAGTAGACATCATCGTCGGAAAGGAGGATAGCCTTGGTCTTGTATTTGGGGTCGGGCCAAAGCTTCTCGTTTAGACTATCGCGGGTTGGCTTGCGGTACCGCACAACGACACCGTACTCGGAGACGAAGCTGTCGGGCTCTTTTTCATCAAAGTTGTTCCAAATGACGACGATTTCGTGCAGCGACGGTATCTTGGTGGAGAGAAGAGTGTTGAGGGTTCGATGGAGCTCCCTCGGGCGATGGAACGTTGACATGGCAATTCTACAGGATCCATCGTCAGTATGATTCGACATTCACAGCTACAGAACATCAACTCTGCACATACGTAAACTTGTCATCAATCAGCCCGCCAAACTTGGTTTCAGCCGCCTCCCGCCATGATTCCAACGGGTAGGTGATGTTGGCGTCTGTTCGGTCGCTGCAGCGAGGGTATCCGGTCCCCGACGCCTCAGACACTGGCTTCGAATGCCCAATGGCTTTCAGGTCTGACGCAGGATTGACCAGTAGCACAATGGTGACGATGGTGAGAATCAGCGCAGACAAGATGGTTGTGCTTCTCCTGAACCGAGGGGCCTGCAGCCAGCTGAGGCACGACGTCATGGAGGCGAGCATCTGGCGGATGGCCGGTGGGATTTCCTGCTCTTCAGGGCGGTCGAGATTCAGCTGCTGTCACGAGCGACTCTGCAGCTGCAAACATGTGCAAATCGACTGATACCAGCATCTTGAAGGAAGCTTTCGGCAGCTTTTGGCTTGTGATGGCCAGCAAAGACACTGGGAGAAGGGGGTCACGTGCCACGGAAGGGATAAGGGAATGGGAATTGCAAGGGAAATAGCACGGAGCACTTGCACGGAGTCTAAGATGCCGTAGCGCCAATTGCGGCCGACGCAGCGATCCAGAATGACGTAACCCGGCACTCTTGGCCAGCTTAGCTCAGCGCCGTGCAAATAGCAGCTCACGTGCCCTGCGAGACTGTATTACATGTGACTTTTTTTGATTGATTATCAACACTGCAGCGACTTGCCTCTCGATTCGAGCCGAAGACTCCGTAATTCAGGTCTGGCCATGAGGTTGGAAGCACATCGCCTGATGCCACGTTGAGCGGAGCTGCCCGGCCGAGGCAACTTTATTTTCTATCCCACTGACCGTCCTGCTGGGTCCTTCCCGCGGAGTCTATCGTATGGTTCTAGAATAAATCGGGTCTGGATACCTCGGATCCGTGCTCAGGGCCGTTGAAAATTATCCCTCAACGCGTATCTGGAAGTCCGCGTGTCCTGGATTACTCTACTTTAATTTCAACGTACGGATAGATAAGCAGGCTATTTTTGTTGTCAAGACTGTACTGCTGGACTGTAGCAAGTTGTTTTGTTTGCCGCCGATGATCCGCTGATATAAGCGGAAGGGAGGCGTTCTCCTAATACAAAACTACGGAGTACTACTTACCTAGTGGGATCGTACCATGCCGTGGACACGGACAAGTCCGTTTTCTGTAATTTTCGTCGTTCTCGTTCTCCGTTGTTTGAACTTGTCCGTGGCTTCCACAACCCAGATCTGGAATCAGGACCAGAAGAAGTGGAACCAGAACGAGAACTAGAACTAGAGCTGATATTACACGGAAACATTTTTGCTCTGTGATTGACTGATAGTCGGACTTCGCTAAAGTCCAAGCCCCGTGCCTCGTGCCATGGCAACTGCACTCCGTCCCAATCCTATTCGCGTCCGTCGGGCCAAGGAGGCACCCCGAAGCCCGGGCTAGTCCAGTGCCCAGACAGACGATGGATGGGATGGGCATCGGAGGACTTGAGCCAATCCTCCGGCACTCCTTTGGCGAATAGGCAAATGGAGAATACTCGTACGGTACTAGCCAGACCAGCAGAATCATTGAGCCAGTTTTCCTAGTTCCAGCGCTGCCAAGCAACCCCCCCAGCCCAGGGCCTCGCTCTCAGCACTTGGACAGGGGCCAACATCGACGGTTGATCCGCCCATGGATTCGACGCCCAATCACCGGCGTCTCTATCCCCGTCACCCTGCAGCCGCGGTTGGCTGTAGCAGGCTGGTACATACATAGGGCCTGATGGCGCTGCCGTGAAGCCGCCCCAGGGCCATCGCGCCAGGCCCTTTCCAGCGCATTTGCATCTGACGGGCAGCGTCATCAAATCGTGAGCCACGCCAAGGAAGCTTGCCTAGCCCCGAGTCCGCCTTTTTATTTGCCGGGTCCGAGGTGTCGCAGAGCTACGGACTGCCGCAGTTCCAGGCGCGCACAAGGTAGACGGTACTTAAAATCAGATAGCCCGTTCAGGTACCGCTCAGGTATGCGATACCCGCTGCACGGCAAGGAGGAGAGGACGAACAAGGGGAGACAAGGGATGGACAGACACATTTTTCTTCCTTGGACAAGCCACCAGCTAAATTGCGTTTGAAGGCGTTCCATTCGAACTCTGTGATTCCACGGCAGACTCTGGGCAAAAAAAAAAGGGGGGGTGGTGGCCAGGTCCATAATTATAGTAGGTAAAATGGTTAGCAACTTTGAAGACGCCGAAATGCTATTTCTTTTCACTTGCGCCTCGCTTGCCCGGCCCGAAGCTCTGCAACAACCTGGCGGGCCACCAAATTTCATCACCACATCTCCATCCTTAACATCCTTACATACGAGTATACGACAAGCAAGTTTTGATTTGAAAAGAAAAGAAAAAAGGATAGTGGGCCACTATAGGAGTCGATTAAACAAGGAGCCGAGGATTAAGGGGAAATAGGGAAACTCAGCTCGGTCGGGGATCTGCGTTGCGCATTGCATTGCGATCCGCTCACTCTCTTATCTATCGTCTGGTGTCTCATCCTTACGTACTGCATCTTTTCCTTTCCCTCCGCCATTGCTCCCTCTTTGTCTCCGCCTTTACTTTTTACTTTCTCTCTTCTTCTCGTCATCTCTTGATCGATCTTCATCTCAGCATCTTCACATTCCTCCCCCACGATGCGAGCCCGAAACATCGTGGCCCTGACGGCCATTGCCGTCTTCTGGTTCACCGTCCTGTTCCGCCGGCACATCCACGAGCTGGGCGAAATCGTCCTGACGTACAGCACATTCTACCCGCTGCTGCATAACCACCCCGACATTCTGTATCGACACCCAGAGAACATCTCGTCCACCGATCTCGAGTCGTCGTATTCGTCTCTCGGCCCCGTCGTCGTGCCCAAAATCATCCACCAGATCGCCCTGGGCAACGCCAGCGTCTCCAAGTACCAGGCCGCCATCACCAGCTGCACCGACATGCACCCAGACTGGCAGCACCAGCTGTGGACCGACGTCAATGCCACGGCCTTCATCGCCGAGTTCTACCCTGACATCCTGCCTCACTACACCGGCTACGCACAAAACATCCAGCGCGCCAACATCCTGCGCTATGCTCTGCTGCACCACTCGGGCGGCATCTACGTCGACCTCGATGTTACCTGTCGTGTGCCTCTCGACTCGACGCCCATTGTCCGCCTGCCGTACGTGTCTCCCGGCGCTCACCCGGCTGGCGTCAACAATGCCTTTATCGCGACCGAGCCTGGCCATCCGTTCCTGACGCAGCTGCTGGAGAACGTGCCCAGCCATGACCTGCACTGGGCGCTGCCGATGCGCATCCCCTACGTCGAGAACATGCTCAGCACCGGCTGCATGTTCTACTCCAACCAGTGGATGTCGTACGTCCGTCACCTCATGAAGGGCCGCCTCAGCCGCCCCGTCTACATCCTGTCCGACGAGCACGGCGATATGGCGCCTCACATGCTCCGGGGCAAGGTCACGACGCCCATCTTTGTCCACGGCGGTGCCAGCAGCTGGCACGGCTGGGATGCCGCCTTGTTCCTGACAATTGGCGAGCACTATACATTCTACCTGGGCCTGCTCTTTGTGGTCCTGACGGTCTTCTTTCTGGGCGCCTACTTCTGGACCACGTCAAAGCGGTCGTATCGCCGAAGATGCCGCCTCTTCCCCTTTGGCCGCGTGGCCTCCCGAAGCAGCTGGTCACCGACGAGGGGGAGGAAGCCCAGCATCAGCCAATCCATGGTGTAAAGCGACAACCCGCTTACATCCATCTTACTTGAACAGTGACGGGCATCATTACCACCCTATCCGTCACTTTACTTTGGCTTTTTCTCTCTCCCATTCTCCACACAGCGTCTCTAGAAATCCGCTCCGCATCAATCATCTTACTCGCGTTTTTTTACACTTAATTCTACTACTATTGCACCAGTAGTATTCGGCATTACTACCCTTTCTTAGAGAAAGATACCCGCTTAGTGTTTTCGAATATTTCTTTGTCGACTTACTTACACCATGGGCATGCGATGAGGGGCGCACAGGAATACGCCGGCGATCTCGATTTGGACGATTCTCTTTTTTTTTTTACAGTTTATTTTTTTTTTCTTTTACCCTCAGCGGTTCCCAGGAGGACCAACGAATACGAAACGGCACGGGATGGCAACTATGGGGGGAGGTATACATGTCGGCTTGCTTTTGGCTACCAGCTCGGCGTCATTGGATTGGGAATCTATAGGGAACATGAAAGCATTCTATGCTATAGCGGAAGCGGGGGAACAAGAACAACCGCAGCACAGTTGTAATGATAGAGAATACCAAGAATATCCACCTTTGAGGTTCATGATTCTTACCTAGTACTCCGTACTTGTTTGCGTTTTCTGTGCCAAGCGTTTTGTCACCGTAATGATCAGTGCGTGGCTTTTGCAGCTGCTTGGCATGTGTCAAAGTCAAAGCCATCCAAATCTGTGCTGTTGGTTCATCATCATGCTACTATTGTCATGCTAGCTGTGATTCGATCCATCGCATCGCATTGCCCGATTTGCCTCATGACGATCCAGCCACCACCGTTACATACAGTAAAATGATCTCCACCCCGCCAACCAGCCCACATAGTCGGGCCAGGAGAAAAAAAAAATGTCAAAAAAAGAGAACGAAATGGGCAAAAAGAGAGAGAGAGAGACTAGCCCGAGGCCGCCCAGAGTTGGGGTTACAGAATTACGTAGCACCGCGCAAATCATGATTTCCGCGCCCGGGTGGCGGCCCATTTAGCAAATCAACGGGGATTAGAGTGAATGTCGCCAAGCACAAAATGCTGTGACAAAGTCCGAAACGGGCTGATGCTCTCTTTTCTTGCTCCACAACGAGAAAGAGATGGATGGATGTGCGGTGCGTGAGTGCATATATTGTGAGTTGCTCCGTCAATCCGTTTTTACAGCCCCCCTCCCCCTCACAAGGCTTTTTTCTTTCCGTTCTTCTTTACTCTTTTGTTCTTTATTGTTTGCTACTGTATCTTAGGCTTTGAGCCTGAGCCTCGTTATGCGGGCGGAATTGACGCAGAGCAATGGATCCCCCCTGTCTTTCCATGTCTGCCTAGCATCAACATCAATGAGTAATTAGTGTCTACATCTGCTGAGCTGTTCTGTAATCTCTCCGAAGGCCCCCAAGAAGTCAAAGGCGTCATGGTTACCCATCACCAAGGCGCTACACATGCAGCCCATGCAGCGGTGGGGGTCTTGGCAAAAGACATTGGCTGGGCTGGGCAGAAAACAGCAAATGCTGCTTTAAGGGATTGACGCAGCTAAAAAGGAAAAAGGATTGGAAGACAAGACAAGACAAGGGGGGCTGTGCCTGAGGGAAGACCAGAGCAAGACGCCACCTTGGGTGATGATTTGCTGGCTGGTTTATTTTTGTTGTCGGATGAATTACTGGCTGCAGTAAGATTGATTACCTTGAGGCTTGATGACTGTACTTGTATGGCGGTTTTTGTCAGCGGGAGACGGATTTGGTTTTGCTGCGTTTGTGGTATCCGAGGATGTGCCGGTGTCAAAGGTGAGTGGCTGAAACATCTTCGATGATAAGCTACATCCTACCCTAGATCCATCGAAATCGGAAATGTAATGGCCTAACTCTATTGTAAATTGAGAAGGCAGGTTGTGTTACCGCTATTGTGCTATGTGGTTTTTACCCCAGGTCTTCATCAGAATATCTGAGCTGAGACTGTTCACCGGACTACATGCATTCCTCTAGATACCAGCCACTTGGCCATTTCACCCACTGGAAGTTTTAAAGTATAACCGGCATTGACAGCGGCACCCAACACAAACTCAATTCAACGCCATCGAGGGAAATATTGTGCCGACTCATCACCTCTCGGCTGTTGACCTCGGCGTTACGAATGATGTGATCTAACCACTGACCGGATCTAGCCCCTTTTTGTGCTCTTTGAGATTTCGTGATACCAAAAACATGAATAGTGAAGACTGCATCACGACAGTTTGTAACTTCTACTTGATCACCTCGACCCTATCCAACTTGGAATCGTAATGCAATTAAAAGAATGATTCACTACTACTATGCCTCACTGTCAGAATAATAGTGACGCGTGCTCAATCAACAAGGAGGATATTGTCATGACTGGCAATATTGGGTTGACAAGATTGAATCAGTCGGACTGACTCTGAAATGTCGTCGAGGTGCTCTTCATATGCTCTACCAGTACGACTTCTAGCATCTCTCAAGGTGCAAAGTTCTCTGATGACACTTGACTGCTGATCGTTACAATGTAACCAGTTCAAGCTCTTCTCATAATGCTGCTAATATTAGGAGATATCCCTTGGCTGTGATCAGTCTAGAAGAGGAAAAGACGGACGGGAAGCTTTCTGACAGCAGTGCAAACTGTAATCACCGCTATTAACCATATAAAAAAGTATCTAAGCATACTAAGCGTATTCTAGCGAGCAGAGATTTGATTCACAGTTGGGTGAAATCACATAAGAAGGTAGTGTCCAATACAGTTAAGTTGCTCATAATAGGAACGATCTCGTTGTCTAAATCCAACCGGGCCCTCCGAGTTCATATTTGTCCTTCATCCCGCGGAACATTGGCTTTTCGGTGTCCAAAGCCAACTTGCTCACTATTCCGTGTCGATTCCTGTTTGCAGTCAATCTCATCATCATCTCTTGGGTATCTCAACGATTCTTAAGGAACGCGCGATAATCTCGTCAATATCCAACATTTGGATCTTCCCAAAGCATCCATACAGGCGCAAGAGTATCGACAGCCATGCATTCTATCTAAGTATGACTTGGACAATTATACAAATATCTTACACAAGAATGAACATGAAGCAAATTGATCTAGAATAGGAAGAATACAACAAAACGCTTCAGACCGTTAGTCCGCTCACTCTATTTCCATCAAAGCAGCTAAAACACAAAAACCCAGAGGTATCTCCATGCAAACAGGAACTAACAACCAACAACAAAACGATGCAAAATATCTACTGCTGCCATGGGACAGCCACACCAAGATCTCGTGCCACCCTCATGGCCGATATAATACATCCCTCCAGCAGCACCATGCCATCCCAGCACCAAGATCCCACAATCCACACATTATCCCTCCCATTCACCCACACGCCCGCCTCTGCAGGATGCGACTTGCCCGTCCCCATGACTCTTTGCACCATGCTCCTGCTTTCGGTGGTGCGCAGCGTCCGCGTAAATCTCGATGTGTCCAGCGCCCCCTTAAGCTCGGGCGCATCTCCAACAGGGCTCGTCCTGACAATGAGTCCGTCAGAGAGATAGTGTAATGACTCGGTCTGAACGACACTCTCAGAAAAGGTGGTCCTAAAGGCCATGACTTGAGCGTCTCCGCGGCGATATGAGCACTGTCCGGATGGAATATGAGTCTGCTCCTGCACAATGGACAATCCTGAGGACAGAGGAGCAACAACCGTGCTTGTGACAGGAACCGTGGGGATGACGCTCAGCATGGGCTTGGACGGATTGAAAATGGCGGCTGCCACATTTGGCGATACCGCAAGCACCACACGATCAAACGTCTCTTCGGAAGCAGAGCGTGTGGCATCTTGTGTGCTTTCATAGCGGATCCGGACTCCTCCATCAACTCGGTCCACCTTTGTAACTCTGGTTTCCAGTCGGACGTCCTCGATGCCTTCAGCCAGCGTCGCCTGTACTCGGTTGATTCCGCCGCTGGCAACATACGTCTTTTGCAAAAACGATCCCTTCATGAATTCCGTCACATCACTGGCCGGGAAATCCAGCATCTCGGCGTGAGAACAGCTGCAGATGATACTCAGCACAGGCAGCAAGTAATACAGCACATAATTCTGTGGCAGCCGGATCCGATCAAGATACTGCCGAAACGACTCGCAACTGGCAACATCCTTGGAACCCGATTTCACATCCAGATACGCCTCAGGCTTAATCGTCAACGGCCTCAGCAAGAAACAAGCAGCAAAGAACCAGATGTGGCACATGGCCAGATAAAACGTCTGCAGGATGTTTTGCAACGACCCGCGCCAGAAATGAGGCGAGACGAGCAGCGCCTCGTGCAGCCGCTTGCCGTAGACAAAGTAGTTGCCGGGCATCGTCTCGGCATCTTCATGGCTAGGGATCTGAGTCTGCGTGGCGGCAGAGACTTTGGCAAAGACCCAGATGAGCTGGATTCGCTGAAAGGGCACGCCGATGTGGTCGTACATGCGGCACAGGTTTTCATAGTAGCCTCTGCAGAAGCTGCGAGGGGGGATGTCGATACGCTCGAGGGTGCCAGTCTTGTCATTCTTGACGGTGACGGAGGCGGCATCGAGCGAGAATTTGGGTGCCTGAGATTAAGATGAGATGAGATGAGATCCAAGTTGAGGTGGGACAGTTTAAGGCTTTTCATTATCAACACGAACCTGTTCAAAGAGTGTCACCTCGTAGCGCTTCTGCTTGTCATTGTGCAGCAGATACGCCGTCGTTAGTCCCGCCAATCCAGTGCCGATGATGGCGACTCGAGACTTGCTCTCGCCGTTTGTCTGATGCCGCTGCATGTCTTCGTTTTGTTCTTGTCTCTTATCAAACTGCAGTGCAATAGACTATCCAGCTGATCCAAGAGCAGACAGGGTGAGATGAAATCAGAACGAAAGGCTATTCAAGTAGGAGCGCGTAGAACTAGATCCAGATATACATGACGTCTTTTGTCTCGTAAATATCAAAACTGAACCAGTAGGTGTAAGTTAAGCGAATGCGAATATAAGGTAAGCACGATGCCGGATTCACATGCATGCGCCTGCCATCGTATTTAGAATAATCGTATCAGTACATGTAAATTATCTCGGTAGAAAATCATGGATGGACCCCCCAACAAAAAGCAGCTAACCGCCTGGCCTGATTGGACCGGCCAGGGCGTTTCAGACTCCCCGCCGGACCGCACCAAGGCCGAACCCTTGAACTATTTTTTTTTCTTTTTGCCTCTTGTTCTTTATTTTGTCCTACGGAGTACTAAAGAGGTAAATGGAGTTGGCACGTGCTTTGTGGAATCCACTGGAGCTGGAAGCTTGATTTAATGTTTAGTCGAAAATAGAGTGAAGTGACTTCTTTGATGATTCAAGATTATCATTCTCATCAGAGCGGGTGGCTTGATTCGAAGCCTTCTAGTGCGGTGGCTGCAGGATGACAAGTCACAACTCTTTGCACAAGATCGACTAGAGTTGAGTTGCTGATTGGACGCTTTTCACTCTGTGATGCTTTGCTTGTGAGACGGGAAGACGCAAAAGTCAAAATACATCACGGGCATTGTAACTGCCCCGCTAAACTCCATCTCTAATTCTTCTATAATAACACTGTAGTACTGCCACTTGAAGTTTTTGTACAGCCTCATGCAATAAACATCACAACCATCCAAGCCGCTCAAATGCTCTGGTCATCATCCGACTTCATCGTCGGTTTCGCAGCCGGATGTCTGACCATCGTTGTCCTGCTGGCCATCGCGGCCTTTTCGCTCACTCGAACCGCCGACATTTACGGACTTGGTCACTGGAAGCTCAACGTGAGGACGCCGCTCCCATCCATGTGGATGAATCTGGGCTTCTGGTGAGTTTTTATTTCCTTCCTTAAACTAATACCAATACTTAAAGAACTATTTCCCAAGGACTCGAGATGACGGCAAACCCATCCACCACTTTGACGAGGCTGCGCGCAACATGCTCGAAAAGCTCTTACAAGCCGCCGGCCTCACATTCACTGCAAAATCGCACCACTCCGTCGCCGTCCTAGACGTCGGCTTCGGATGCGGCGATCAGACCGTCGCCCTCGCCGAACTTATCCATGCTTCGTCACGGCCTCAGTTTCGCTACGTCGGACTCACCTTGAACGCCGTGCAGCTTCAAGCAGCACAGGAAAGGCTCGATGCCGCACTCGGTATCCCAGAAGGAGAAAGCAGCAGCAGCAGCGCACTTGGACTTGATGAAAGCTCCTTTAAGCTGTTTCAAGCAGATGCAGCCAAGCCCGAGTCCTGGAATAGCGCCGTTTGCGCCTCTGTCGACGGGTTGGCGGACGAGACTTTTTCTGAGCGCTGGCTCATGGGCTTGGATTGCCTGTATCACTTTTCGCCATCGAGGAAGCCCATCTTCAAGCGCGCTTCTCAGACGCTAAACGCAAATGTCATGGCCTTTGACTTGATCCTCAGTGACACGGCGTCTGCGTGGCAAATCCTGGCCGTCAGGATCTTGGGCTTCATCCTGCTGTGTCCCTGGCGAACCTTTTTGACCGAGGAGCAGTACCGGGACCAGCTCGTCGAGTGCGGCTACGATAGGGCGTGCGTCGAGATTCGGGACGTTTCAGACCATGTTTTTGGAGGGTTGGCGGGTCACTTGCGGAAACAGGATGTTGCTTTGAGTCCGTACGGCATTTCGTTGTCGGGGTATACGATGGTGGGGAGGATATATGAGTGGTTTGATCGGACGAGGGTGTTGAAAGCTGCGATTGTTGTTGGGAGAATAAAGAGCAAAAGCCAGTAGCAGCGTGGTTGAGTTGATACATTCACTTTGAATGTGAATGCAGTGATTTGGAAGGCTCTCTTCTATGATGAGCTCGTGAATCGCCTCAGCTCTTATGACTGGTTACATATATACACTTTGGATCTATGCAGTCGCCCATGTAAGCACCCAGCAGTAGAGTATTTTCCTTGATGAATCTTCATGTCGAGAAGAGCCGTCAAGTTGAAGACTATTGAACGGGTTGCCATCTTCTTATCACAGACACAGCGCATCGACTGTCATTATCTTCTTATATCAAAGCGACTGACGAGGAGAGCATGATTGGCTCACACCAAAACGCCATGGTCAGAGAAGACCCCCGGAGACTCCATCAGGTTACTCAATAGGAATGCAAAGAGAAAAGAGTCAAGAGCGGCCCGGGCCATAAACTTTACAGCTAAAAATATAACCTTGATCCGCGAATTACATCCCTACCTTACATCGCAACTTCGACGACACCTTCAAGCACACGACATTTCATTCATCCCAGCTCAAATCCAACTCACGATCCTATCTACGCACACCCGGATTTACCCAGAAATCATCTCAACTAATGTACGAGTATATACAAAGACTTTATCACTGTATAGGTATTCACCAAAACATCACTTAAATGCCCTACATCATTCACCAGTCATACCCCCCAACTTCGATCGACAAACCCATGTCGAATCAAAAAGCACAGCCACACCCATCGAGAAAATAACCAAAAATTGCCGGCATGACCGGACCCGGCACACGACTGTGGGGTCGTTGATCCTAAAAGCATGGCATCCCCGCATCGTGAACGGACCTCGCGTGTCTTAATCAACATTCCAGTCTCTCAGTCATGAGAAGAACAACTATTACTACAACATTATTGGAAAAAAGGAGGAGAAACGTGGTGGCTTGTAGGTTGTCTCTATTGGTATCCTTTCATATACATCTAGCTCTTCTATGATCTTTTTTTTTTCCTTTTTCATATCTGACTGGCTTGACCAAGTCTCAGGACTTCTCTGCAGAGACGACGGCTCATCAAGCTCCGCGACCCGTGGATCCATTAATTTCAAGCCAGCCATAAGAAACAAAAAAAGTCTACCTTTTTGCTGCAGTTGACCATTCGCACGCACAGACGCAAACACAAGATTTTAACACTTTTTTATTCTGTCCCAATTTCGTGCCACCCAAATCTTACTCGGGCTTGGGCAGGACCGCGGGCTTAGTTCCCAGACCGTTGCGGTTGCGGAAGAACAAGACGCCCTTTCCAGGGCCCTTGGCCTCGGCGCTGGGCTCGACCCAGTGGCACATACGAGCGCTGGTCCACAGGGCACGGATGAAGCCAATGGCACCGTCCTTGACGTCGGAGCGGTAGTGCTCGCCCATGACGGGGCGGATGGCATCGGAGGCCTCGTCGGCGTTGTAGAAGGGGATCGTGGCCACGTAGTGGTGCAGGACGTGGGTCTCGATGATGCCGTGCAGCAGGTGACGGCCGATGAAGCCCATCTCACGATCGATGGTGGCGGCAGCGCCACGGACAAAGTTCCACTCCTCGGCAGTGTAGTGAGGCAGCGAGGGGTCAGTGTGCTGCAGGAAGGTGATGGCAACTGCGGGAGAGACAAGAGGTCAGTAAGTGGGAACTTTTGCAACTGTTTCAGACATGAGGGGGTTCTAAGACTCACCGAGCCAGTGGTTGACCCAGAGGTACGGGACGCCGTACCAGATGGCCATGTTGTACCAGCCAAAGGTGTTGCCGAGGTAGTAGAGGGCGCTGAAAGCCAGGATCAAGCCAATGTCGCTGATGAGGATGTACTTGGCGTCCTTGGCCTCGTACAGAGGGCTGGACGGGTCAAAGTGGTTGACACCGCCGCCCAGGCCGTTGTGCTTGCCCTTGCCACGGCCCTCACGCTGGCGCTCGTGGAAGTTGTGGCCGGTGATGTTGGTGAGCAGGTAGTTGGGCCAGCCGACCAGCTGCTGCATGACCAGCATGAAGAGAGTGTAGGCGGGCGTCTCCTCGGTCAGCTCAGACAGCTCGTGGACCATCTTGCCGATGCGAGTGGCGTGCTGCTCGCGGGTCCGGGGGAGGAAGACCATGTCGCGCTCCATGTTGCCGGTGGAGGCGTGGTGCTTGTGGTGGGAGATTTTCCAGCTGAAGTAGGGGACCAGCAGGGCGGAGTGGAGGAACCAGCCGGTGACGTTGTTGATGAGGCTGGAGTCGGAAAAGGCGCCGTGGCCGCACTCGTGGGCAATGACCCAGAGGCCGGTGCCGAAGAGGCCCTGCAGGATGGTGTAGACGGCCCAGAGAGCTCCGCGGACGGGGGTTGAGGGGATGTTCTCAGGGGTCACGTAGTTGTGGAAGACATAGAAGGTGGTGGCCAGGCAGATGATGTCGCGGATGATGTACGAGTATCCCTTGAGGGCGGAGCGCTTGAAGCAGTGCTTGGGGATGGCGTCGCGGATGTCCTTGATGGTGAAGTCGGGCACCTTGAACTCGTTGCCGTAGGTGTCGATCAGGCGGCCGTAGTCGGCGGCCTTGACACCGGCAACGTCGACCGAGGACAGAGACGACAGAGACGTGGACGAAGCCGACGGTCTGGGGGAGTCCATGGGGGACACGGCAGCAGAGGACTCGGTTGAGTCGGTCACATTGCGCCGGAGAGAGGCCTTTACAGGCAGGGGCACAGCGGTTGAAGCCATGGCGATGCTCTCTATGAACAAGTTGCTCAAGATCTCTCAGAGACTCGAAGCAAGCTGAGGAGGAGTTGAGGGGAAGAAGAGGAAGAAGAAGAAGAAGAAGAGAAAAAGAAAAAAGTGACGAGAGCACAGCTCGCTATCAGATAAGATAGGACAGGCGTGTGGTTGAACGGGGCCTCCAGGGGACGGGACGAGGAGGAGAGAGATGGCGAACTGGGGGGGTGGCCTCGCTTTTGTTTTGTCCTGGGGAGGGCAGAGACAGAGGCTGAGGGGGCAAAGAGGAGAATGGGAATAGGGGACCTGCAACCGATCCGGAAGTGATTGGATGGGAAGATCCGTTTCAGAGGATCAAACGAGGAATGCAAGGCAAATCGGGGATAAAAGAAAAAAAAAGAAAAAAAGAGCCCAAGCAAGTCACTCACTCACACACTCACACACAGCAGCAGCCCAAGCCCGAAGCTCAAGCCCAAGTCCTGCCCACGCAAAAACCACAGCCAGAGTGACTTTGGACTTGCCGGGCCCCCCCTTGGACGATTTGGCTTCCCCCCCACTGGCCCGGTACATGCAGAAGCAGATGCAATGGCATGGCAGCTGGGAGATAATTTTTTGTTGGGGCGGCTCTGGAGCCCTTTTTTCCTGCTCGTCTCCTCCCGCCAGGGCGTGGGGCGTTGCTTTTGGGGCCAAAAGATGACAGGTACATGTTTCTGGTACTATCAATGTCCATTTGCCTCAGTTCTGTCTTGCACTGTACCTTGTTGTACTTCCGGTTTATTCTACTACACTCTTGCACTCTTGTTCTCTTCAATTGAGCCCTTTTGCTCTCTCAAACAGGCACAGCAAAAAAGGGGACCCTGATTGACGAGCCCCTGGAAAAAAATAAAGAGGAGCAGAAAAATCTGTGCCAATTGGAGGCGAGCTTGACGCCAGATCTGGGCCCGAAAAGAATAAACTGGACCCTGGACAGATGGATGTCCCGTAGCCTGGTTTTGGTAGCGGTACCAGTGCAAGTCCAAGTACATGCTACTCCTCTCTTCTCCGTATCTGCTCCGCGAACCAGGGAATAACAAGATACATGGCCACCGTGAAACCAAGTACTCGGCTCTGCTGATGGACGGCCATTACCGTGTCGCATCAGTTTTGTTGTATTGTAGCTTTTCGTGATGGACATTATTCGTGCGAAGATCTCTGGCGGCGTCGCCGTTACCGTCACATGAAAAAAAAAAAAAAAGAAATCTGCACGGCGGACTAAGATAAGCCATGTCCGATTCCTTTCTCTCAACATGGCGCTCTTGGCTGACTCTAGCGAATTGACTCCCAAAGAGACAGCTGCATTGTCTTGTATGCTCACCTTGTCTTTTTACAGGGCATGTCTGTAATGTACAGGAGAGGCGTCGTAAGTACATCGTATTCCCGCATAGCCTGATTGATACCAAGACACACGAACCGCCCCCCAGATCCTCCGCACGGAGATAATCAATGCCCACCCCCAGAAGCACACGGACATACCTAGACTACTGTATCTACACAAGTACTGCTACCCGTACCCGTACACACTCGCTCCCGAAGAGACCACGTAGTGCGCCGCCGTTCGCCGCAAAGGCAAAGGCAAAAAAAGAAGAAAGAAAAAAACCCTGCATGAGGGGCGTGCGGACGTGCCGGGGGGGCTGGACTCGGCTGGGCTGGGCTGGGCTGAAGGAGCCTAAAACAAGATAGGCGATCGTCGTTGACCAGAGACGCAGCTCAGATTAGGAGGGAGGAGACAGACAGACATGTGAAGCCGAGTTTCGATTTCTGTCTGGGCTGGAGGGCGCCAAAGGTTGATGGTGTGCTTCTTTTCTGGAGTTATACGACTCGATGGCAGCGGCTCTACGCCCGATTCGTGTGTCATGGATGCTGCTCCATGTAGTTGCTGTATTCATACCAACTAATCCCGTCTAATACTCGATGCTTAGAACTGCTACTCTCCCCGATCCCAGCATGCTTCATGCAATGCGTTCGCATATCACATCAGGCTTACTCTCCCACACCCCAGCTTTTCTTTCGTCCCTGTAAAACGCTTAAAAAGAAAAATCCCAAGCCTCGGAACATGTGAAATTGAAATTCTGAAGCTATTCCCCTCCCCTCCGCCTCTCCGCTGTTCAACACACTCTCCTCATAGTCTGCTGTCCGCCCTGGCCCGCTTCGGCATCTCGCAGAGCCGTCTGGTGTCATTCCTTCAAGTCACGCAACGAGATCAGATCATCGAGTCCAACAAAAAAAAAAGAAGGGCAAATATGTTGATGGCTCTCTGGATGGAGCAGGGAGAGTGAGAGATGAGCAGGTTCGTGAGCAGATTATCTTTTTTCTCTCCCCGACTCGTTCCTTATTCCATTGGGCCGTGAAAATGGTACAGAACAGGCAAATACTCGTACAGGTAGGTGGCGGCGAGGCAATTTTCTTGCTACCTGATGTATACATGTCTCTCTGGGGAATAAACCCCGTGCATGGAGGTACAGGTACTGGCACTCTTTCTTTGCCTCTTAACCCAGCATAATACTTCTCACAAGTGATTCTCCAAAACTGTCTCACATCCAGCATTCATGTTCTCTGCAAGACCACAACCAACTTGCCAATCAACTGGGAATACCTGCAATCATCTGCCCATCCCGAGCAAGTCTCACAGCACGTACCAAACCAACCGTACCGTAACACCTCAATTGTCTCTCCCCCACATCTGTTGGGAATTTTGTTGAGGGGCCACATAAACCCGCCCAGGGTCCCCTTTCCCTGCCCGTCGATCTGGCGTGGGGCACCCGATTCGGCGCAAAAGAAAAGAAGAAAAAATCCCCACGTGTTTTTTGCCGCCCCCTTGCCGAGCTTAGTAATTGTGGCGGTTGTCATTGGTGGGATTTGTTCGATTCGATAAGGTGTATGTACAGTGTGAATTGGTAGATATTTGTTTGATTTGCTGCTTAGATGTACTGTGTTGCCCATTGGATCTCGCTAATGGCTTCGTTGTGTGTGTGTAAGTAAGCTGAACTATTTGCTGGGTGTGTTCTCCGATTGGTGATTCCGTATGGACTCGATACAGGCACAAAAGACGGCATCAGCTGCTCTGGATTAGGCTCTGGAATGTCACATCGTATGTTGCCGCCTAATCTAGCATGCAACCGAGTCTCTTGATCTATTACCTAGAAGAGAAGGTGTGCGGAGGATGTGCAGTCTGACCAATGTTGCGTATACTATTTGATATACCAATTTGAAGCTGTGTGGTGGCTTCCAGGTTGATATACACGATGGGAGGATTTCTTCTACATATCATATTGCGCGTCACCAATAAGTCCCGAGTGATAAGAGGCAGAACGGAAGCGGAGATTGATCCGGGCTGCAGTACTTGGCCAATGAATAAATTTGTTACGGAACCTTAGGTATTGAACGTCTGGTCTGTCTGACTGTTCATAGAGATTTCACCTGGATGTCTTGATATTAGTGTCGATGTACTTCATATTGCTTCTTTACTGCTCAATACCGAGATGGTACATGTGCTAGCAGCCTTACAAGAAGATGTAGTCCTCAAACCATTACTCTTACATAGAATGGCCTCGTTGATATTACTGGCAAAAAGGCATATCAAAGCTACCCAATTCCACTGCTTTCGTCAAAAAGGTTAACCTTGAATAATATTATTCCCCTAAATCCATATGTATGATCCCCAAATCCAACCATCCAATCCATCATCATACCCGTAATGCGTATTCTCATTCCAAGCTCCATGCTCCATATTCCATGCCATCATCATCATATCCTGCTAGACATTTATCCTAGCCCCGTACGCCACGCCAAGTAAACAGCATGAATCAATCCAAACCAAGGGAATCACAAAGAGAACGCTTCAAAACCCCGCATAAAGAAAAAGACTCATCATCTCCATCTGTAGCCCGCCATTCCGAGCTCAGCCCAGGAACCACAAAGCCGAAGTTCCGAGTACGATCCGAAACTCCTCAAGATTGGATAGCCTCACTCACGACAGCACCACCCGGCCTCCTCAACTCCGATAGTCTCATTCACCACGAAACCATCCGGCCATCCAGTTCCACCACCATCTGCAATCTCTGCGGCATCGCATCCACCCACATATTCACCCTCTCCTGGCCCAACCCCGCCCACGCCTCCCTCGCCGCCTGCTTCAGCGTCTCATCCTCCCAGTCCTTCAGCAGCTCCGACGTCCACTGCTTGTTCGGCGGCCACAACGAATCCAGCGGGCTCAGATCAGGGCTCTCGCCACAACTAAACGTGCACCGCAGCCCGTGCGTGTCCTTCCACTGCTGGGCGAGGTTGATCTTGCTCGCGCTCCCGTGGGCAAACACATCCGCATCCTCCTCCAGCACAAACGAATTGGGCCCCGAAGCAGTGAGCCACGGCTTGACCACCTTGTCGAGCACTTTATCGCAGTAGTCGGCCATGGACATGGCGCCGTTTCCCTTGGGGCTGGTTGACGAGTCGTAAAACACCAGCTCGCTCTTGAAGCCGTAGCCCACCGCCGCCCACGCGTGCAAGCGCCTGACGTCCCGCGGCCACACGTTGCCCGGCTCCTGCTCGCACCCGCTGCACAGCTTCTCGCCGCTTCGAGGAGTCAGGCGCATCCTCCCGTCGAGACCAAAGCCAAAGTGCAGCTCTCCGCTGAACCGGACGCGGCGCCAGTCTTCTTTAACAGGGTACGTCCGCAGGGCCTTTCTCGCAAAGTCGCAACGCTTCTCCCGATGCCGCTTATGCGTATGAATCCGCCCACAAACAAGACACCGGCGATAGCCCAGCGTCCCCATAGCTCGGTGCAGCGTCCGCCGGTTGCAATTCATCTCCAAACCAGCTTCCTTGGCTAAACCACTCCAGTTGAGGCTCACATCCTCGTACTTTTCATCCCACAGGATCTGCTCCATCTTTTGCAGGTCCGAGTCGGCAATCTTACTAGGCCGCCCTCGCGTCTCTCCCCATTCCGGGTCGTCGCTCTTGGGCGTTGGTGACGCATGGAGGGCCGCATAGCCCTGAGATCGGGACAAGTCAAAGTGGCGGAAGATGGCAGACTTGTTCACCGGCAGCCCCTGGGATTCGAGATAGGAAATGGTGCCTCGCACCATGGCCTTTGCCGGAGTGTCTCCATGTTTGTACCCCGAAGGCATGGAGCAGTTTGTTCGGTATCAAGTTGTCGTAATTATTTGATTGATTGTAGATGTCTGTACTGTACAAGACACTTGATGCCGGAAGCAAAGAGAATGGGCGAGGCAGGTTGTTGTAAAGCGAGTGTGTAGGGCTATTTTTGTCCAGTCCCAGCAGTCGTGACGCCAGTTTGTCGCGGTTGACGGAGCGTTGACGTAAAAGCCCACACATTCCGCGCACGTGACTGCAATGCGGTCAACCTCACCTCATCGAGTTGATCATCTGCACAACAGCCCAAGCATAAAAATGAGCTTATTTGCATTTGCATGTATTTTGTGAATGTCTCATCTTATATGATCATATCAAGGTGTTACTCTAGACGTACAGACGGGGTGAAATAAAGAGGCAAAATACGAAAACACCACAGAGTTGGAAACCCAAATTCAAGTCAATTTTGTCCGCTTCTCTAAAGCAAAGACTGAATAGACACTAATAATACGGATTAAGATTGGCCAGCTCCAGTCGTGCCTATATGATAAATCCCTTGCTCGCTTAAGCTTTGACATAAATTTCACGCCAATTTTCTTTCTCAAAATAGTGTAAAAAAAAGAAGAACGAAGAACGAAGAGAAAAGCAACAATGACAAAAAAAGAGAGAAACGTGCTCAGCGTTGCTCAACCAGGGGCTCCCAAAACTGTAACCTGACCAACGCCCAACCTCACGTAGCCAACCCTTATCTCCGTTTCTATGTCTTGATATACATTACCACCCGGGAATCAGACCGAAAAATGTCGTGGGCATCAATATGTCTGGGGGGAGGTGAGGCCCCTAGATAGTGAGTTGATATGCAAAATAACATGAAGAAAAGAAGCCCACTGCTTCGCCCATGTTTATATAAAGAGATAAGGAGAAAAAATGAAATGAAGCGATCGTTTAGTGTTTTCCGGCATCGCGGACGCTTTGCATGAATCGATCTTCGGCGCCGACTTCGCTCAATGCTCGGTTCGATGAGGCACCTGCGCTGGTTCTGGACAAGACGGCTTTCACTTCATCCGCAGTCTTGCTTCCCATCAAGTCCATCTCTCGGTTGAGGAGAATGGCAACAGCTGCCCGAACCAGGAGTGTGTCACCCTCAAAGACGTAAACATCCCAGAGCCTTGCTGCTTCGTCAATGGCCAAATGCGCAGTAAAGAGGTTGGTGAAAATGTTGGTAAGGTACTGGTCAAGCTGGACGCCCGGCACCGTCTTGGTCAAGTGCTCGTAGAGGGAATTTGACTTGATCTTGAGTGTGTCATGCACGAGGTGGAATGCCGATGCTTGCGCGCCGCGATCAAAGGTGTAAAACGATAGTGGTAGAGGTCGGTTAAGGACGTTGGCCAGCGCGATAAATGCTGTTTCGGGATTCGGTAGATTAAGTAGGAGCAGTGCAGCTATGGTCTGTTTTCATCATGTATGAGTTAGCGTTGCATGATACGGGCAGAAAGATTAAAGAGAAGACATCACTCACGTTACATCCTGACACATAGCCAATGTCGTTCCTGTACATGGCATATGCTCTCAGCACATCTACCAGGCCTTGGTGAAGCGGGCCAGTCACTTCAAAGATTCGAAGCTCCCTCCACGTCTTCTCAGCGACATCCTTGCGGATTTGCTCAAACCACTTGACGCGCCGTAAGTCCTCTGCATCGCCCCTGTCCGTCTTGACTCTCTGCTCCAGCTCTTCTGATCGGGTCAAGGCTGCTTTGAAAGATGCCTCCGTCAGGCCAAGCTCGTTTCCAATGGCCTTTGCCCATACGGATCTCCGACTGCGAGGAGCCACTCCCTTCCACCATAGCTCCCTCGTTGCCTTTTCGCGTATAGCTTGGTTCCATCGAGGAAGAATATCGTCCTCCCAGATGTGCATGGCCCTGTCCGCATTGTTGTCCCTTGCGTCGACCTTGTTCTTTCGCGCTGCTTCACGGCGCTCCTCCGCCTTGACACTGGCAATCATCATCTTCTGATACTCACGGAGATGGCGTCGCTCTTCGGCGGGATCTTTGGGTGGCAGCCACGACGGCCGAGTGCGACTCAGGACGGCCTCCTTCTCCTTGGAAATGGGGAGCGGGTCAATCATGATGTTGGAGCGGCGTAGCGGAGGAAGCTCTGCAAAGGACGACTTGACGCGCTGCTTCTTCTCGTACTCCATCTTCGCAGACTGGTTCGGATTCCATGTGTTGGGTCGTGCACCATGTTTCTTGGCTTCGATTTCATGCATCTCGTCGGCGTGCTCCTCCAGCTTTTCCACAAGGTCTTTCGTATCAGCGTTCAAGTCTGCAAGCGCAATGGTCCAGCTGCGGGCTTTGCCTCGGAGGGGGCTCGGGGGCGGCCTGTCACCGTCGGTTTTCCAGCTTGGCGATCGCAATGAGCCCTGCGCTTGGGCGACGGGAGGCGTGCCATTGCCAACGCTGCGAACTCGGTTGTTGCGCCGGCGGTCAGGCGATGGAGACACAGACTTTATGGACTGCGGCCGGCTGGCAGGTCGCTCACTTTGTGGGCGCGGGGAAATGGGCACATTGTCAAGAAATAGGCCGTCGGGAATGTCGTCGTCATCATCGTCATCGTCGTCGCACTCTTGCTCAAGTTCTGAGATGGACTTGCGGTCGCGGCTAACCTGCCAGCTGCCCCGTCGTGGCTTGCCGGCGAGACTTGGGTCGCGAGGGTCGGGCGTCAGGCCTGGGCTGGTGCTGCGATGGCGTCGAGACTGAGGGACAGACGATGTCGAGTATCCCTTGGTGAGAGTCGCGGGTCGCGGATCGGCAAAGGAGGAAAGAGAGGTGCTCCGGGGATTCGATCCTACCGCAGTGCCGTTGAGGTTGGGAAACGACCGCTTCGAGCGCGGCGCCCGCTTGGCAGAGGCAAGGTCTCGAGGCCCGCGAGCCTTGTGTAACGCAGCCTTTGGGGTGACACCGTCGTCGTTGAGGCCAATGTCCTCAAAGTGGCCGACGTCGGACAGGACGCTGGCGTCGTCGCTGTTGAGCGAATGGAACGAGGACGACTTGGAGCTCTTGGACGTGGTCATGCCGGGAGGAGAGTCCGGGCTCGCGTGGCCATGGATCGTGGCGTGGTTAGCGGCCGTTTCCAAGCCACCGTTGATGATACCAATTCCAACGCCATGATCACGAATCATTGCTGCATCAACAGGGCAACCAGCTGCCCTGCGTCTGTTTCGTCTGCGGTGGGAAGAGGATAGAGAAGTCGGATGGGGGGCGGGGAGGCGGCAGTAGAGAGAGAAGACGACGGATCGTTGTTGTTTGTCTACGCTGTAAAGTGCGACAAAGTTGATGCTCTTTCGCGGGTGTAATCGGTACTGTCAACAAGAGATGTCTCGAGATTTGAAGCAGCGTTGATCCTCGCAGGGTCGAGAGGCTGGCTGTGCTGTACAGTAGTAAATTGAGCAAAAAAAGAAGAGACGACGAAAATGAGTGTCAGAAGAAAAGAGAGAGAAAAACGAAGAATCAAAAGCAAAGAATACTAGAGGCAAAACGACTGAAAGCTCTCAGCTTCAATGTTTGATCTAACGAGTGTGGAAGGGATACAGAAAAAAGAAGCTGAAGAAGTAATCTAGAAAAAAAAGGACGAGAGAGAAGATGCAGAATTGCGGAGGATCGAGGGAATGACGAGCCAAGGAGGCGCCAAATCGATGCTTCAAACAAGGAGGGATTGGGTACATGTGCAATTATCTGGGAGCTGGTACAGGGTACCTGGGCAGTGAGCATTTGGCAAGGCTAGCGACCCCCTTCTATTTCTACTCCAGCGCTGTATTTACTGCACTCAAGCGCTGCATTGTTGTGTCTGTGCTAGCCCCGTTTCCAATTGTGCGTTGTAGCCGATACAAGCGCGGCTTGTAACTTGATCGCGTTCAGGGCGGAGTCGCCTGTGGACGAACTAAGCCAGAACCTGGACAGACGCATGCAGATGGTGATGCTGCAGCTACAACGCCAGTAAGACTGCGTGCGTATGTCTGACGTTGGGCCTTCGGTTACCTTATCTACAGTTACAGCCAAGTACCGGAGCGGGATGGTGTGTGTGTGTGTGTGTGCTCATGCTTGTATTTCCCGAGAGAGGAAAGGATATGCTGTGTTGTGTGTGTTGTGTTACCTCATGCTGTTGTTGCACCATTCACATGAGCTTGTCTTGTTAGTCAAGATACAAGCATCAAGTCTGCAATGTATCTGACACGCACCAATGTCCAATTCAGCACTCCCATCCTCTCAAACAACTAGCCCAGGGCCCTCCTAGCTATCATCAATCCTCACACGGTATGTGTGGTTGCAATCTCGCGGCCGCACCACAGTGTCGCATCAGCAAGCCCCTGACCAAGTGGAGATGAAGTTCAATCTCGGCTGGTTCGGGGGCCGAGCAAGACTGTGCAACTTGTATCCTTGCTGGCTGTATCAACCGCTATCAGCAGAGCTTGAGATGGACTGTAACTTTACAAGCAGTAATCAATCTGCTTTACTGCTATCTTTACTTGCTATATTCAGACGCCAGCCAACTTCAAAACTATCCCAACTTACATGTATACATCAGTCAGCCCTACCAAGAACCCAGAATAGCTTCACCGCCGGCGCGACACAAATCCCACATGGCTCTCCCTTGTACATTTTATCGAGGCGAATTCTACTAAATTGCTATAGCTCCCTTTCGCTTGTCTGCAGACTCTCGCCTACCTAAGAATAGCACCTTTAGATTATGACATGTCTTGTCTTGCAGATTCATGTACCACTAATAGTATATCAAAGACATGCCAGGACATACATGCCATATTGCTATTAATATCCATCTGTTGATAGATTCTTATTATTGTCTGCAATGTCTTGATCGTGGCTCTGGGTCAATTCACGTTCTAGATCCTCTCAGAACGGCCAGAGTCCCTTGCCTGGGAAATAAATAGTCCTGGTCGCCCCCACAAGGGCATGGCTGAGAAGCAGCCCCTTCATGGTGAGGCGATGCCGGCTTACATGCACATATAAGTGGCAAAGTGGATTGTGAGAAATTCTATTTTGCTTAGCAGGAGATGCTCCATACTCAAGAAATGACCAGAGCTCAACAGGTATGGCACGACATCTCATCTCAATGTGGGACGGCAAATCTCCTCAATGCCCTGTATTGTAAATATACATAGTCTGTCTATACATAACATTGTCCTCTTGCTCCTAGTTTATCTTTGCCACCTTATGTCAATGCGGAACTGAACCTCTGTGTCACATGCAATTACAAACTCCAACAAGCTCAACTCAACGACATGCTACATTTTTGCATCTTCTCTCCTCTCCCCTCCTTAGCCTCCTTTGCTGCCCTCTCTTCCATCATGGACTCGTACGTAACCACGTCAAGTACCTGTTTAGGCCGAGTGAACAATGGGCCTGGTAGAGCTTTGAAAGCAGCAACGTTGACAACTGAGTCCCATCTCCATGCCTGGGGAATCTGATGACCAGATCTGGATGCCGCTTCGTGAGGCTGCAGTGTAGCATTTATCGACCCAATTGACGCATCTCCTTCAGAAGCCTCTCCTTGATCTTGGAGTTCCATCTTCGAGGCAAATGGATCCGACCTCTCTGAAGAAGCCTCCTCAGTTGGCGTAAGGTAGCCACTGTGATGCACCATCATTCTCATAGTATCAGCATCCACCGTCGTACAGTCTCTTGTATCAGTTAACTCTGCTGATTCGGGTACTTTATCAAACATCCCGACAATCCCATGTATATCTTTGTCCGAGTCGCTGTAGCTTTCTCTCTCGGGAGAAAAGTCGAGAGTCGCCGTAGAGCCAGACCTAGAACGAGTACTCCGTTGGCCATGTTCATCTTCATCTTCATCGCCATCTTCGAAATGAGGTTCCTGTTTGCAGTCCACACTTTGCGTCAAGCATGGAAATGAAATATTCGCTGCTTCCGAATCGTCGTTAATGTACCGTTGAACAGAGAAAGGATCCTCCAGATCAACATGCGGCACCGCATCGGCATCGTTTGGCTCTGTATCAGGCAAATGATCCGTCTTGGAGGTCGTACCCTGGAGACCACAACCCGTTGCCGTCAAATCCACGCTCAGACGCTTTGCGTATCCTTTCGATGCCGATGACATATTGAGACGATCCTCATTAACGGTTTTGTTTAGTTGGTTAATCGTCATCTCTCTGCTTCTCGTTTGCGTCTTGCTAGAAAGCTTATTCCGCCATCTCGACTTGTTCTTGCCTCGCTTAGGAGGCGATGGAAGGACTTCCACAATTTGGCAGTCAGAGTCGCTATCGGATGACTCGATAGATATGACGTCGTTGATTGAATTCGCCATCTTTATGCGCTTTTGGTTACTGTTTTGTTGCTCTATACAGGAGAGAGCAACTAGGCTCTCTGCGTTAACCGTTGGCCAGATATTCGTGTAGTGATTGGCGAGAATGAATGAGCATGAAAGAATGAGCATCAAGTGGAATGTAGAGCAAAGGAGAAGGCACAGTAGAAAAAATAATGCGGCTACGGAAAATGTTGGTTAAAAGTGAGGAAGAAGTGAATCCTGGGCCACGCCACCAGATTCACGCCTTGAAGTTGACGCCTGCAATTATGCGACAACTTAGTGCCCTATTATTAAGCCCAGTACTACAAGTTATATGTTAATTGTTCCCAAATGCAAGTCAAAGAGCTTTTGTTCATGGCATTGTATTTGGTCTGTCCATGTTCATGCGTCTATGGTATCGCTACAATCCACATTAAGCTTCTATCTCGTCGAGATCCGTGGCGCCTGAACTTTTTGCTTATTTTTTCAACTCTCCCAACCTCTTACATGCGCTCTCGTCTCCGTGGGGCCGCCCGGATAATGTCGTCGACCCTCAGGAGAAGCTGCATCATGAGTATTAGCACATTATCATATAAGGATAACCATGGTGTCAGAGGGAAATGGGGAAAGGCTCTCTTACCTCTGCTGCCTCACTCGCAGATGACACAACCGCCTTCTTCAACTTGTAGCTCTCAACCACGCCAACCTCACGCATATCCGCAATGCCGCCACCGGGAGTCATCAGGTCAAGACCATACGTAGTCAGACCGTCATAAATGGCCTTTCGAAGGCGTGCAACCAGCTCGCCAGAATCCAAACCAGCATTGTCAGCCAGAATCGTGGGTAGCTGTCGCAGGGCAATTGCAAAGCTGGAGACGGCAACCTGCTTCTTGCCCTCGATCCGTGTGGCCGCACCCTCAACAGCCTTGGCCATGACCATCTCCGCACATCCACCTCCCAGGGTTGTCCTGGGCTCAATGACAGTTTGTGACAGCACGGCCAATGCGTCGTGTAGACTTCGCTCGGCCTCGTCGAGCAACTGTTCTGTAGCACCACGTAGCACAATGGTGCATGCCTCACCAGCAGCCACACCAGAGAACTTGATCAACGTGTCCTCGCCAATGATAACCTCTTCGATCAAATCGCACTGGCCAAGCTTGATCTGCTCGGGGTGATCAAAGGTGGAGGCAATCTCGCCTCCAGTCACCAGTGCCAGCCGCTCAATGCCATCAAAGTCGGCGTGCTCGATAGACATGATTCCGGCGTCGGTAAAGAGCTGCTCGGGCCAGTTGTAGATGAGCTGGCGGTTGATGAAGCAGTTGATGCCGTGAGCCTTGATCTTCTCCACCTTGGCCTTCATCTTGTCCTTTTCGGCCTTTTCCAGCTCTGCCAGCTTTCCAGTTGAGCCGACCTTGACTCGTGCACCGAAAATCTTGACCTTGTCTGTGTCCATTGATGTGTTTGCGACCAGGATCTTTGCCTTCTCCAGCCTCTTGGGCTGGTTTACACCAATCTTCTTGTCCAGGATGAAACCCTCATCCAGGTAGGAGTCGCTCAGCTTTCCTCCGGCCTTCTTGATGATCTGGATGTGGCTAAGGTCGGATGATTTCTTCAGACGGAGGATCGCGTCGACGGCAAGCTGGGAGAAGTGATCTCGGTCCTGTGACAGAACCTTGGAGCTGAGGGTTGTTCGCGCAATGGCAATGAGATCCTTTCGGAAGGCCTCAGGGCTCTTGCTGTGGTCGACGGCAGACTCCTCAAGGGCCTTGAGAGCAGCCTGGCTGGCTATCCGATAGCCCTCAATGATTGTCTGAGGGTGAATCTTCTTGTCAACCAGCTTCTCGGCCTCTCTCAGGAGCTCAGCCGCCAACACAGCAACCGATGTGGTGCCGTCACCGACTTCGTCATCCTGAACCTTTGAAATGTTGACCAGCACCTTGGCGGCAGCGTTGTCGAGGGCTATTGACTTGAGGATCGTGGCACCGTCGTTTGTCACCATGATATCGCCGGTGGAACTAGATGGAAGGACGGGTCAGTTCAGGGGCTGAGGGGCAGGCTGGCTGGGGATTTGTAATGGACGGGCACTCACGCAGATTGAAGGATCTTGTCCATGCCTTTGGGACCAAGAGTGCTCTTGACCAAGTCACCGACGGCGATGGCACCGACAAAGGCAGCGAGACGCGCATTCTCGCCCTTTTCCTCAATGGTGCCCTCCTCGAAAATTTGGGTCGGGAAGAACGACTGTATGGCGGGGGAGATTGTTAGCAGAGGTTAGTTTAGTTGGGCAACAGAAGAAGCAGCTGGAGATGAAGCCCTTGTGTAATAATAGGCGGTGACAGTGAGACATACCATGATGAACTGCTGGTGACAACCGAAAGATAAGATACAATGGAAGGTAAAAGGAGGCTATATCGGGCTGGCCTGCAAGCTGAAGAGAAGCACTCCTTGGTGCCTGTTTTTCCTGACGACGCCCGCCGAGCTCTCCTTTACCTGCAAAGCGCCATCTCAAAAAACCCCCACCATGCAAAGACGCGGCCACGTGACTTGCCCCTCTGTCGGAGAATTCGCGGCTCAGGAACATCGCTTCTCCGCCGCACACTTTGTTCAAAGTTAGAACAACAAATTTGTGCTGGGTTCGGGTATCGCCGCCAAAAAAATCCACGTTCGCAGTCCCGCCGTCGCTCGCTGCACCAAACACCCACGCCCTGCGCCTCGAACGCACCGGCCGAACGCCAGAATCTCTCCTCGATACTCCTCTCTTGGAGATTCAAAAACGAAGCCCCTGAGCCGTTTCCCAATCTTCAACTTTTGCCGCGCCGAAGCGGGGCAATCTCGGCACCCCTCCTCCCATCATGGCGCCCTCATTCGACCAGCTGCGCGAGGCTGACCTCGACGACGACGAGTTTAACGAAGATGAGATTGACATCTCTGACCTGCGCGAGAAGTTCGAGGTCCAGCTGGAGCTGGGCTACGACACCTTTGTGGTTATCGATGGCCTTCCCGAGGTCACGGAGGATCAGAAGCCAAAGCTGGTGAAATTCCTGCTGAAGAAGCTCAACACTGTTGGCAAGACCAAGGAGGAGCTGATCCACATGCCCATGGGCGACGATGGAAAGTCTATGCGGTAAGCAGGGTCTTTGGTTTACTTTCTCGTTTATTGAATCTGGGACCTGGTTTTTGACTGTTTGTTTGGGGGGATTTAGCTTTGCATTTGTCGAATATTCCTCAGCTGCTGAGGCCCAGGCCGCTACCCGCCAGCTGGATGGCGTTCCCCTGGACAAGAAGCACACCCTGCGCGTCAACAAGATTACCGACATTGAGCGATATGGCCGAGAAGGACGAGTTGACGAGAAATACGTCCCCCCTGTTATCGAAGAGTTCACCGAGAAGGAGCACTTGAGATGGTGGCTGAAGGATCCCTCTGGCCGTGGCCGAGACCAGTTCGTCATGTACCGTGGTGAATCCGTCGGCGTCTTCTGGAACAACGAAAAGGACCAACCCGAGAACATTGTCGATCGCCAGCACTGGACTGAGGCTTTCCTCCAGTGGTCACCTCTGGGCACCTACCTGACTTCAGTCCACCAGCAGGGTGTTCAGCTGTGGGCTGGTGCATCTTGGTCCCGTGCCGCCAGATTTGCTCATCCCTTTGTTAACCTGGTCGCCTTCTCCCCGAATGAAAAGTACATTGTCACCTGGTCTAACAGACCCATCTCAATCCCCGAGACTGGCCACCCTGCGCTGTCTGTTGACGATGAGGGCAAGAACTATGTCATCTGGGACATTGAGACCGCCACTCCTCTCCGATCATTCGCCAACCTGGATGCCCCCAAGGGAGAGGAGGGCAAGCCTCCCCCAAAGATGCAGTGGCCTGCGTTCAAGTGGTCCGCGGACGACAAGTACGTTGCTCGTCTGACTCCCGGTGCCTCCATCTCCGTCTACGAGCTCCCCCGAATGAACCTCCTCGACAAGACCAGCATCAAGATTGAAGGCGTGGTTGACTTTGACTGGGCCCCAGCAACACCCCAGCGTGAGGGAGTAAAGACATATGAGCAGCTCTTCACCTTCTGGCAGCCCGGAACTGGTAGCAACCCCGCCAAGGTCGGCATGATGAGCATCCCCTCCAAGGAGGTCGTGCGAAGTCTCAACCTGTTCAACGTCAGCGACGCCAAGCTGCACTGGCAGTCGGATGCCGCCTACCTGTGTGTCAAGGTTGACCGACACTCCAAGTCAAAGAAGTCACAGGCTACGACTTTGGAGATCTTCCGTGTCAAGGAGAAGGGTATCCCTGTCGAGGTCGTTGATACTATCAAGGACACCGTCATCAACTTTGCATGGGAGCCCAAGGGCGATAGATTTGCTCTCATCACCACCACGGAGCCCGTCGGCCCTACTGCCGTCCCTCCCAAGACATCCGTCTCCTTCTTCTGCCCCGAAAAGTCCAAGGGCCCCTATGCCGGCAACTTCAAGCTGCTGCGCACTCTGGACAAGAAGAACAGCAATGCCATTTACTGGTCACCAAAGGGCCGATTTGTTGTCATTGCCACCATCGCCAACCAGCAGAGCTCCGACCTCGACTTTTACGACGTCGACTTTGAGGGCGAGAAGCCCGAGTCAGCAAAGGACCTGACTGCTAACCTGCAGCTCATGAACACAGCCGATCACTACGGCGTCACAGATGTGGAGTGGGATCCCTCAGGCCGATTCGTCGCCACGTGGGCATCAGCATGGAAGCATGCGGTACGTGTTATCGTGTCCACACAAGGTGTAACTTGTAAATTTTTTTGTGCATAAGCTGACTAACATAAATAATCACAGATGGAAAATGGATACCACATCTACGACTTCAAGGGTGAGGCCCTGCGCGAGGAGCCCGTTGAAAAGTTCAAGCAGTTTGCTTGGCGGCCTCGACCGCCGACACTGCTGTCAAAAGACGAGCAGAAGCAGATCCGCAAGAACCTGCGTGAGTACAGCAGAGTATTCGAGCAGGAAGACGCCGACCGCGGTGCGTCAGCCGACCTCGCAGTTGTCGAGGCCCGTCGCCGCGTCCTGGATGAGTGGCATGCTTGGCGTGCGGAGATCGAGGCCGAAGTGGTGGAAGAGCGGGAGGTGCTGGGTCTCCCATTGGATCCACACGCCGCCCTGCTAGAGGCAAAGACCAAGGAGATGGAGGGCACCGAAGGAGGAAGCATCGAGAGCGATCGGGTGATTGAGGAGATTGTGGAGGATGTGTTGGAGGAGAGCGAGGAGGTGATAGGGTAGATGGCTTGGTCTCTCTCTTTTGTCTAGCATGGGCATTCCGGGAGTGCTTTGCGCGTATGTATGGGTAGATTTCCACCGGATTTTTTTACGGAAAATTGGCACAAATAATGACAAGTGTTTTGAAGAAGCTACTTTTTGCTTTTTGGCTTGCTCACCACTGCCACCACCAACGTTGAAGCTTCTTAACCTTATTATGCTTGTATTCTTTTTTTAATTGATGCCGTGATTTTCTTTTACCTGCTTCTTGTATTTTCCTCTAGCCCCAGGGGGAGGCAAAAAGCGCGGCAGCCAGCATCTGGCCCATCTGTCTACCGCGCCATCCACTACTGTATCTTACCCAGCATTTTAGTGAGTGAGTCAGTGCGTTGAGAGTCTGGATGCTTTGCTTTGTTCCATCAATTCCGCAAGCGTGCGTGCTGCTTCGTAATACAGTCTATCCAAAGTGCACACGTATGCCGTAACCTGGACTGTACATGTACATACATTCTCGTATACTGTACACTGTAAGCCGCGACCGGCAATCAATTTTAAACAGCCTGCGTCAAGTTGTTTTTGGTGGGCTGCAGGGAATGCAAGGCAAGCTCTGGGCGAGCCGTGATTCTTATTCGCACCAATCTCTGCAATTGGCTGCTGAGCACGTTTGAGGATCCAGCCCTGGTGAGGCCGGGATGGGCAAGGGGGTTCTTGTGATGGTACGTGGGGATTGCTGGCCAACACGTACCGATACGCCTAGGGTACTTCTGGGTCCGCTGCCGATGTGCTGCTGAGGCGGTACCGGCATGGGCGGAGAACTCGCTAAGCGACTGGCACCGCGTACAAGTACCCAGCCAAGCGTCGGGCCAACCCACAAACCCGCACCACACCATCTTGGATGATTCTGGAGGACTAATCTGAGCCACTCTCCCTCTCCCTCTCCTCATCGCCCTTCTCCTGAGTCTCTGAGTCCCTTTACGAGCATCGACAGACAGACAGAACTTGTGCTGTGCTGTGTGCTGTGCTGGTACAGATACTGAATCGTGTACTACGCAGACGCGCATATCCCTGGTATCACGACTACACACAAAGAAGCGAGAGGGGGAAGAAGAGAGACTTGGTCCATTTATTTTCATCTGTGGATACAAAACTACTACCACTATCCTTACCTTACCCCGACAGCCATCGAACCCACAGCCTGCGTCACGTCTCCTCATCACTATCACCTACGACGGCCTCGATATCCCGCTGCAGAGCTCTCTCGAAACCTGGAGTTTGTCTTTATCTTAGCGACGAGTCATTTCGGCGACTTCCTACCTGGCTGCCGCGCGGGAACCGGTCCCTGCCCAGCCTCCTCTCCTTGGGCCTCGAGCTTTTCTTAATCCCTCCCCCTGAGGCACGACGCGAGATTCCATCCATTTCCATCCCGGCCGGGAATGGCTCCTCTGGCATCGTAAACAGCCTCTACCTCTCTCTTGGTAGAGCCTCTAGCCTGCAGCTCCCCATGTGATCCGTTGTCCGCCAACCGACTTTCGTCTCAACCATGATTCGACGGCCCCCGGGTCAAGGACGATGGTCCGCTCAGCAGCAGAAGCTCCTTATAGCTTTTGCCTTTATCCTCTTACCATGGCTCCAACTTGCCGATGCTCAGCAGCAGCCTCTGCAGCCACAAATCCGAATTCACTCTCAGAGAGGAGATGTTCCTCTTGACAAACTATCCGAAGACACCAACAACCGTTGGTACTCAGCCCAGGCCGCCCAGGCCGCACAAGACGTGCACGCCGAAGCGAAGTTCGACGCCATCAACAGAAAGCAAAAGCAACAGCAACAGCAGTCGACCCCTTTGCCTCCGCAGCAGCAGAAATATCGACGGGCCCCCTATGACTACTCCAACAAGGCCCAGAACCGAAATCAATCCCCAAGCAGAGAATCTGACAAACAAAACTACATAAAAGTCCCTAGCGATGCGAGCGCCCTCGCAACTTTAGCTCCGGCTCAGTCCGTTCGAGCACCACACACCTCACGACAACACTGGCCCAGCGCTTCTGGGTTGGCATCGCCGCAGAATGCGCGGAGTCTGGAGGACTGGGAAGTTGAAGACTTTGTTCTTCTGGCGACCGTCGATGGAGACCTCTATGCCAGCGACCGAAAAACCGGTCGGTTACGCTGGCACCTTGAGGTCGACCAGCCAGTGGTAGAAACAAAACACTACCGAACAAACAATTCCGTCCTCGACGACGACTACAACCCGGTGGATCATTACATCTGGGCCGTCGAACCAAGCCGCGATGGAGGGCTTTATATATGGATTCCAGATTCCGGTGCGGGTCTCGTTAGAACCGAGTTCACTATGAAGCGGCTCGTGGAAGATCTTGCCCCCTACGCGGGCGAGGAGCCGCCCGTCGTATATACCGGAGACAAGAAGACAACCATGGTGACGCTTGACGCGGCTACCGGACACGTCCTCAAATGGTTTGGCTCCGGCGGCTCCCAAGTTAACGAAGGCGACAGCTGCCTGCGGCCCAATGCCTTTGACGAAAAGTGTAGCTCCATGGGCACGATCACTCTGGGGAGAACCGAGTACACGGTGGGAATCCAGAGGCGAGATGGCCGACCCATTGCAACCTTGAAGTACTCCGAGTGGGGACCGAATACTTTTGATAGCGACCTCTACCACCAATATCATGCCTCCATGGATGGCCAATACATCACCAGTCAGCACGACGGCAGGGTTTACGCATTCGATTCTTCCCGGTCAGATAACGACATGCCCCTCTTCAGCAACAAGTTTTCGTCTCCCGTGGCCCGCGTTTTCGATGTCTGCCGATCTTGGGAAGTGACGGTAGAGAGCAACCCGGAACTCGTTGCCCTTCCTCAACCTCCCATGCCAACGCGCGACGAGACTATTGCCAAGATGCGAAGCAACAGCATCTTCCTCAACCAGACCGAAGGTGGCAGTTGGTATGCGCTGTCTGGTCGGGCGTATCCGCTGATTATTGATGCCCCTATGGCTCAGATATCGCAACGCGACTGGTGGGAGATGGATCTCAACAGCGCTTCCGAATTGCCAAAGGCGCTGGTGGGCACTCACTTTCTGAATCCCTTGCGGAGAGGGGACCGAGATCAACAGGAAACGCTTCCTGATGGTCCTTTCAACGAGTATCATGAGTATCACGACGACCTGGAGAATGAAAACGCCTCGAACAACGCTCACGGCGTGACAAATATCGTTTCGGAGGAGCCCACCATTATAACCAAAGTCAAGGCTCTTCCACAGAGTGCTGCCAACAGTGTTATTGACTTCGTCAGCAATCCTGTCCTCATCATCTTTTTGATCGGCTCGTTGATATACAATGAAAAGAAGCTTCGGCGGTCGTATAACCGATTCAGGACCCATGGTACAATCAAGGATGTTTATCCCTTTTTGTTCCTAGATGCTGATGCCGGAAACGAATCTGCCGATGACAAAGATGGCGAGTTTTCTTCTCTGCGAACTGTACCTCAAGATGAAAAGGTGGAAGAAGTGCCTAAACCAAAGGTAGAAAACAAGGCGGACGACAAAGACAAAGACAAAGACTCTCAAGATCCTTCCAAGTCATTAGAGCCGAGCGATAAAGCAGAAGATAAAGAGTTGGAAGTGGCCAAGCAAGTGGATGTTGTTGCTCCGGATACACAATCACAGGATGGTTCTAACGGTTCTGCGCCCGAGAAAAAGAAGAAGGCTCATAGAGGACGTCGTGGCGGTGTCAAACACAGAAAGGCTCGGCCTGCTGATGGCTCCCAATCGCGTGACGATGAAGCAGATCTCACGACGGTAGACGAGGCCGTCAGCAATGCAAAGAAGCTCGGCGATCGACCAAGCCTGGAGCCCGACGTCATGACCATCTATAACGACATGCAAGCCGTCACTGGCTCCATTATCAGCATGGGTAATATCGAGGTTGACACGGATGTGGAGCTCGGCATGGGCAGCAACGGCACCGTCGTGTTTGCAGGCAAGTTTGATGGCAGGGACGTTGCCGTCAAGAGAATGACGATTCAGTTCTACGACATTGCCACACGAGAGACCAAATTGCTGCGTGAGAGTGACGATCACCCCAATGGTAAATATTAACTCTATGCTGTGACAGCTCTTATTCACCAGGTTACTAACATAATGTCCACAGTCATCCGATATTACTCACAGGTACAGCGCGGTGACTTCCTTTACATTGCATTGGAGCGCTGTGCCGCCTCACTAGCAGACGTGATTGAGAAGCCATATCACTTTGGCGATCTCGCCAAAGCTGGACAAAAGGACCTACCCGGCGTATTGTATCAAATCACCAACGGCATTAGTCACCTACACTCGCTGCGCATTGTTCACCGAGATTTGAAGCCTCAGAATATCCTGGTTAATCTGGACAAGGAGGGCAGACCCAGGCTCTTAGTCTCCGACTTTGGTCTGTGCAAGAAATTGGAGGATCGACAATCTTCATTTGGAGCAACGACAGGTCGGGCAGCTGGAACGTCCGGTTGGCGTGCCCCTGAACTCCTTCTCGATGACGACGGACAGAATCCTGCGGCCATGGATAGTAGTACGCATAGTGGCTCCCACACCATCCTGGTTGGAGACGCCACCACGCCGAATGGAGGACGAGCCACGAGAGCCATTGACATCTTTTCTCTTGGGCTTGTCTTCTTCTACGTGCTGACCAATGGGTCTCACCCCTTCGATTGTGGTGACAGATATATGCGGGAGGTGAATATTCGAAAGGGCATCTATGACCTCGAGCCCTTGGACTCACTAGGCGACTTCGCCTACGAGGCAAAGGACCTGATTGCATCGATGCTTCAAGCGGCTCCCAAGCAGAGACCCGATTCGCGAGAGGTCATGGCTCACCCTTTCTTCTGGTCTCCTAAGAAGCGCCTAGCCTTCCTCTGCGACGTCTCGGACTCCCTCGAAAAGGAGGTCCGCGACCCCCCGTCGCCGGCCCTGATGGAGCTGGAGAGACATGCGGCGGACGTCATTGGAGGAGACTTTTTGAAGGTGCTCACGCGCGAGTTTGTCGACTCGCTCGGCAAGCAGCGCAAGTACACTGGTAACAAGCTTCTTGATCTGCTGCGCGCCCTTCGGAATAAGCGGAACCATTATGAGGACATGTCGGACTCGCTGAAGCGCAGCGTGGGATCTTTGCCTGATGGGTACCTTGCGTATTGGACGGTCAAGTTTCCGATGTTGTTGCTTACGTGCTGGAATGTGGTGTATAACCTGCAGTGGGAGAATACCGATCGATTCAGAGAGTATTATGAGCCTGCTGGATTATAGGGGATATCAGGGGGCAAGAAAAAAGGGTTTTAGATGGGAAAAAAGGAGAAAAACTGTTTGTAATTGAGATATTTGTCGTGTGTCGCATGGCTGAGCGGGTTTTGTCGTGTATTTGTTATGGCATATGGCAGCATAAAAGCGTTTGATTTTTTATCTTTCCTTTTGTTTTTCTTTCTTTTTATTGTATTAGTTTCAGCTTCAATTCATACAATGAATGAGTTTCTAAATTATTTACTCCGTGGTTGCTGCTTAGGTATCTGTGATATGTTTCTTTATTCTGTATACATCTGTCTTATTTCACATTCATTCCCATCCCAAGTCATTCATCCAGACGGGTTTTGGGAAAATGAAGAAACTAACCAATCCAACGCAACGCAACGCCTAGCCAAAGTGCCTTTCACACAGATCCTATCAAAAGAAAGCACGGACAATAAAAAAAAGGTGATGGAAAAGATGACATCCCAGAAAGTGAGACAAAACGATGACATTCTCCCTTTTTTGTTTATCCCCACTGCACCAGAATCTGCTTCTTGCCCTTCTTTCCTCCCTTCTTTCCCTTGCCGCCCGTCGTCTCAGCATCCTCAGGCTCCTCGACATCAGCCGCCGCAGACGACGACGCAGGCGCAGCTCCCCATTGGAAGTTCGACTCCTGCTGGCCGAAATCTCGCCTCACGCCGCGGCCCTTGCCGTATCCAAAGATGGTCGTCTGTGGCTTAGGTGCCGCGGGGAGCGCAGGGAAAGCGTCTTCGGCGCGGGTGTTGGGTGGCGGAGGTCCCCGTCCCCGAGACTGCGTCGACTGCGAGGACGACGAGGCTGTCCAAGATGGAGCAGATGCACTAGAGGCCACACGTGCGGCGGCTGATGATGATGATGAAGATGGCGGCGGTAGAGAGGGGAACGCTGATGAAGACGGCGGCTTGGAGGACGAGGATGCCGGGACCCAACCAGGAACACTTCTCACCGGGTTGGGTGCCGGACCGCCTAACCGAGTGCTATTCTTGAGCTTCAGGACCCTCGTTGAGTTTCGTTGGTTCGCACCGACGACGGTGAAGTTTGTGTTCGTGGCCGCAGCACTTGCCCATCCACTAGAGCTCGACGTTGCTCCCTGCATGCCTCCGAGGCCGGGCAGGCTAGGATAATCTTCGTTGATGGCACGCCAGTCCTGCCAGGCCTTTCTGAGGCTGTCGGCTTTGTTCTTGTCATCGAACAGATCGGCCAACTCTCGTACCAGGGTTCCAAGGGCAGTTGAGGAAACATCGGCAAAGAGCGTGAAGAAGGCCTCGACCAGCTGGGGTGCTGTGAAGCCTCCCTGGCGATACGTCGAGATGTGGCTACGGAATGCCGCCATCTTATGTGAATCGTTGCCCAACAGGTTTGCGGCTCGCTCAATGACGCTGCCGTGACGAACCAGACGAGCTCGCTCTTCGGCCGACAGGTTGGCCGTGTCGGTAAGGCTGAGATTCTCAATGGCATTCGTGGGAGCGGCGGGGCCGGCGCCTGGACCAACGCTCCGGGGCCTTGATGGTGCCTGAGCAGCATTCCGAGCCGTCGAAGCTTGAGCAGGTGTTGGTGCGAGAGTGGGGGTTACGGGGGCGGTAGAGGGAGCAGGAGCAGGAGTAGGGGCCGATAGCTGGCCACGGAACGTCCGGTTGGAGCCTGAGGGTGCCGAGACGATGGCCATCTGCCGCTGGAACGCGAGTTCGTCTCTCCGTAGAGGAACGCTAGACGACACGGTGGGCAATATGCTGTCTTCGTTGGGGTCCCTTCCCCTGTTGCCTCCTCTTCTTGCTCGCGCTCCTCGTCCTTCTCCATCTCGCTGGCCACCACCACCACCACCTCCTCCGCGTCTTTCCTGTTGATAAGATTGGCGGATATCAAAGGCAGAGATGTCGACAAGCCTGGCGTCTCGGCCTACGTGTTTGCCGGCATGCTCGGCGAGGTTATGCGCTTGCATGTCTAGTTCAGACTCGAAGACGACAAACTTCTTCTCCAAGCATCCTCGGTCAGAGCACAAAAAGTGGTCCTTCTTAAAGTGCTTCTCCAGCTCTTCATAGTTGAGGAAATAGTGGGGTTGTCTAGAGTCTCTGCGATCACAAAGGAAGCATCGCTCGTGCTTCATGCGGCAGTGCTCAAACAGTTTATCGTCGTCATAGAAACGTTCGCCGCAGAAGCCGCACAGGGGGTGGCCCTTGAAGCCCGTCTGGTCGGCAGCGCCCGGCTTGTCGTCACCGTGGCGCATGTGCTTCTCCAGCTCCTTATCGGTGAATAGCTCGTGCTCGTGGGTGAATACTTTCTTGTTGCGGGTACAGAGGTCGCACATGCGCTTGCGATGCGCCGACTTGACATGGCGATGCAGATCGGCCCAGCCCAGGCCGGCAAAGTCGCACGACTCGTCTGGACAGTTGTATCTCAGCAGGAGGACGGTGTCACCGACAATGTCCTCGTTTGTGTACTTGATGCCGATGCTGCTGTCGGTGGTGGTGAAGTCCTTGTCTGTGTAGTCTTCGAATCTCTTTTCGGCATCGTCGGTGAAGATGACAAACGCAGCTGACGTCTATAGAATCGTGTTAGTATACATACATTTCGATGGAACTGGTAAATGGACGGAAGAACGTACACGACAGTGGGCACAGTCCTTGGTCTTGTACAGCGCCCTCATGCGCAGACCGCAGATATGACATGTCTTGTGGTTGCACGGCGCAATGGAGTGGTGGGCAACAGGGTTGGCGCAGATGAAGCAGACTTCGGCATCGTCATCGTCATCGGGCTCTGGAGCAGTCGCCAAGGCAGCCTTGTTCTCTTTAATCCCAGCTGCCGGCGCCGCAAGTCCAGCTTGGCCAGCAGCGTCGGAAGTAGCAGCTGAAGCTGAATCGGGGCCCTTTTGTCCTCGTCCCTGTCCTCGATTGCCGCCGCCGCCTCTTCCTCCTCGTTTGGCGCCTCGATTCTGGCCCTGGTTTCCTCTTCCTCCGCCTCCGCCTCCGCCTCCTCCACCACGGCCGCGTCCTCTAGAGCCGCCGTCGCTTCGGCCGGTGGTTGTAGATGCTCCCTCAGCACTCGACATGGTGAACGTTTGTGACAGCGTATGCGTATGCGTATTCGATGTGGGATGCGTGTCGCAAGTCTCCGTAGAGACAACCTCGATGTGATGAAAGAGGTTTGTCGAATTCGTTTCTATTGCGTATCTACGAACGCTGTTGTTGTCTTATCTCGCCCCCTCTAGATCAAAGCCGTACTTCAGCTGTCGGTGTTGCTGCTGCTGCTCCCCCCACAGAAGCTGGACGGATCGACGTAAGAAGAGCAGGAGAAGAATGACAATGCCAAGCGTCGCCAAAGATTATATGATAAAATGTATGTAAATATGTTGGGACGCCTGCAAACAGCCAAACAGTGGCAAAAAGACGCAACGATTGAAGTTGAAAGATGACAAAAAAGGAATCGTTTGTCTGCGCTCGTCACAAAAGTTTTGGCTGCGATTTTTTTGGCCTCTCTCTTTTGGGCCCCTCCAGCTTTTGGGGGGGTTTTGTACAAACGAGGCAGGCGCAATTGGGGGGGCCAAGTTGCTACATAAGACCTGGTTTGGGGCGTTTTTGTTACCCTGGAGCTGGGGCGGGCCAATCAGCGGCGCGGAATTCGCCCAGCAAGGCTGTTTTTTTGTGTGTGTTTTGGGGTTTTTTGTGCTGCCAAATCAAGCTCCGAGCTGTCCGCCTGATGACTCAGCTGCTGTTTGGGAGCAATTTCGCCTATCCGAAGAATGGGAGTCATTCGGCCAAGCTGCATTCATTAGTAGTCCCCTGAGGCTGAGAGTTAATTGAGGGATCGGAGAATAGAATGAGGCTGACGAGCCGGCATTTCGACGACTTTCCTCTTGTGTCACATTTCCATGACTGATTGAATCGTCTCTGGAGTGACGTGCGCCTTGCAACTTGTTTTACATATAATCAGTACCTTATGTAGAATTGATTACATGCAATTCCCCTTTTGGGCTTCGTCTCGTGCAGTGAAGGCCGCGATATCTGGTGGCAAGGAGGTTGGCCATGTGGAATCATTTCATTTCTTGATATTTAATCACAGCCACACACAGCCCTGGGGAAATACACGTATAAACCATTAAACATCATTTACACGTATAAGATAGGGCCATCCATGCAGCTTTAATACCATCTGCTTGGCGTAGTACCCACCCACATCTCCCTTGCCTCATGTACAGTAACAGCACATATATGGAAGTCAATCATCATCATCGTCATCATCACAGACACTGTATGCATACTCCCCAAATCAAATGCACTTGATATATTTCTCCTTTCAGGGCCTTGATTGTCATCGAACGCCAAAGGATTTGAAAGTTTCAAAAAAATTGTAGCCCAACCACAGCTTAAAAACACCATGGGTCGATCGAGATTCCCATCTTGCCCTTCCCTTAATCCCTTCCACCGTCCCGTTTCCGATACTTTGAAAACCCAGTTGATTTCGTCCTTGCTATCCCTCCTCCACCTTTCGTCCATCCATCCCTCCCTCCCAAAGAAATTGTACTTGAAAGATCAATGATAGATGATAAACCAACCTTGTGAAAAACCCCGAATACGCCACCGGGCGCCAGAACCCCACTGCATGTGACAAAAAGGTTGTTTGCCTTTTGTCTTGGGTGCTACCGGTTCAAGTGATGATAATGATAATGATGTGATGTAGAGTAGAGTGTTTTTTGGGAGCAGGTCAGAGTCCCTTTTACTCCTCCACCGGGTAGAGGTGGCTCCCAATGTCCTTGTTCATGCGAAACATGTCGACCTTGGCCTGCTTGAACACAGCCTGCATCTTTTCGTCGCAGCGAATCTGGCGCTTGTCCTTGGGATCTTGAAGATCATTGGCCTTGATGTGCTCCCACAGCTTCTTGACGACTTGAGGACGAGAGAGCTAAAAAAAGGGGGAAGAAGAAGAATCCAAGTCAGTACAGAGTGCACATCGCACATATATAATCCAACCCAATTCTTTTATTTGCTCTTACCTGGGTTTCACCGCACAGCTCTGACAAGGTAGGACTCAGGATAAAGGGCTTCTGGAAGCCGCCGCCAGCCTTGCGCTTGGGAGCAGAGTCTCCGCTGGCGTCCACCTCGCTGTCGTCGTCGTCGCCGACCTTTTTGGCACTCTTCTTGCGCGGGGCCTTCTTCTTCTTGGCCAATCGCGCCTTGTCGCCTCCGCCGCGGGTGGTACGGCTCCTCGCGAGTCTGTTTTCCTGCGCCTGGAGCTGAGCAGCCAGGCGGGCGTCGGCATCCTCGGTGGACGAGGACCGCTTGGTCTTCTTCTTGGCCGGCTCGGGAGATGCAGAGGGGTCATCGTGCGACGAGGTGCCATTGGTGGCTGACCGTTTGTTGCTCGGGGCATCGGGTATGGAAGAAGGGCCCTGGTCAGCGCCAGAGACGGCGTCGAAACGCTCCTCTATCAGCTTCTTGATGGCATCCTAGAATACGCCCGGCAGGTTAGTTTTAGAGCTAGGGCATGCTTGATCTATTCTCCATGTTTTTCTTTTGCTTGCCTTTTGCTCGCTCAGGTCCTTGCCGCCCAGAGCATTCTCCAGGCCCTGGCGGACCTTTTTGCGCGAGATGGTCTCGAGATCAGCAGTGGAGAGGATGTCATCAATGATGTCGGTATAGCGCTTGTTCTCGTCGGAGGACACTGCAGCAAATGCTTGTTAGCCATCAATCGGATGTGATGCCATTGTCACCGATTCGATTCGGGACGTTGATTGGCCCCATTGGGATGATGATGGAGAAGAGCAAGGTCAGGTCGGCGAATTAAAGGGAGACGGAGGATGGGAAAGGAAACAGGGATTGAATAGCAGCAAAGACAAGAGAAGCCAAGCAAAACAAGAACAAGACAGAAAACGCACATGGGAGACTCATGTTGGCCGCGTAATGCACAGGCCTGTTTGGTCAGGTCAGGCTTCGGGGGTTTGGTCGCGCGAAAAGAGGTGGAGCGGCGCGCGCTACACGCCAACAGAAGGAGCTTCAGTTTCGGATCGGATCAGAGCAGGGCAAAAAGAGGCGACGGACGAGGCTGGAGCGACAGACGGACAGGACGGGAGCGCGCACCAGCTCAGCGGTCTCAGAGCATAGCCTTGCGGGTTGCGCGGATGCTGGTTGGAGCAGAGCAGAGGCCCGATGGAGGTTCGATTCGCAGCTCAAGTCTTGCTTGGTCCAGCTTTTTTTTCCCAACTTGTTTCTTCTGCGCTCGTTGCAGCACGCGGGGCACTCGCTGGCCGGATGCGTCGATGCTGGGCGGGTTTAGCAGAAGAAGCAGAAGAACACGACGGAGATGCAGCAGCTTCAGGCGACGCAGCAGAGGCAGAGGCGGCAAAAGGTGCAGCAACAACGAAGATCCAGGTGCTTCGGTCGGATTCTGATGCTTCTCTGCGCTGGCGGTTTTCGGGTCGGTACGTTGCGGGTGCGGTGACGTTCCCCGTGCGACGGATAAAGGTGGATCACGAGGCTCCCAGAAGGTCCAAAGGGCCAAAAGCCGCTGCGGCTTAGCGTCAGCCCTCTGGAGCGACAGGGCGCTTGATTGGGCTCGGCAGGCGGTTTTTTTACAGGGGGCGACAGGGCGGTTCAGGTGCGAATGCCAGGGCAAGTCAGTGGGCTGCTGCACCTACGATTTTGTGATCGATTGAACTCAACTGCCGGTGTGTGGGCATGGATGAGGATGGGTTAACAGAAAAGACGAGACGAGATAACTGAGGGATAATGGTGCAATTCTTCATCAATGTGAGATAAGCAAACGCGTGAAATATTATCGAGATAAGCCGCACGAGACAGCAGCTTGGATCAGTACTCATATGTACATGTCAGCCGAGCAATGGAAACTGTCTGTCCTCCACTGTCAGATCAGCTGTGGTTGACCGGCAGTTTATGTACCTTGGCCTGTTGGGCGCTAAACAATTGGTCAACATTTACTTGATCAAGTTGAATTTCTCTGTCTCATAGGCTCTAGGTACTCGATCGTTTGCCTTGAAATCATAAGTTAAGCGCTTAATTGCGTCGCACAGGCTTCAGTTACAAGCTCACCCATCTCGTGCTGTTTGAATCTTCTTGTGTTCCGCGTGGCTGTTACTGTGGCTGGTCGGTGAGCTGCAAGGCGCATGATTGTACATGTGGCTAGCTGATGCGTGCATTAGCATGTAATCTCGCGGATATTGGGCATCTAACAGCATTGGATTGATCCAGTGAATCATTTTCAAAAAAAAAAAACACAGACTCTGCATACTGTATGTAAAGAAATATACAAAAGGGTGCATGCATATATGTATGCGGTTGATGTTACTGTACGCTACCTACATGTATTCCAACTCCCTGCTTCACATCACCATCAGGACCGCAGGTACTTGCAAATCGGCTCTCCCCACTGCGGTGCGCCCTTGTACCTCCACATCCCCGGCGCATTGCCCGTCTTGAGGCCCTCGATTGCATCCGCCACCTGCGGCCCCAGCCCTTCCTTCTTGAGGCTCTCTACCGGGTACAGATATGTCTTGAAGGAGAAGAGGATGGCCCGTGTCTTGGGCAGTCGGCTGAGCGTCTGGAGCTCGATGCGGGCGTATGTCTGGGGGGAGAATGGAGATTTCAGGTCAGCTATCAAATACACGTATATGCGAGACATTGGGGCAAAGTCAACATACCTTGCTCATGTCTATTTCTTCAGTTGCCACTGGCTCGTCGCTCTTGTGTTGGTCGTGTCTGTCGTAATGGAACAAGTCGCTGTGCGTTTGCATAGACCACTAGTATCTCCATTGGTTAACCATACATGCATGATAATACAAAAGGGAATGGAAAGAAGAAATATAGTAAAAAGAGGTAGAACGCACGTTTGTCCGTTTCACATTCTTGCCCACCTCAATCTTGCTGAAGAACCGCTCCATGCTCGGCCCAATCTTTTCATAAGACGGCACCGGCGTGTGAATCTCCCTCAGCAGCTTCCCGACCTTTGTCGATGGATCAAAGCCCGACGGGAAGCAGCACAGAAAAGCCACCGCCCGGTGTCCCTCCGGCTCGCCCATCAGCAGAAACATGTCCTCCTCCACCGTCTCGCCCAGCACTCGCAGCGCCGCCGCCGCATCCTCATCCTCCGGGGCCGCCGTGGGGAATGACCGGCCCGTGACGAGATTGTCGAGATGCCGGCCCTCGTCACGGAGCTGAAACATGGTTGGGAAGCGGGTCGGCAGGTAATCTCGGAGGAGAAACTGGTGGAGCTCGCGGACGGCCTCGATGCCGGCGGGGAGGCAGGCGTGGACCATGTCGCCGTGCTGGGCGATGATTTGGCGGCGGAGGGAGACTCTGTCGAGGTATTCTGAGTCGATGGTGATGAGCTCCGAGGGCGAATCTGCTTGCAGGGCTTTTGTTTGCGTGAGTTTAATTCGTATACAGGTAAGTATGTACATGTACGGAGACTTGACTTACCCATGGTGATGTGAAAAATGGGCTTGAATGGCCGGTACTGGGTCGGCTCAACTGCCCTGTAGTCCAGGCCATTCAACGGCTTAATCTCTAGAGAATCCTTGGATGATGCCTTTGCAGATCGTTGAGGGTTAGATGCTGAGCCGTTACGGCGCCCTGATGAAGTCTATATGTCCAACGAGGTGGCGTTAGCTGGTGTCGTCTCATCAGAAAAGAGACTGCCTGATTTGCAAGCCGTATCGTATACATCAGCTGGGGTGTGTCTTACAAGTGTATATACTGCGCTTATAAGGGCCAAGACGACTCCAAGCACCATCAGTACAGGAGACATTGTAATCGTCTTGGTGATATCACCGGGAAGAAACTCGAGGAGTGAACCCATGGCTTCAATAATTGCGCCCCGCTTGTAAATAAGGAAACAAGAAGAAACAAGCAGGTAAATCCGCCCAAAGAACGGCCTTCAAATGCCTGCAATCATCAGTAGCTGATCTGCCGGTATTTATATATTCAACATAACACATACCTACGAGTGTTCATAACGGTCGCCGCTGTCCAGGTATGGTGTTGACAACGCCAGACTACATGTACCATGCAATGCTAGTATGAATCTACAGGGAAAAAAGCTCTTCTCTCGTTCGTCCTGCCCGATATGGGCAATACCACTACACAAAAAAAAGCCACCATCTCCACAGATCTCATTCAACCCCGCCAATCCGATCCGGCCATCCTCATTCACTCTCGCAAATAGCGTCGAGTGTTAAAGAACCGGGTTATCTTGTCCTCCTCCACTTCTCCGGAAATCGGATATATACATGCAAACGGCAATCTCTTGGTAGCATCAAATGGGATGCTGTTCGGAGAGGTTTCATGTCTACTGCCTAGTCTTATCTAGTCCGCTGCTCGCAGTATGACGCTGAGGTGAGATGCCCAACTGCGTTACATGTTGCAACATGTAGATTGATGATTTTGCAATCAATGCGATATCAATCCATCATGAGAGGGGCAATGGCGAGATTTGTCTACATGTAGCACTTATTCAGTATTCGGTATGTGTATGATATCTTGTATATAAGGTAGCTGTGTAATTCCTACATAACATATGTAGGTCATCTGTTACGATATCCATGATTCCGAAACGCCGTCAAAACTCCCATCACCAGGAACCTTAACCCTCATCTATCCTTGCCCATCGGTTCATCAATCAAGCGTACCAATAGAAAACAAACTCCAATCCGCACCAAATGCCCGCTCAGTCCATGCCCATGTAATGTAATCAGTCTCGGGGAAACTCCCACCAAATCTCCACAACCTCATCCATTGCCTCCTCCTCGCCATCATAATCCAAATCCGCAACTCCGTGGTACAGAAACACCTGCCGCAAGTTGCCGTCCACTTCTTCAGCGTCAATGAGCCGATAACTCTTCTTCTTGCCCTCCTCTGTCTTGTCTCTCATCTTGCCCATCGTGCCCTCGTAGTTCATGGCTGCTTCCCATGTTCCCTCGATGAGGTCCATGTCAGCTTGGCTTATGCCGTCTTGGTATACGCTGATGCTGTATCCGTTGGCAAGGACAGTGTCTCCGTCGAACCTCCATCGTTGCAGGAAACAGTCTCCGCAGAAATCGGCAATCTTGGCCATCTTGTCGACTGGGGCCTGGTGCCATGATTTCCAGTGATGCAGACTCAGTGGGAAAACGCCTGATTCGTAAAACCCGCTCATGTCCCCCCTCATGTCAAGCTGGTACAACCCGGGGATAGCCGTCAGCTCTGTTTGTGTATAGTTGTGTATGCAGCCGCTCAATAGTCCGTCGCCTTCTCTCGTGAGGCTCTCGGTAAGACAGTCTTCCACATGAGAATCGAGCTGCTGCATCAGGGGCATGCTCATGAAGACTCCAGCTCCCCCGTATGCCATGACGCCAAAATATTCCACTGCCCCTGGGCTTTCGGTGAGGCCGCCAATATATGTTGGCACGTTCGGATCGTAGTTTGCTAGGAGTTGTGTAATTGAGTATGGGGACGGGAAGAAGGTGTCGTCGTCGATGATGACAGCCCACTGGGTGTCATGAGTGGCGTAGTCCACTAGATCGCGGATGATGGCAAAATGCTGCTCATTGACGTCGAAAGAGCAGTTCCATGGCCGGATAGCTGTGAGGCTCATGTCGTAGTTGGCGTACATTGACTCCAGAGAGTCTAGGTCGTCGTCCGTGGCGGATTCGTCAACGACAATCGCTAGGAAAAGCGCACCCGTGCCAGACATCCAATGAGAAAACTGGGAAACTGAGTCTTGCAAGCGAGAGAGCGTCGTCGCTACGCCAACTATAACTTTGGAGAGATCCGCCACGGGGTATGGCTCTGCTACCTGAAGCGTAATGGGTTCACAGGATGCAGCTTGATCAGGCGTATCTGATGGCGAGATTCTTTTGCATTGATCGTCGAGGTCCAAGATGTCTGCTCTTGATCCCAGCAATGGCCTGTCGACTTCGGAGACTGTTTCTCGTGAATTGGTATCCGAGCTATAAACGCCGCGGAAGCAACGCTTGCGAAATATGACATTTCGAGTCAAGCCATACTCTTTGCGCCTCAGATAATCCAGCTCTGAAGCACAAGGCTTGACTGAATGGAAGCCATCCTGTGCTGAAATCGCAATGCCTAGGTCAAAGGGAAGCTCATATTGTCTTGTGCCTTTGCTGTGCTCTCTTTTGGCCAATAGAGTGAGGAGAAACACAGTGGACACAAAGACAATGAGTGTTATACCTCTGTGTGAAATCGGCGAGTGGCAGCGCGTGATGAGCATCCTGGGATCATGCAACAGTCATGACCCGTATCTAGACACTTGCTGGTCTTTTTTTAGGAGGGTATTGTAGAGATAGACTGAGAGTATTAGTATAGAAGTATATCGGAAATTTGTTCCGCTAAATCTGAATATGAAATATAGCAGACCGTTAGATATAATACCCTCCATCACCTCCTTGCTGGTCAACATAGTGTCAATGTTAGGGGAATCCTTCAGGGATACCCATACTAGCAAATGCCAATACATGCACCATCATCTTGTTTCAATATTGCCCCTAGCAGATTGCATCTTGATTCTTTGACATCTAATTTGCACGTAAATGTTCCGATTTTGCGTTTGATAGCCCGCAATGTCTGTTGCTCCACAGATGCGATAAACCAGGCGAGGACGCGCGTGCCGGCCGTTTCAAGGCCGTGATAGCCGGGGTTGGCACTGGTGACGAAAAAAAAAGACGCTATAATTGCCAAACCCCCTCAAAACCGGGACGAGTATAATTGACAGCCGTTGATGAATGTCAGGGATGAAGAGAAGCTGGGGAAGAAAGGACGGAACCCTGTCCGGGATGGATCTGGATGCTCTAGACGGACTTTGTGAGGTCTTGTTAGAGTACATAATCTTCCACTCACGCCACGAATCTGCCTCTTGCATCCCACATTCCGAAGGCCAATGGGGCATTGCTCGCCCTTAGATAAATCCTATTTGTATAGATAGGATTCAACGGGCATTATTTAGTTGCAGCCATCGCCGGTTGAAGAGACGAAAAAATGCCGGTGGTGACGTGCATGTACGCGCAATCCAATGCGCCAAGAAAAAGGGGGCCCGCCCTCGATTGTGATGTTCACTCCACATGCAAAAATGACGAGGCCCGTTTCAGGCGCTTGGCGGCTGCTTTTTCTCCTTTTGTTCGAGTAAATTGAGCTTTGCGGTTGTGTTGAGTCTTTTGAGATTGATAATTTTAAGCACGAGTAACGAGTCAGGAACACATTGAAGGCTCAATGATAAGATCAACTCGACTAACACCTACACGAAAACAGAACCATCATCGACATTTTCCCAGTCCAGAGACTTCAGAGAGTATCTCCCTCTTCTGAATATGACATCGGCCATTGAAAAGTTCTGAAAACGACAGTGCCCTGGAATTGCCTTTTCTAATACCTTTACTGTCTTTTCTTCATTGTTTGCATCCGCCACGACCTCAGCTTCTCTACGAAGAGACTGGCCTATGTAATCACAGATAGGCGTTATCCGCATGATCCATTTCTCGAGGGCATTCTCCAGCTCTTTTTCGGGCGATTCGGTTTTAGAGGGCTGCTCCGCAATCACTCCGAGGATCGAAAGGTTACCAAGAATACTATTCCAAATTGTCGGGTCCATTCGGAAATCGGGATTGTAGAAAGCTGGAGTCGGCCGTAATATAAGAATCATTTTGCGGATTTTTTCTCTTGCCTTGGGCAACTTGGCGAGTTTACTTTGGCCAGTCCTGTGAAGCCCGACCAACATAGTAGCATCGTCATATAGTATATCCGTCACCTCCTCAGTGATTTGTCGACAGCAGAGAAAGAGGCCAGGGAATGCACTCCGACTACTCGGATAGAGCTCGTACATGATCCTATTGCTACCACAATCTATCGAGGTTTCGGACTCGCTCTCTTCGCCCTGTTCGATCTCGATGAAGGGGGTGTCGCCAATCTCCTCCGGCTCATGATGAGAGTGCTCATTTAGTTCTTCGGACCAGTCAAAGCGGTTTTTACGGCACACGCCACTAGGGACGTCAATGAGAGGCTTTTGTGGGATACAATATCGGTAGATCTGTCGACGAATCTCTAGCGGAATGGCTAAGAAAGCGCTCGAATTTGAAGAGGAAATAGATGAAGCCATATTTTTCTTGAGTAAATAACTTTGTTTGTGAGTAGAAGATATCTTAAGAGATGGTGAGGTTCAAAGAAGGTAGAATCTTATGACGGTTCTTTGTCGTCATGTGTACAGTTTATGCACGTTAGCCACAGCTACCAATTCTCCATCTACTGAGTCGACACTTGCTTTTGTCTACACTGTACACGTTCCATACATACATCGCTCATCCAAGCCACTCTTCCGAATGTACAACCACCTACGCCCATTTCACCTGCTGCCATCCCTTGACGTTTGATTGCCAGCTATCAATTAGCGCAGGCAGCGAGTCCATGCTGAGAATGCTCTTGATCTCGTGCTCACCATCCAAAAGGAATCTCTTCAGCTTAGGCTCAAAATCCCTTGACATGACTTCCGTCTTGAGCTCCGAGATCCAGCCCTGGCCTTCCTTGATGCTCGCTTCGGCGGTTGTCTGCAGCTCTTTGAATTGACCAGCCAAGTCTTTTGGAAGGCCGCTCTTGCCCGACCTATCTCGCGCTTTTTCCTTCTCATTGTTGTTCAAGATCCATTGAGAACCTAGCTTAACCGCCGCCGTTGTGTCTCGAAGCATCGTTATGTTGTGCATCGAGCCCAGCATTGTAATCGTACGGTCTATTGAAGATTCCTTCTCGTGCAATATCTGATTTCGCTGGTTCGCTAGGACCAGCTTCAATGCATTGATGATATGTGTCAAAGCGTCGGAGCTGTCGGAAGATCGATCAAAATCGACACATAGAGACATCAAGGTACAGATGAGGCTGACAGCCTCAAAGTACAAAAGCTCAGATCGAGTCATTTCGTCATCCGGACCGGCCAAGAATTTGGGGAAGGAGTTGCTGAGGCGTGCCAGTGTCTCAATAACATAAATGTGATCATATTCCAAGCTCCCGGCCGATGATTTATAGCTAGAGGGAGGTTTATAGGCCAACAGTTCATGGAATGCTTCGGATAACAGAGACAAGTGGCACCGGCGATTCTAAAGATTGTTAGTATCAGCTTGAATGTCAGATGGGGGTCAGGTAAACAATGTTTCACTTACGGATGGGGCTGGTCCAAGCCTGAGGTTAAGATGCATCGGCTGGATGGTACTGCTGTTCCAGGATGGAAATGACCCATAGTCAATTGTCTGGATGAGACGTGATTCGTCATCCACTTCATCTGTATACGTTGTCAGTTTACGCGATGTTTCAACGAATGCTGAAAGCATAGAAACATACTGAATCGCGGGTCTGAACCTAGTTCATGTGATGTTTGTCCCAAGAGTCTCTCGATCCTTCTCGCCTCTGCTAGGCTCATTGCTCGTGTACAACTCATCCGAAGGCGATCAATATACTTTGGTATTCCCATCACGCTGCTGTAGCTTCCTGACTCAAATGCATCGACCAAGCGCCGAGGCATCCTGAGCTTCAATGATATCTGATAGTGAGATTGCAAAAGGTCCATGAGATGGCTTCCCCAACTATCATAAGACGATAAGAGCGCAGGGGCAATTGTTGATAGGCGATCGTAGAAAACGGGCCCGAGAGAATCGATAATGGTACGCTTGACGCCAATAACGTCCCAAACATCGGCGGCCCTGTAGGCTGAACCAAGACGTATGTGTAGTTGTGTCAAAAGGAGAGATAGCTGACTATGACCTGGATTCTGTACGAGCTGGTCATCTAGTAAGAGAGCAGCGCGAATGAGATGACGTGCTGCCTTTGATTCCAGTGGCTGGCCAGTCTGTGCAGGACCGTCGAAAGCCAGGTTGAGGCTGCAAAAAGCAATCAGTATTGCAAGTTCTGGGAGCACCTCGGTCTTGATTTTCGAGTTGTCGCCATCGGCTTTCGTAATTGAGTCGTAAAAAGCCACACTTGCCTCGGAAAGCCGCGAGAGGCAAGTGTTGCACAACGCTGTTTTCACCGTGGCTTCACAGACGGTACATTGAAGCTGTTGATCTTGGCCTCTGGATTTCGTTTTCCGGTGTGTCAATAGCAGGTACTGTGTTTTTAGAGTCAACAATCTTGTGAAAGCTGCCTTGAAGTTTTTCTCATCGCCCTCCGCCAGTCGAGGCAAATGGTCAAACGCGAGATACTTCAAGCCATTCGCATCCAGGCTTTCCATCAATGTCTTGACATCACTGAAACAAGCAGGGCTAGTATACTGATCATCAATGTAGTGAATCAGCTCCTGAAGTCGTAGCGATGACGGACGACCGTCCAGCACGTCACTTTCATCACTAGGACCAAGCTTGAATACTGCCAAAACTCTTGCCAGTAAGATGTTGCGTCTGTACATAGGTCGCATGTGCTCAGACGATAATAGTTTTGCAAGCAGTTTCTGAACAACGCTCGTAGATCTCAAGGTGATGAAGTCAGTATATGTTTAAGGTTGTGGAAAGTTAGGTTTGAGGGGCACGTCACTCACTCAGGGTCGGTATCCTTAATATGGCCTGCAGCATCAATTATATGCCGCCACACAGCAATGTCAGATGCGAGCAAAGTCAATTGTCCATCAGCATCGCAATCTTCGAGACAATCCTTGCAGAGGTTGAACATGGCAAGCCAGTCGCCATCTCGTCTGAACTTGGCAATTGCGCGCAGGGCCACCTCTTTTCGGCCTTGGCGAAATTGTGCGGCCGGAGAGAATACAGGACTGGAGATGAGCTTGAGGAAGTCTTGGGGAGTTCCATGTGTCTCGACAATGTCGTAGAGCAAGAGAGTCTCTTCTTCGGTCTTGACACGTCTTGGAGTAGGTTTGACTGCTGCCTCGTTTGAGTTTGCTTCAGCCTAGTACCAAAGAGACAGTTAGAACTGGGATTGGCATGACGGCGTTTTGAGGAAGTCAAGACAATACCTGTTCTGTGACTTGAGCAGCTCGCTCAATCTGTTTTTGGGCCAATGTACCGTACAATTTCCTCTTATCGGGTGAGGCCTGAGGACTCATCTATGCCCAAGTTAGCAGCTAGTGCACGGAAATTTCTGATAGCAACATCAACTCGCTCAAAATTATGACTTACAGAGAGAAGGTGCGTGACTACAATGTTCCAGAACAGCAAGTCCCTGTCCTGTGGAAAAGAGCGGTCGATGATGGCCGCAATCTGTACCATGTTAGTCCTCTCGAACAATCCCTAAGACGTGTATCGGCCAGCAAAAAGATGAGACGCTGGAGCTTTACCTGTTGAGCGCTGGCCAGATCCCAGTGAAGCAAGCATGATTCGAGACATCGAGTTGCGGCAAACTTGTCCTTCGGGGCAGCCTTGACAGCGCGCACTCTCAACGGGCCCAGAGTCTCGGCAAAGTCGTCCTGGTCCAGCAGATTTGTCGTAGCCCATTCCAACAAATCGATAGCATCTACGTCTTTGACAGTGCTTCCCTCCTTGACAAACTTCCAGACGGCAGCAACCGCAGCGAACTTGGCGGCGGGATCATCCAGCTGGCTTTCGGCGCAGATTTTGACGGCCTGTGTCGTGTGAATAGCTGGTCAGCCCGGTAACTTTTGGTCCAACTTTTGACACAGAGCCTCAACACCCGCGGTTCTGAATCGCCAAGCTCACCTCATAGTACTGGTCGTTGAGAGTCTTGGCTCGCTTCTCGGCCAGGCGGATCACAACGGGCCAGTTGCCATCTTGAAAGGCCGACTGGAGCTGGAGGTCGACCCCATTCTTAAGGCGAGGTCTTTGGCGATTCATGAGGAGCGTGTTTAGGGGATTATTTGGCTACACGCTCTCAATCGCTTCCAGATTTCGAGACGCCAAAATAGCCGTGAGAATCGTTGAATGGTTTGGAGGGGTCAATTTGCTGATCTGAGCAAGGCTGATGGCTTAGCCACGGATACCCCACCATATGTGGCTGCAGACCTCGAGATGTGGCGTTCTTTGACGAGGCTGTCACCACCTAACCTACATACACAATTTACGATAGTTTCAACTGTTATGGCATGGTAATAGGTACATGTGTATTTAGTTATAATCAATTTGAGGAGTTGTACGACAGTAGCCAAAGCTTCTGGATTATTCATCACATCATGGAATGCCCGCTATACACTGTGAGTTCTGAAGCACATATTTCATAGGTCCTTATTCTGACTGTTAGCACTAAGACGGGAAATGGCTGCGATACGGTCGAATGTTGCACACGACATTACTGGATGAGTATGTGTTTAATCAGTGGCAAAGGCAGAATTCAGGAAATCATTGCCATTAATATCTGGTCGCGGCGCGGGGTTTGTCTTGCTGCATGGTCAGCTAATGTCATGCTGTGTTTTATTGATCGTCTCTATTGGATGGATGCCTGTATTCAGCTAACACCCCTGTAAAACGCGTGAAAATCCTACGAAATGAAGATGGAAAACGACAAGCTGGACACTTCTCCTACCCTCCAAATACAAAAATCTTGCTTCATTAGCCATTCCTGGTGAATGCTAATATGCCAAAAATGTTCTCAAGAGTCCTGCTGTGGCTCTCCATAGTGCCCTTCTCGTCGGCCTCTCTGCCCTGGAGTCACGGTGATGTGACACCAGGTCTCAAGACATCCGAATCCGTGTCCTTCGACCCGCTTGCTGTCCTCGCGATTCTTTGGAATCCACGTGCTTCAGTGAGTGCATCGAGGCTCTATTCTCAGCCTCATCGCTCCGAGGCCAAGCGACTGCGATGGCCGCATCTCATGCAGGTTGGCGCAGTAACTGTGCCTGTATCTGTACTCGTAGGTCATTTTATACGCAATTACCGCTCTATTCATCCCGGGTTGGAAATGTTCATGGGCAACGTGGACAATCTCAACGTCAAGTCAACAATTGGCAAAGTAATCAACTTGTTCCCCACACTACCCCTGAGCGGCAGTGAATCGAGCTTCGTCGACTCGTTGGCATTTCGTCCGTCAATGCACCCAAGGAACGACATTATTATTGTTTCGCTTTTGCGTCCGGGAAGAAGGGCATTAGCGGAGAAATATGTTGTCTCGGAGTCGCAACACGCCAACACGAGATACAGAATGAAATGGCTTCTTGGCAAAACTATCTTTGGACTCACTGAGATTATTATGGGACTATTACTGTCAGGCGGACTAGTATTCAGTGTCTTGCTGAACGATAAATGGGGTGTAGTGCTTTTTGGGATCTATTTAATACATTGGCTGGCGTCGACCGCAGTCTCGTTCTGCCAATTAGTTGAATCAGATACGTGGAAGGCAGAGTTGAACATCAGACAAGACGATGAGATTGTCTTTGCCATTTACGAGCGGCCGGCCGGCGGTTGGGTTATTTTTAAAGGCACACAGGAGACTATGGAGAGATGGGCCCGCACATCATGGTGGTTTGCAGACAACAAAATGCATAATAAACTGGCGCACTGGTCTTGGATGATAACCGGTCTTTTGGCAGCTCTCGCTTCGGTTGCCAACATGGTCAATATGACGGGCTACATGCAGCTAGGCTTCCTCGGAATCCTGGTGTACGGTTCCCTGGCTGAGCTTTGGCTGACGGTCGTGGATCAGATGTTTCAACCTGAATCAATGAGCTTTCTTGGCCCATATAGCACACGCACGGTGGCGGCCAACGACAAGAAATACAAGAGTATCATCCAGGCTTGCCTCGGCGTTGACGATACTCATCGTCTCGGCAGTGTACCATGGACCGCACTGGGACTGCTTCCAAATCGAGAGCCATTTTTGGCTTTGGAACAGCTGATTCGGAATTTGCATAAGGCGTCTTGTGCAAATGGAGGTGTTGCCGAAGAAAATTACCTCGATAGCGCTCTCTCCGAATTTGACAACTCGTGCAGTGACTTGCACAAGGATGAGAAGGACTACTCGCAAGGTATTCGCAACGAAGTTGAGAGAGTGTGGCGAGAGCGGATTGCAAATCAAGAGGGGCAGCAGCGGGAGGAGGAAGTGAAGAAAGTCCCGGTGTAGCTGGTTGCCGTGTACCGATGGCACAATCTTCATTCATACGTTGTTGGGTTTAGAGCAATACTTTCATTAATATGAAATACAGGGATTGGTAGGATAATTCATTAATCGAGATTGTAAGGGGTGTTACATTCCGCCATTAATCGAGATAGCAAGGCATGTTACATTCCGTCATTGATCGAGATAGCAAGGCATGTTACATTCCGACGTATTGCGTTAAGCGTAGCTGGTATATATCAAGGAACAGACCGGTAGCCAATCAACTACCACATACTATCACAGAGCCGGCAGCAAAGAGAAGAGTGAAAGAATCAAGGCTGAGGATTGCACCGTCACTATCACGGACCACACAGCTAGGGTCATACAAACGATTGTAATAATCTATGATCTTCCTAGAAACAAAGGGGCTACAGCTCCTTCTTATACCTTTTTCAGCCTGTCAGGTCGGCTAGCTTGCTAGTTGAGAAATCTGGCGCCTTTATCTGCGTTCAACGAACAGAATAGCGGCCCCTTTTGTAACTGACCCCTTACCTACGAAGAGGATTGTTCTTAGAAATTAGAGCAACAGCGCTTCATAAATGCTTCGACACTAGCAACTGAATAATGAACTTACATTGCCACATTGATCAAGATAGTTAGATGATTTGTTAAGGCTAATGATTGACATAAGACTGGAGCTACTTTGATCACTCCATACAGTACGTGATACGATTGTTAATCTATTCGACTTCACCTACATGTCAATATAAACTCGACGTATAGTTTCCCTGCTTCATAGTATGTGTATATACTAATCACCATGTATTGGTTCCTTTTATCATCGCCATGTAGATTATATTTGAGCCTGCTGAAAAGGCAGTAACGATGAGGGTATCCGTACCAGCCGAATACAAGGGCTTAATAGTAAATAGTATGAATAAGGGCTCTCTGTCTGACTAGCCAAGTAGAGAAGTACGCCAATTGATCATACATTTCAACAGAGCCAGCGTATTATTTATTCAATGTATTTCAGAGCTTCCATGATATCTATGATGTTTGTTCTAATCAATGTATATAGTCTATTTGGATAATCATTCATCCTTTTCAATTTGAACCGGAGCGGTCATATTCGTGTCTGAGTTTTTAATTACTGCTTGTAACGTTCAAATGAAACTTACTTGCAGCTCGTAATCTAGCTCCGAACTTGTAAAATACCAAGGGGAGTACCCCTAGGGCTAGAGCAACAAATCCCAGTGTACTCGTAGCCCACGGCGTGCCGAGCTTTTCATACATGGTTGTAGCAAACACTGCAAAACCAGCGCCAAAAAGACAGCGAAGCATCGTGTTAGCTGCCAAGGCACTGGCACTATAACGCTCGTAGCAATCAGTAAGATACGCATTGATGCCGAGGAAAAGCATGACTAGAGCGAAACCAAAAGGTATGCCGGCAAGAATAGACACAATCCAATGCGTCGGTGGCAGTGCGGTCCAACCAAACCAAAAGATCCCAATTGGCAATAGCCACACAATTGGGATCAGATGTGGCAAACGGGCTTCAGGTACCGGGCCAATCTTCTTTTTATAGTGGGCGTAGATGTTGTTCACCCACGGGGAGAGGGCAGTCGCAACACCCATGCCGACACCGATTCCTGTAAAAGCCAATCCTGAAATGCCAATTGACCACCCGCGCGCTTTCTGAAAGACGACAGGATAAGCCGTAAAGTCTAGATAGAGCACGCCGTAAACAAAGGCCATGTAAAGCGATAGCGTGAATAGAATGGGCTCTGTGAACAGCATGATCCAAGGACGCAACAAACTTTGAGAAAACTGTGCCATTCGGAGATCTCGCCGCGTCTTGATGCCAGCCTTGGCGTTCTTCACTTCAAGCAGCCTGGGAGCGTATGTCTCAGGAAGAGCAACCAAAACTATGACATATATTGCCATAGCGACGATAAACACAACCCAATTGGTCCATCTCCAAGACAAGTATTGTGTTAAGAATCCACCAACGAGGGTTCCCAAGACCGGACCACAGAAGCTGGCCGCTGTGTAGAGCGCAAGTGGGACGGATCGATGGGATTGAGGCCACAAGTCGGTGATAGAACCACCTGTGTTTGCGACTGCAGGTATGCCAAAAAGTCCGGCAAAGAAACGGCAAATCAGCAAGGTGTTCATGTTCTGCGCGAGTGCGCAACCCAATGTGGAAAGACAAAACAGCAGAAATGTGCCGTAATAGAGTGGATTTCTGCCCCTATTAGCCGCAAAGATATCATCAGCATTATCACGTCGGTTGATTTACAACAATCCACTTACCAAATCTCCGACAGTGGAGCAAAGAACAGGGGCCCAAATGCCGAACCGATCAGGTAAGTCGTTGACCCCAATGTGGACATGAGATTAGAGACATGAAGGTCCTTGGCAATCGATGAGATAGCAGGCGTGTACACGCTTGCACTAAACCCGACAATGCCTGACATTCCAACAACGGTGATTGTATAAACCCCTAATAATGTGATGAATCAGTATACCAAGCGGAGCTTCTCTTTCTGGCAACAATCAATGCTCACATCTTGCAACTGGTGACCAGTTCAGAGGATCATCCTTTCCTTCCAATTTTGTGATGACTTCTATTTCTCCGATTTCAAGCTCTGCCACAGCATCTTCCAATGCCGCGGAATCATTTCCGACGGCCACCTCCTCTTTCATACTACTATGCAGCAGCCAAAGTCAGCTCAGGGTCAGAGCTCCCGTCTCGACAGTCTTGAATTATTCCGGGTGGCACGATAAAAACAATAGCTAAGAAAGACAAAATAAGTCCAGAAGAGGCCGCGGCTTTGCTGTAGTGTTGAAAATTTTTAATGTCTTCAAAATTTCAAGCTTGTGAAGAGCATTTTGAGCAATATTATTTGATCAAAGTGACTATTCACTGACGTTACAACCGCGCACTTTGGTCAACCTTAGGGCGTGTCAATACCTCCTTGATCATCCAAAAGTTCCACCCAAATCCAGAGCCTGCTCCATAAAATCGCGGGAGGGTAATTAGGAAAGGTACCCGGTGGCTTGCCTCCCGCAAATATGGAGACTGAGCCAGGGTATGGTTGCTGATCAGAAGCCCGCGATCGTATAGAGATGCACGTGGGATTGACAGTAAGCAGACGGTTGCCTAATGCTCTCAGGAGCAGCACGGGACGGGGGTCAAGGTAACATCGCGCCGATACACGTCTTTGAATCGTGTTCTGCATCATCTTACTGTGGATTATCAAACTTCTCTCATTCGCAACTTCTTTACTCCGCATGTACTCGCCAACGATGCTGGTAACGACGTGCTCGCTGGGTGGCAAACGTGCAAATCATATCATTGATCCTTACTATTGCTACAACATGTGATTGCTAAATACATGTATACAAGGGTTACCATTGTCCGAATGCAGTAACTAACCAAACGATTCAAAAGAAGCTAGCTGTCTATGCAATAGAGGTGACATCAAGCCGACGGGTAGAGTCCGTTAGTGTGGAAATGCTTAAATTTGTTTTCTCGTCACAAAGAGGAATAGCGAAGAAACATAGCGTTTCGATTTATCTTATTCCTGAAAGGGTTACCAGCCCGATGTCACTTCGATTGCTGCATTACTATCTGTATATAAATTATTCACTAAGATGAAATAATATACATTGATTGGAGTATTAAGTTTTATACCGTAGGTCCATTCATCTTTAATACGTATTGAACAATTATGTGATAGCCTCGCTCTATGCAAGTCGAGTACTCAGAGCTTGATTTCTATCACTCTTATCTGAATAGAAGAAAAGTTCTAGTTCTAAACTAATTTGGTTTTCTTAAAAGACCTCCATATACTGCACATTCATGTGTTTCGGAATTACACAAGCCTTAAATCTACGAGAGCTTATATCCGTCTTCTGAGCACGTCGTTGGTCGTCTAGAGTTAAGAATTCACGACCAAGAGCTAATAGCGGGGCGCTAGTGTCAAGTTCTGAGCCAACATTTTCCGGTTTGTTCTGACGGCCTAGAAGTTCGGCAGTTGTATGCAAAGCGGAATCTATAGCCCCTGCAATCTGTATGTAATATGTAAGTATAAAGTCATCGATAAGACAAGTGGAATCGGAGAAAGTGGAGAAAAGAAGAGGGAACGGATATGGAATCATCTCTTACCCATGTGTGGTGCTTTGATAGATGTTCTCCAGCAAAATGAATATTACCCTCTGGCTTCTTCGCTACTTCAAAGAAGCGGGAGAATTGGCCTGGGAGGAACATGGCATCTCCACCGCACGATTCGGCCGACCATGTAATGTCAAAAGCCTCAATGAATTGCTCATAGACATCAATTTCAGCCTCATCAGCAAAGTATTTGCTAAGATCATGCAAGCAAATCTTTATTCTTTCTGGGCGTGACAACCCAGTCCACTTGGCAGCATCGCTCATCCAGCTGTACAGCAACAAGACGCCAGAGCCGTTGCTGCCAAGGTCGTTGGATGGATAAACAATCCAGCGGAAGCGCAAATCAGTTGTACTCTGGCCGCCAAAACACGGGTTAGCACTGGAACGCTCCCAGAAGCGAGTTCGAAAGTGCAGGCCAATTTTGTACAGAGGCTCATAGTGCGCCCCTCGAATGGACTGTTCTTTCATGAAAGACCATCTGGGGCGGTCCACAATGCTGTGAAGAGCAGATGGCGGTGTGGCAACAACTACTTTGTCAAAAGTAGCAGTGTAAGTCTGATGAAGGCCCTGTGCTGACAGCTGAACCTTTCCATTATCTAGGTTGATAATGCGATCTACTCGCGAGTTTAGGCGAATATTCTTTGAGCCAACCAATGAAGCAGCACATTGAGTGATGCGAGACATGCCGTCTCGAACAGTTGCCCACTGAACGACAGTTAGTCTACAAATTCGAGGTTATAAAGCTTGAAGGAGTAAATTGACTTACGTCTTTGGTATCAAAGTCCAAGTTCTGCATGATGATCTCTGTAAAGCTTAGATCATATTGATTAGTTTGAGAGCAGAAAAGCTCGACAAACTCTATGACCTCGTGAGGCCATCCGACAACCAGGCGGAGATAGGCCCGGAACGAGTATTCATCGTATTTGAGCAATTTCTCAAACCCAGCATCAAAGTCTTTGCGAAGTATAGATAGCCAGGGTAAGACAACGCTTCCAAGAAGTTGTTGAGGGGTCTTATTGCGATAGGCTTCAGGAAGACCAGCCTCAGCTGCCCATTTGCTGTCCTGTAGCGCACCCTTCTGGTTCTGGAAGAAGGATCTGTTGTTCTCATGGTCGAGGATATATGGAATAAGTTCAATCTTATCTCCAGCGAAACCATGTGTGTTGAGATAACGAACAAAATCGAACACCTTTGAATGCAAAGAGGAGCGGGGGATGCGCATGGCGCCCGCTTCAAAGTAAATATCCTCTGATTTGGCTTGCGGTGTAAATCGATGAGTGTAGATGCGACCGCCAACACGATCAGCTGCCTCGAAGATTGTCACTTTGTGACCTTCTCGGCGTAACAGCAAAGCTGTATAAAGGCCTGAAATGCCTGCACCAATTATGCCAACATGCATGGTTGCTAGAGTATGAATAGAAGAAGTGGTGAATTACCGGTTTTCTTGGTAACAAAGACAAATATTCAACACAACAAGTGTAATATAAAGATGATTCAAGAAAGACGACAGCCGTTACATACTCATAGATATAGCATCGTTGTTTTTACCTATTTATTGTATTTTATCTATTTGCTTATTTTATTTTATTTTAATTTATTTCTATTTATTTTATTTTAATTTATTTCTATTTATTTTATTTTATTTTATCTTATTTTAATTTATTTCCATCGTGGAAATAAAATGTGACAGAGCGGCTAGTGCTTGACAAGCAATTACGAAGGAATCACATCCTTGTTTGGCTCCATCAGCAAGGGGGCTGTAAAAATCACCGCCGCCCATCACTTACCATTTGATCGTGTCCACCGGCGGATTTTTGCAACTCGCATGGCATGATGTTCAACATTGCAGCTCCTCCAGGCTACAATTCAGGGGTGTTGACAGGCCTTTTGATAAGGACTTTTTAAAGTTCTCCGTACCTTTATTCGTGTTGCTTACCTACCTATTAGGCTGATCTCCGCGGTATATCCCCCAAACGGCAGTTTTCACGGTAATCTCTTGGAATATGTTCAATTATTACAATCTTTTACCAATACGATTTATACATCATCTGGTAACCCTTATCTGGCATATGCAGCCTTGTAATGTTCCATCCCGTCATCATGATTGCCAAGATCACCAAGTTTAGTTGAACTCAATCTTTGTTTAATAGTTACTCACAGAGTAACTCAAAGTAATAGCAGGTTTTTAATAATTGTTTTTAGCCATAATTGCTCTGTATTCTTCCCATATACTAATTTCCATTAAAGAGACCTTTTGCTGCCTGTGGTCGTCATGGATGTGCCAATAATTGCCAGTTGTGGCAAATCCAGATTGCAGGTTAATTAAGCCTTTGACAATTTCCCGATGAGATCAATGTTGTATCAGCTTAGTAAAGAATACTCCGCGAAGTTACATGTATGTAACATAACGCTATGCCAGGGTTGCGTTTCGTTTATACCCTGTATGATACAAGACCAATGACTGCTGAGAGTCATGTCGTCATTAAATTATAACAATCCTTCAAGATGGCTTCTGCAACGCATTGACTTCTGCAATGCAATGATATCTGCAATGCAATATGTCCTGCATGACATGACTAGCGGTGTGAGAATCTTACTTGGTTAAATATATTATAATAATAAAGACAGTGTTAAAAGTAATTACCGATATGAAGTAGATACTTGTTAAATCCTACTATAACACTCGATGAAAATATGTATATTTATACGTATCTCATATAACCATGCTTCATATAAATACATAATATATTTCCCAAAAAGACTTACATCCAAAACTTAACTCTCAGTCTACACCAAATACACTTTAATACTCCATGTCAACCTCATACCGATATTAGTAGCGTGATATGCAATTACTCGTACGTGCTTGAAGTCCTTGTCTTCCCCCCATGCTATGCTTGTGTCTCCAGGTTGCTTGATCTGACAACGAGTTTAGAAAAACGTAATTTTGTTACATCAACAAGAAAAGAGAACCTTGTCAAAGGAAACGTTTCGCTAGGCAGCAACATAAATTGATTGACAAAGTTATATGCCAATACGGATATTGGCTGTATTGCAAAAAGTATAAAGTCTCGGGACTTCACCTCTCCATCTGCCATTCTTTTCTCAACAAGCTCTCCAATAAGTCTCATTGGCAATAAAAACATACAAAATCTTCTTTTTAACTTCAGCAGATCAAAATGCCTTCTACTAAGAGCGCTCCCGTCATTGACTTCTCGGACTTTCTGTCTGGTGATAAGCAGCGGATGCAGCATGTTGCTGACCAGATTCGAGATGCTTGCCTTACCCAAGGCTTTTTCCAGATTGTCGGCCATGACATTCCTGCTCAACTTCAAAAGGATATCTTTAAAGCATCAAAGACTTTCTTTGCTCTGCCATTAGAAGAAAAGATGAAGCTTGATAAGTCATTGGTAAGCATTTTGCTTCTGTAACAATTGGGCATTGAGATGTTAACATGTCTGGAAACAGAACAAATACAACCGTGGATACGAAGTCATGCACGGCCAAATGATCGAGGCCAACACCAAACCCGATCTCAAGGAGGGCTACTATGTCTCTCGTGATTTGCCCATGGACCACCCTCAGGTCAAGGCAGAGAAGTTTGCCCATGGTCCTAACGTATGGCCCGAGTCTCTTGGAGAGTCTTTCCGAGAGACTTGCATGGACTACTTGAACCGCATTGTGAAGCTCACGGAAGAAGTCATGCGTGCTATGGCCATGAGCTTGGGCTACGATGCCGACTACTTCAAGGAGTTTTGCACGGACCCCATGTGCTTCTACAAGTTGCTTCATTACCCACCTCAACCAACGACAGCTCATGCTCTTCAAAGAGGTATGATACTTTGTCTATTTCCATGCCTTGAACTTCTACTCATATTTACCTAGGTATTGGGGCTCACCGCGATTTTGGTGTTATCACTTTGCTCCTTCAAGGCGATGTCCCTGGCCTTGAATGCTGGGATGAGGAGGCCAAGGATTGGTACGCCATTCCTCCTGTTGAGGGAGCCTATGTTGTCAACATGGGTAACCTGTTTGAACAATGGACAAACGATAAGTACATCTCCAATGTGCACCGTGTCATCAACCGCTCTGGAGAGGAGCGTTACAGCATCCCGTTCAACTATAACGGCAACCCCGATTTCGTTATCAAGTGCATCGAAAGCTGCCGTGTTAAGCCTGAAGAGGAGAAATATGCTCCAGTTAGCGTTGAAGACTATGTGGTTCAGAAGTACAAGGATGTTTATGGTCGTGTTGGTATTTACAAGACTGAGACATTTGCTCCTCAGAAGGTCGATGCTTAAATTGTGTTGGATGTCAACTAAATAAGCAGTTTCTAGAGACTAAAATTGAATAAGAAACTTGAGTATAACTGATACAGTTTAAAATAAGTTACTGTGACGTCTTGAGTTAATAAGTAATAAGCCTGAAGTAATAAGTCTATAGTCTATAGCTAAACTGAACTGAGCTAGTTTAAATAATGAACACTAATTAATTATTGATCCATCGGACCATTTTGAGGTTGCTCTTAGTCTTTTTCCATATAGATAGAAAACAAAAGGGACAGGGATTAAAATCGCGGCAAATCCTCCCGTGATACTTGATCCTGGACCAACTCCTATGTTATGATAGAGAGGCCCAACGGCAAGTGGCAAGGCCCCAGCAACACACGACCGCAGAAACGTATTTGCTCCGATTGCCGAAGCTGCGTATGCCTGAAATGTATCGACGAGATAGTTTAGTGCCGCTTGGAAGATGGTGAAGAATCCCGTACCCAGCATCGCCAAACCAATACATGGAGCAACCCAGGTCGTACCGGGTTTAGCTGTCCAGCCTGTGAGGAACTGACTTGCACAGAAAATAAAGGAACCCAGCATCATAGGAGGCAGACGCATCTCGGGAACAGCTTTGTTTCCTGCCGCATAATAAGCCTTGTTGTAGAGGAATTGGTTGTAAATGTTGATACCGCAACCTATAGCAGCGCCTAGAACAATGGATAGGAATGGTAGGGCAGCTGGGATTGGATTCCATCCACGCACCTCCCCAAAGATGATAGGGATTGCACCGAGTTGCATATATAGGATGCCGTACACGAAGCTGGCATATAATGTTACAAGAAAACAGATTGGCGTAGAGAGAATGCGGATGGGGCGGATGAGAAATTTTCGCGCGAGTTGTCGAAGATCGATCTGCCACTCTTCAAATTGTGCATGAAGTGCCCAGTTGCCAGTCTCGTGCCGTAATCGCTGAGCTTTATAGACAAGAAGCAGGGGTGGATAGCTTTCGTCAATGAACAGGGCGGCTACCAAGAGAATAGCTGATTGAAGGATGCCCGTGAAATACTCGGTCCATCGCCAACCTAGAGAAGACTGTTGGGCAAGCACTGTGGAAACGACCGGTCCTAGGGGATGTTAGCAGGATGTTCATGCCACCAAGGGAGACCGCCTTACCGAGAGCAGGACCGCAAACAATAGCCATCGAATATCCAGCTAGTGCGACGCCTCTCCAAGCTGGTGAGAATAAGTCGCCGAGAACACCACCAGTGTTGGTCATGGGCGCCGAAGCACAAAAGCCTCCCCAAAACCGAGTCAACATAATCGTCTGTACGTCTTTTGCTGTAGCTGTGGCAAAGGTGAAGCAAATTGCAACAAACATGGGTGTAAGAACCGGCACCCTTCGACCATATACCTCACTTAACGGGGCCCAGAGCAAAGGTCCGATCCCAAAGCCAATGAGATATAAAGTTGTGCCCAGTGTGGCCACTTGTGTAGATATGTGAAACTCTTTGGCAACTTGGTCCGTACCTACTGAGTACGAGGAGGAAGCCCATGTTGCTGACATGGTGACCAAGCCATACAAGACAGTAGTGAGGATCTTTTTATGCGTAGGCCAGTTAAGTGGTCGGTAGGGATCCTCAGCCCCCTCGAAGTCAACAAGGCATTTCTCTTCAGTAGGCAGGTTGGCCAATGGATGGGAAAATTCCGCGACCGGTCGTGATCGAATGCGAGAGACGATGGTTTCTATTCGTGATGGTGCAGGAGTAAGACTCCTTGTCGTGCTCAAATCGTCCCGACATCTGCTTCGACATCTTGTTCGTGAAGCCGTAATCTCATATATGCTCGGTCGATGGCCATCGAGGAAACCATCTTCAAGATATTCGCCTTGAGACAATGCTGACTCCGTTGGACGTATGCCATCTTCAAGGGTTGGACTGGCGTTGGATATCGTTGAATGGAGAGACAACTGGTTCGTTAAATCATTCGGATCAGCCATGGCTTGTTCGAGATATAGATGTAAGGGGGTAGAGAGGATTGTTTGAGATGTAAAGGTAGGGAGGTAGAGAGTATAAGAACTGCTTATATTTTATGGCTATCTGGACCACCATCTTGAAACGTAGTTATTATATACATACACATATACATATTTAATAATGACTCAATCCCGCAGCAACGATGCTATATTTGTCAAAGTGAGCTTTGTCATTTAATTGTACCAGCAGGCTTTTTGCTCTTGAGCAACTGTCCAGTAGCGGCTGCATGTTGGTCGCCAGCCATCCGTAATAGGCAATTCCGATCACGTGACGCATTTAACACCGACACATTCTCTCTGATTTTAGGCGCATCCGATAATTCGGCATCTTCATTCCGCGGACGAAGTCAAGCAGGCAGAGAAGCTTAAGTGCGATTGTTGTGGCTTGCAGGAATTTTTCTACCTCGTGTTGGTTATCACCGAACTCTCTCTCAGCAGGTTTTCTCTTTTTATGGATTGACAAAGAAGCGCGCCGAACCGCACGATCTGCGCGCTATTAGTTACCACACATAAGACGGCAACTGAGCAAGGGGAGGCTTTGGATGAGATACCTAGTAGTCCTAGAAATGCTGGATCAAGTATAAGATGGTTTCGTGCCCCATAACATCTGCATGTAAGACTTTCTGGCTGTGTTCAATAACTGCCTCAGCATTTTTCAGTGATATGACCTGGGTAGAGTAATGAACCTCTCAACAACCCAGGCAAAGAACTCCCCCGTTCATGAAAACATACGAAAGGATTGCAGGATCTGGCCGCACGTTGGCAAGAAACCTGCCAGGTTCTCATTGAACCAGGTAGCTTGTCGCGTGTCCACGTACAGATCCTAATATTCCTGTCGCTGTCACGATGACTCATATTGAGCGGCCCAATAAATAGGAGAAAAACTTACAAGTTCGCTTGCCAAATCCTATTTCAGGGCAACACTTCTACATTCATCCTACAACTATGACGGCAGCGAGCGTTTCGGTGGAACATGCCCAATTCTTGTCCAAGCCGGTTATGAGGCCTTCTACCCTCAACTAAGAGGCATTATGGGCTCTGCCCTGCTGGTCTAACGTCGAATATTACGCCCGGGCACGCAAGCATCGCTTAGGCTTGAACTTCTGGTACCTTTGTAACAAAGCGCTCAGCACACAAGGACACTAACAAGATCCCTGCCGTAATCACTACTGCACCGAGTATACCAAATATTGCAGTAAAAGTCGCTGCTCTACTGCTCATACACAGAAACTCGACACTGCTAGGTGTGAGTTTCGCCGTCCCGGAAAAAGACTTTCATCATCTCCAAAAATGATATTGTCATTTGCCTGGATGATTGATGATCAGAGACACATGTATGAGAACATACGACGATTAAATATGCCGAGACATGACGATGCTTAACGAAGGGGCAAAATTTTAAGATTCATTCGGCTTGAAAGTACAGTAGAAGGTTTACCGACCACGCCACCACTGCGGTAGCATCACATGCAAGTACTCGTATTTTATTGCTGCATCGGGACTCCCGTAAGTAAGAGTTTGCGCTAAACCCGTAATCTGGGACAGTTAACGAAACACCGAAATACGCATTTTGTTCAAAATATGTACGATCTTGGGGAGTTACAGCAATGCTTTCATCTAAACCCTGCGTCGCCGTATCAGTTCACCCTAACTGGAGCTTGAGCAACGGCCTTCCTATGTATCTACCACAGTGATAGCTGCGAAATGGAGAACTGGATCGTTGATGGCTTAAAGAAAGAGAGCCTAGGTTTTATCACTGAAGTCTCTGCAATCCCAACAATAATGAAGACTGCAACATTCAGGCCTATATCAGTCTTAATTATGCTGTTTTGTCTGGGCGCATTCAACTACGAGAAGCAGACGCATTAGATAGTCGTAGCCAGCAGTTAACCAAATCAGGATTGGAATATTTCTCGGACAAACCGCGAGCCTGTCATACGTCATATGTCTGCATTGGTACCAACCCGATTTGCCAATGATAGGGAATTAACTGCGCAGAAAAAAGAAGGTTAAGAAATGGCTCTAGTGGCAGGCTCGGAACCGTCCCATCAAAGCATCCAATAACTCAGTCCAGTGTATGTAGCGTCTGTCCAGCCCTATCTGTTTAAGACTGAAGACTAAAGACACTTCGTCATATGGCGGGGCTCAGGTTGTTGTTCATCAATGTAATAATAACTTCTGCGCTCAAGGGTTATGGAACACATAGTCTCAGTTGATACGGGTGAGAGCGATCGCTCCGGTCACCCTTCGAAGGTGACAAAACGAAAAAAGCGCCCGCCCTTGTCATGCACCGAGTGTCGCAGGAGAAAGAGAAAGGTGAGGTTCTCGAGGCCCTCTACAAGCCTTTGCAGCTTGGCTTACGCTTGGATCTCTGTTGCAGTGCGATGGCAAGCTCCCATGCTGCGACTGCAAGCTACGCGACAAGCCTCAAGGCTGTCACTATGCAGACGGCGCCATGCCACGGAGCCGAGAAACTGCGTCTCCTTACAGCAGCGCGGCAACCATGTCCATCCACAGCCCGGTGTCTGCTACGGGCACCATACCTTTGGATTCAGACACCAGCAAGGGACACCAAATTGACAAGCTTGGGTACGCCCGGACCGGCACTTCAACAGCAGATTATCTGGATAGAATCGATGTCGGTGATGATGAAGTCATGAGCGACCTCGAGACGAGTCCCACTGCAGGCAGCCATGGAAATCCCTGGGAGCGTTATAAATCCCTGGTCAAGCAGCTACCGGCACGTGAATGTATCGCGAAACTAACTGATTTCTACTTTTCAAAGATCAATTGGCAATACTACATCTTGGATGAAAGTTCATTCAGACAGCAGATTCATGATTGGTACCGGCTCGACTTGCAACCCTTCGCCGCAAAAAAGTTTGAAGTTCTTCCCGCAGACGTCAAGGCTTTTCCAGCTCTATTATTTGAGGTCGCTGCGACTTCTTTGCTATTAATGACACCGGATAGGGCGCTGGAGCTGAATGGTCTCAAAAATATTGGCGGCATGTCATTCGAAACCATGGCCGTAAAGTACAGCGAGACTGGCATGGCCTTGTTGAACCTTCTTGGGAAAACTCAGATCTCTTTAACAACGGTATTTGCGGACTTTCTTCGCGTTGCTTTTCTGAAGTATTTTGGACAAGTAATAGAATCAGTGAGTAATTCTAGGCAGCTTCACGATGTGCCAGGTTTCATGTTAACTTACGCGCCTATAGTGGCACGCGCTTGGAGAGGCTGTGAAAGATGCACAGGAGATCGGGTTGCATCGAGCCAGCCGAGATCCAAAGCCTCACATGGACGATATTGCGACAGTCGTTGAGAACCAGTGGAATATTCAGGATCGCCGGAGACTGTGGATGCTTTTATCTGGCTGGGACATTCACACGGCCATGGTTCTTGGACGGCCTGCGGCTATTGACGACAATACGGAGCTGATGCTTCCAGTCGATGTATCCATCACCGCAAATCGGCCGGCGACTCCAGTCATGCCCAGAGGCGCGGATGATGTCCCAACACCTCTCACGCGTGCCATCTGGGCTTACCGGGTTATGAAGAATCTTCGTCAGATTCAAGCCTTAGAAAAGGAAGGATCCTATCCCGAAGATTTCTCTCTCGTTGACCGCCTTGACCAAGAGCTGCGGCAGCTTGACCAAAACATCCCTCCCTATTTCCGTCGCCGCAATCCTGACAAGAGTTTCGATTCAATTCCTGAGTGCTACTGGTTACCAGCTGCGAGGGCGACCTTGCTACAGCTCTTATCCTTTGACCTGATGGCCTTACACCGTCCATACATTTTCACACGCCCTGAAAGCCGCTCACGCGCCCTTGAGGCTTGTCTCGATATGCTACAAGCGCAAAGAGAGCATTTTGAGTCAATTGAAGAAAACCAGTATAAAACGTGCGCGTACCTCAAGAAAATTTAACCCGCGTCTGCTAACCTTGACCCGCAGTTTCTTTTTGTTTTTCGGCACTTTTGATGCCATTGTGCTGATTGCTTCGATATACACCTTCTTCCCAACAGAACATTTGGACAAGGCCGCTCAAGCGATGCAGCACTTTCAGTGGTCGACAGAGCGTTTTGAGGCAATGTCTGGTCGGAGTGCTCTCGCCAAAGCAGCGGCTGTCACTCTGCGTACGTTTTCTACACGCCTCAAGCAGACTGTTCAGTGGGCGGCGTGCTATCCATCGACCGATGCTCTATCTACCTCGACAAATACTCCAGGCTCGCACATGGAAGCTAAGCCTGATGGCTTGACATCTTATTCCGACACCATATCGAGTGAGTCGGATACAGGATTTTCGCCTTCCGGGTCGAAAATGCAGCTTAGATTCCCAAACGACGGACCGCCAGCTGCACTATATGACTTGTCTTTCATCGAACCTATATATGCAACAAGTGATATCGTATACAACGACTTGTTCGGCGGCTTGGATCTGCAAACTCCCTTTGGCCCCGATCCCAACTCTTACTTACCTCAGTTCCATGGTAACTTTAGCAGCAATAGTATATGGAGTTTCTTAAATAATGACTTTGACTATGCTAACACTTAAAATGAGACACCAAGCTATTTTATAATAAAATTAACAAAAATGAATAAATTATTCAGTAGTTGTCAATTACAGTATTACGCAGAGAGATCTCCGAAGTCTAATATGATTGGTATGCTGACTGGTTATGCATGTTACATGTATCCAATACGTGTACCTAGTAAATCGAACTTAAAATATACCAGTAAATCTTGGGTTGCATACTTTGTAAGCCTACTGCTGCAACGATAGGAGCCAAGTCGTAGCCCTAGGCCTCCTAACCCTTGACCATACGTCAATAGTAGCTATCTGTGAAATATAGCAGCTGATTCCCAGATGTAGTTCATAGCCTTGGCGCGGTAGGTGTCCTTCTCTAGAGTTGTACCCCTTGTTGCGTTGAAAACAATGTTGACCGGAGAATTTGAATCGTATTTTGGCCAATGCAAGTTAAATCCATGGACTGTTACATCAAGTCAGCTATGTTATCATCTATGAAGTGGAAAAAGGGTTGACCAACCTCCATGGTTATTGGGGTCCCCGGTTTGGACAAAGCTCAACCACATTCTACTCATGAGCTGCGCAAGATCCAGGTATTTTTTCTTCAAAGACTGGTTATTGACATCAAACGGATTGACATCATATCCCTCGCCATCAATGTTGTCAAACACAAATGGAACCTCTTGAAAGTGTGCGGCGCCGTAGATTTCTGGGGATAGACCAGCTGGGTTTGTATCAAAGCGGAAGCTGTAAGCCGCTATGTTTCGCTGTCCCCAGGCCTGGCAAGTCACACGTCGGCCAGCAGTGAACAATGAATCTCCAACCAGCACACTTAGCTCTCCATGTAGCTTCCCATAGGCTGGGCCAGGGTTGGGAAGTACGGTACCCAGCTTTGCTTCGGAGGGATTCTTCATCACGTCGGAATATAGTTCATGGAGTCGAGCGATAGTAGCGTTTGGAAGTTGATGGGGAAACACACTCGTCAAGAGCACTCTGGACACATCATCGAAAGTATTTACCGGTGAGCCTTGGCTAAACATTTCCAGGAAAGTAGACCCTTCGTTGGTGTTGGTACCGATCAGTAACGGGATCTTGAGGAAGTCGCCACGCTTTATAGACTCAGACGATAACTGCGATAGCAGATCGTTGTCTATGATGGGGTGCCAAAATATGCCTGTTGCTGCTTTGATGAACTCCTCGGCGGGAATTTTTCGCAGACATGAGACGATGTCTTTGGAAACTGAACATTCTGTTTTGTTTAAAAACATGCCTAATATCTCCTTCTGGTCTGCTAATGTAGGGAAACTGTGAGCGAACAATGGCGTGCCGCTTTCAAGAATTGCCCGCTGAAATAGACCTTCATCGCGACCCTTGTGTACCAACATGTTGAGGGATATCGACAGGGCTCCGGCCGATTCTCCTTGAAGAGTAACACTGCTGGGATCACCTCCAAAGAATGCGATGTTTTCCTGAATCCACTGGAGCGCGAGCCGCTGGTCGTGGAGACCCAAGTTTGCGGCTCCAATGCTATTAAATGGCTCCCCAGAAATGAATCCAAAGGCATTCATGCGATAGTTGAAGCTAACTCCGATAACAGGTTTGCCCATCTCTGTGGACATTTCAACAAGGCGTGACATGTTATATCGGGTGTCCGCACTGCCACCTTCTTGAAATCCACCTCCATATACCCAGACAAGTACCGGGAGGCCCTTGGGAGCCCATTCATGACGGTAGTCATGAGGTCGCACCACGTTTATGGTAAGACAGTCTTCGCTTGAAGGATTGGTGGTATTTGTATCATATCCAACCAAGCCGACATTAAACCCATAGCAGTATGATCCATATTCTGTTGCCTGCTTGGGGCCAGTCCACTTTTCGGTCAGATGCTGTGGACGAGTGAATCGAAGATCTTGAATAGGGGGCTTGGCGTAGGGAATCCCCAGAAACAGGTCTTGCTGGTAGTGAGCATTGTATATGCCCACCACGGTGCCGTTTTTGACCTTCACGGTTGGTGCATTGGATGAAGGACAGCTAACGGAAGCGGCGCCTACTACCGGGAGTAAGGCTGCCAGAAGATACGAGAAGCTGACCATGATGGAGGCTTTATGGATGAACTTGAGTATTCAGCTAAGTATGGGATGAAGCGGTCTATAAATATTGTGTCTTGGTCCAGCTTTTATCAAGAGATGCTTTCCAACACCAGACTATGCGACAGTAAACACCGAAGACCCCTTTCAAGGCTATTAACTTGAATCTCTCATTTAGTAGAAGATCGTTATGTTTCCACTATGTAGCACAGCGTAATAGAGTATGTTGAACCCACTCTCAATTCCCGGCACATGGGAAGAATACAACCCAAATACCGAAAACCCGGTTTCTCACCAGGCAATTCCATTACAAATGCACCGGATACAAGAATACAAGAACTGTTACTTAATAACTGACAAATGGAGCCACGGTCATGCCATGACCGAAATTCCTAATAATCGAACATCATGTTTTCGGGCAAGCCGAATACTAAGAAATCATCTAGGCCCACGCCAGTCTCTGCTAGGTCATCTTGAGAACGGTGGATCTGGCTCTCGGTATTATGCGCAGAGTAGAACCAATCTCTTGAGGATCTCCGTACAGTATGATCAGGAGTTTCTCCGTTAAGAAACACTTCGCGGCTCCAATTGTGCAGTAAGGACTTTTTAGCCAAAACCCATTCGGCGACTCCAAGAGCTACCTGAATTTGCGGCAAATCCCGGCACTGCTTCATGCAGATGAGGGATTGTTGAATGTAGATGAGAGAACGCGATTTGAGCTCATCAGGCTCAGAAGATTTGAGAACTATCTCAAGATGTAAGGCAAGGACTGCAGGAGCACAGATCAAGCTGCCAATAGTCATTAGCTTTATCTGGATGGTAACTTTCCGGATTAAGGGCTGATGGAGGGTTGTTCACATACAATGCTATAGGAAGATTACGCAACATATCATAAGCTAAAGCCCTGCCAATCATCGCATCCAGCTCATACATTGCAAGCTTGAGACAGCTGTTGGCATTTTCTGACAACAGTGAATCGTTGGCCTCCCAGTGCTTCCTTAACCAACGAAATAGCATACATTGGAAGCGATAGCTTGTAGCTATCAGGACCATATGCCATGGGTTATCGCGGGGATCTTGACCTGGATTCGGCAGCAAAGGCTTAGCAATTGATGCATGCCATATGCTGAACGTTTCTTGAATATGAGCTAGAGAATTTGGAGATCCGGATTTGGCCACTGAAAGGCATTGCGAGGCTAAGATCCGAGTCAGACTGGTTGGTATTTACTGGGCTGATTCTCGTGACCTATACTTACCGATGGTAGCCAACTTGCAATTCTCGACGAAATAAAGACTCTCTAATAGTGTCAGGGGAGGTAGTACGGATGCGCATGATGGTGAAATATTCTCAGGCACCCACATTTCTGCAGGTGGTAGGGCTGTCAAGCTCTCTGTACTACTTCCCAGCAGACTTTTATTCTCTACGCCAGAGAAAAGTAGCATTATATCACGGCTCTAGCTAAATTAGTCCAAGGAGATATTATAGGTTTTGGCGGTTCGTGGGTGTACAATGCCTTACATATAACGTCCACCAGATCCTCTGGTATAGCTTGTAGGTCGCTGAGTCTATCTCATGTATGTTGAAGCTAAAGCAAGAAATTAATCAGCGGCTTATATCGATACGTGACTCGGAACGGATTTATAAGAAAAGTTGACTACCCTTGGTGATGTATGCCCATCTTAATCGCCAGACGGACGGCATTGTGGTACCAGTAGCTAAAGTCTTTATCTCGAGTTCCAGAAAATCCCGTCATTGCCAAAACAGCAGAGCCTTGCAATAACCGTAGCTGGCTCTTTTCACAATTGAAGTCGTAAAGTAATGTGGCTCTGGTACAAAACGTTGCTATTGCTTCTGAGCGGCTTGCGAAGCCAGAAGCTTCCAGAATCTTTTGGGGTACGAACAAGGCCGCATTCGCCAAAACGGCCTGCAATAGGAAGAATGAATAGGTCCCAGAATCGTATGACTGTATGAACTCATATGGATCTAACACGGGACAAGTTGGGTAAGCAAGTCTAAAATATGACTGGAGGAATGCTTCGCTACAACCAGTTAGAAATGAGAATGATTAGGGAGATTTTCATGCATACCAATACTGCTTCGGAGGCAGGCTGAAAGCGCATTTCTGTGTGAGGTACTCTCTGTCTGTGGGATCAAGCGCATCCAGAATCATGTGATTGTCTACAGGCGACCCTTTTTCTTTAACAATAACACGAGTGACTCTTCGTATTCTTTCCTCCGAAACAACCTCGCCCATCATTGTGGCATAATGCATCTCACTGTAGTACTGAACCACATCTCGACCATTAAGTGACGGGTCTAGCATCATCTCCGGGGCTGGAAGACCAGCTCCCTCTGCTATTTCCTTGCATCCACGAATAAGTGCTTGTGCACCTTGATCTGATGCTTCATCAGGAGGTAGGGCTCCAGGACCATAATGCAAATCTGTGCCGTCTGAATATGAGAAACCCTTTCAAAAGTCAACACGTTGCCCAATAAATTAATTTGAGATAGACTCGTTAATCTTACTGAGGCTGATGTGTGTCTGGTGTCTCGGCGGCCTGCCACTGGTGACAGCAGCGCATGGGATGGCTCTCGTGTGGGCTCGGTTATCCCGGGAATTGAAACCGCGGTAGCTCTATCACAGGAACTTAGTTACGTTGCCTTGTAACGAATAGCCTGTCATTTTTCGGGGATAATTAACCTTCTTTGTTGTCGGAGAATGCGAATACACTTTTTGTGTTGTGATGGATCCTGGGCCTTACACCTCGTACAGGGTATTCCAACTCGAGCTGCATCACATTTCAGTTTCTTCTGATGGCATGGAAGACACGCCTTGATAAGATTGCGGGTCATTTGCAGATTCGCTCAATATTGGACTAGAAAGAGTAACAATGAAGTTCTAGGGAATAGCTAAGCCCGAAAATGCTATATGATTCAACATTACCTTGGAAGGATGTTAGAAAAGGAGTTGATCACCGGCATTTCGTTGTGGGGTTTCCGGCGTTTGCGGGGATTCGGGGATTCGGGAATACAGGGATGGGACAAACTAGGATGCAATTACAGGTAAATCCAACAGCAGATCTACCACTATTTCGGAAGTGCTGTCGCTTAATGCGTGTCCAGTGTCTGACTTGCGATGGGGTGAATATGCGACTTACAAAGGCTCTTCTCTTGGATCTTCACCGCAGGGGAGCACATATGTCACGTTGCATGTATCTCTGCCGTCGCCCGACAGGTCGGTGTATCATACGACAGTATCGTGGTGTTGGATGTTCGAAGACCGCTCGAGCTAGATTGTAAATCTCCTGCTGGCTTATTGAATGACAAGGTAATCTTTAGCAAGGTCTGCTCGTTAGGGAATCAGGGTCGCCATAAGAGCGACTTGAAGTGGAAACGGAAGCGGAAACTTCGGAAAGAGTTCAGAATCAGAGGAGCTAAACTTGGACAGATTCTTGCACGAAGTGCTTCATTGGAATCGGAATTTCCCTCAAAAGAGTTCGCGCTTCTTTATGTGTTGGAATAACCAGAGCCATGCCCTGAGGGCGACGGCATAGGTATGGTGATTGCAGTGTTTGGCATTCCTTACATGTTAGCCTAGTACTTTACACTAGCATGCGGTATATCTTGCGGTATGTCTTTTCCATATATAAACTAAGAAGCTATTATGTCCATATGCTACAAAGCTAGAATGGATTTAAACACACGCTCAAGCACAGAAGTAGTGTCATCCACTATGCTCTGGCTTCTCCACGCAATAAAGTTGTCCGGACGTACAAGGACGCAGCCGCTCTCCTCTACTTCCCTCAGTTTGTACCAGTCATTGAACACAGCCTCATATTCGAGACCGTAGCCGATGGAATACACGGCGATGGTGACTTTCAATGCTTGCTCAACAGACCGTGCGGCACTACGCCATGCCTCTCCTCCATGGCCAATAAACAGCGTGAATCGTCCGTTACCTGCTAGATCGAGTGTTGAGACTTGCTCTTGCGGAATAGCTGTATTCAGCCACGCGTGTGGCAATCGCAAGCCAGGAAATGTATGGGGCTCATAGTTCAGAACAGGATTAGGAGGGAAGGGTGGCTCATCTCCCGATCCTTCGAGGAACACAGCAGAAGATTTATATCTCTGGCTCATATCCGAGCCCAAAGCTAAGAATTCATGCGAAGTGTAGTTGATTGCTCGCATGAGTTCACGTCGCCTCGCACGACCGCTCTCTGAACCCTCTTTCAACACATCAAGCTCCTTCTTCCTCTCCTCGAGAGACGGTTTCAGGAAGCCAAGAGCGTCGAATATCGGCTTATGTTCTCGTAAAGATGCATTGGCCCTTCACCAAATTTGGTCAGCCACAGCACAGCTCACTTTCATGCGTTTTCGTATTACCTTGCAACGACTCCGGCTCCAACAGGTTGACGTTCAACTGTATAGCTGTCCAGAAGGGCAGGCCCAGCCAACCCTATGTTTCAGGGTCAGTACATATTAGCAACTATTAGTTTCATATTTGACAGGAATAATGCTTTGACCTACCTTTCTCTACCAAGTTTAGCTTCCAGGCAAGATTGGCGGCGTCTTGAGTGCAAGTATTTGCTCCGAGGCCATTCATCGGCGGATGGCGATGTACAGCGTCGCCAAGACAATATCTATAGCCAATTAGAATCGACAGACATAGTTGACGATACGCGGGAGATACTTACATATTGCCTTTGCTGTATACTTCGGCTACTGTTTCATTTATGATCCATTTGTCAACTCGATTTATTTCGACCGGGACGGACTGATCCCCAATGACCTCATAAATCTGGGCTTTAACCTGTTCCTGAGTCGGCATAAATTCTGCCGGACAGGTCGGCTTGTACATCATGATGATCAACCATTCATGCCAAGGCTTTACCATGCGCACGATTGACCACCAAGCAAAGTCCGGGTATTCTGCGTCAGGCCGGATCACATAGTGCAGATTTCCGACGCGATTCTTCATCAAGTGGGAAAGGTCAGCGCGAATAAGGACGTTAAGAGCTATGCCCTGGCTAGGCTGCACCGACATGGGAAGCCCAAGCTGTCGAACGATGGCACTTTTAGCTCCGTCGGCACCAAACAGGTATTTAGTTCTGATGGTGTAGAGTTTGTCGAAAATCATGTCTCGGACGGTCACAACAATGACACCGACTGTCGAGTCATCGAAAGAAACAAACTGTGTTCGGAATCGACAAGGAAAGCCGTGCTGTGAAGCGTATCGGAGGAGGATAGGCTCTGTGAGTGTTTGAGGCAGCTCCAAGTGTGAGCATGGGCTACTCATTTTAAACTCGCCCTGAAGACTGCAATTAATAATTATGCTTTCATTTCTGTGGTTGAAAGGATCTTACCCCTCGCTGTAGATCTGATCCCCAGGACGTGATACGGCCAAACTCTCTTCCACTCATAGTCTCGCACCAACGTGTCATGCCCTTCTCTGGGCCTGCGTAGCCATTTCTCATGAATTCTTTTTCCATGTCGGGGTCGAGGTCACGAATACATTCTACATCGTGGTGAGCCGGCGTTTTTTGTTATGCAGAAGTAGACTTACCCATCGCAGGTTGGTTGATGATGTGCGCGCGCGGGGTGTTCGCCGACGACGGAGCGGAGCTGATGATCAAACCTTTGAAGCCTGGAAATGTCACATTTTCCAGTTAGATGTGCTTTTGATTGAGAGTAGAGTGTAGTTGAACGCACCATATTTACCAAGATAACACCCCAAAGTCGCCCCAGCCGGGCCCGCTCCAACGATTAAAAAAGTCAGATTCAGGGAATCATCGCCGCTCGTATCGTCGCGCAGAGGAAGAGTGCTTTGGGCCATTTTCGAAGGTCTAGATATCACACGCGAGAAGTTCAAAAGACGCTGATGGAGAGCGGCAGTGGAACTGTATTCTGGATCATTGCATGGCTGTTCTTGTACATATACGTACGTAGCTTTCCGATGCGAGGCATTCTTATATCGTATGACACTACTATTCAGTAGAATAAGATCTTATTCAATATTACGTTGTCACTGGGGCGGGGGAATAAGGTAGCGACAGAGCAAAGGTTCGTAGAAATTTAGGCAAATCCGGTGAAGCCCTGGGCTAATGTGTATCGGAAGATTCCGATTTTTCCGAAATTCATCACATGTTGCATCATATGCAACCTGCCGTGAGTAATAGTTTGTAAATAGATATAAGATTGCTTACGATCTAATTAATCAGTGGTAAGTGACTTCATTAATAATATCTTGGCAATCTACTAGGGTCGCGTAGTGAGAGGAAGTCTTCACTCGGTACACATATATGATCCAGATCAACTAAGTTTAACACTTCAGATCAGTCAATACCATTTTCAAACAATTTTCGGCTGTTTTTTTTATCTAAAGAATCATCATGGCGGACGGGCTTATTTCTTCGTTCGGGGCTCGACGCTCTGTATACCAGCTTTCAGCTGAGACCGACCTCTCGATTGGCCGACTGGAAGAGATCATTCGAAAGGCTCTCTTAACTGTACCATCAGCCTTCAACACTCAAAGTACTCGAATTGTTGTCCTTGTTGGAGATCATCACCAGAAACTCTGGGACATTGTCAAGGCAGCCGTTGCCCCATTCGTGTCAGGAGACCAAGCCACCAGTACCAATGCCAAGATCCAGGGGTTTCGAGGCGCATACGCGACAGTTCTGTTCTTTGAGGATCCTGCGCCATATGAGCCACTAGGTTCTTTCAAGATGTATGCGGACAAATTTGAAGGTTGGCGTGAGCAGGCAAGCGGCATGCACCAGTTCCTTATTTGGTCAGCCCTTGCTTTGGAGGGAGTAGGCGGCAACCTACAACATTACAATCCTCTTATTGATGACGAGGTTAAGAAGACTTGGTCTGTTGACTCAAACTGGAAGCTGTTGGCCCAGTTGGTTATTGGAAAACCTGTTGGAGACGCACCCGCTGTGAAGGAGAAGAAGCCTGTTGAAGCTCGATATGTAATTCACTCTTAGAACGACAGGCTGGGAGATAAACGGTATAGATACGCTTGAATACTATAACTTCTGAAATAAAAACATTTGGAATTTTTTCCGTTTCAATGGGTATTCGCCGAATCGTGAAAACGATAATACGATGCAGGTTACATGATCTTCTAGCTGCTATTTCAACTTCAATAAATTGGAAGCCTAAATGTCTACACTAGCCTGTTCTCCTAACCACGCCCGCCGTATCATCTTCTGAAGTGAATCCTTATTGACTGGTCGAGGGTTCCAAAATGTGAGCATCATCACATTATCTGTAACCAGCTCAATATCCTCCTCCTTCATACCCAGAGCCTTTAGGCTCGATGGGATTCCCAGCTTAGACACCAATCTGTTTAGTCCTTGAATAGCATCTCCTTCACTATGTGGAATGATTTCTGCGAGGTCCTTCATGACTTGAGGAATGTCAGGCGCTGTGTAGGCGAGTGCATGAGGTAGGACAATGGCGTGGGTTTCGGCATGCGGTAAATTGAGAGTCCCGCCCAGAACATGACAGAGTTTATGATGGAGTGCGACAGTTGTCATTGCTAGGCATTTACCGCATAACCAAGCGCCGAGCAGAGCCTCTGAACGGAAGGCAATTGACTGAGAGTTTTCCATCACTCCAGGCAGCGAAGAGGCCAAGGCTCGGATTCCCTCGAGAGCAAATATGCGGACAATCGGACTCGTATCTTTTGCGTATAGAGCCTCGACTACTTTGGCGTCAACAAATGCACATGATTTCTTCTAATTTCGACTCACCGGCATGCGCCATTGCATTGAGGCCACTTGTTGCACTCATGCCAGTGGGCAAACTTAAAGTGAGATTGACATCGTAGATGACCACTTTGGGAATTACTGCCCGGTCAACAAGAGTCACCTTTTGGTTATTTTTAGTTTCACCCAGGATGGGCGTCATCTCGCTTCCAGCATATGTCGTTGCCACACAGATGTGAGGCAAGCCAGTCCGAAGAGATAAAGCTTTGCCTAGGCCAACCGTGCTTCCGCCACCAATGGACAAGAGACAATCTGCATTTGTTGTTTTCGTGTATACCAGTGCCTCTTCTGTAACATCGGTTGGGGTGTGCATTGTGGCACGGGTGAAAGAGCCCGCGACATGACCGTTTAGTATCTGGGTAAGATCTTGAACGGCCGAGGCTTGCTGGGGAGTTGTCAACAACAATGGCGCTTTACAGCCAAGCGCCGCAACCTCAGTGGCTAGCTTGGCGAGAACGCCTTTGCCAAACAAGACTCTCTGGCTGCTTTCATTGTATTGGAAACTTCGCGATTCAGCGTCCATTTTTGCGACTGGCAGTTGAATTGTTTGGGATAATATGACACTGTGCGGATTAACACATGGAATGGAGACTAAGTCATAGAATGTGCTGTCGTGCACTGGACATTTTGTGTCCTTGGACCTATTTCAGTTTTGGCAGCCGACCTCCAATGCCGAACGTCTCACTCATCTAACCCCGCTCTGGCAAACAGTCTACGAATATTAAGTTCAGTGCTTGCCACTGCATTATAAAGTGATTTGCAAGCAGGCGTTTGTTTTTTTAAGATTACTATTCTTTTTCTAAGATTACTATTGTTTTTTTAAGATTACTAAAGATGGCTCAGCATTGGAAGTTAAAACAACGGATCTTGGTGTGTCGGAAGCGTTGCGGAAGTGTTCCGGAGTTGAATTCCGAAACAAAGTTATATGGCACTCCCCGCTGACAATTGATCGTGTACAACATCAAATCTGAGTGCCATTGCCTTTCCACGTTAGCGAAATGGAATCCAGTCTAGAAGAATTGACCGCTGAAAACTTGACCCCCCATGTTATCAAGGTATCCACGGAGAATGTCAAGAACGAACGGCTCGTTGAGTTGGTTACCGGTTTGATACAGCACTTGCACGACTATGTCAAAGAAGTTCGACTGAAGCCAACAGAATGGGAGGCGGCTGTCCAATATCTTACTCAAGTACGCAAATCATTATGCGGCACTGCTTTTTGTTTAGTACTGATATATAGGCCCAACCCAGGTTGGCCAAGACTCATCACCTGATAGGCAGGAGATGATCCTGCTGTCTGATGTTCTTGGAGTGTCTGCACTGGTCGACACTATAAATTCTGCACAGGCAAAGGCCAGCTTGGCAACAGAGTCATCTGTCCTCGGGCCCTTCCATTCTGAAGACACGCATACCCTTACTAATGGGCAATCTATTGGCTCCCCTGGCGTTATAGGAGAGCTTATGCTCATACACGGGACGGTGAAATCCGTCAGCGGTGCCCCAATCGAGGGTGTTGGTGTAGATGTTTGGGAGACCAACGGGAATGGACTTTACGATATGCAAGACCCCAATCGCGACGGACCCAACTGCCGAGGCATATTCCATACTGATAGCCAAGGTCGGTATTATCTGGTAGGCGTGAAGAGCGTCAACTACGACATCCCCACAGATGGGTCTGTTGGAGTTTTGCTTAACAAGTTGAAGCGGAATATTACGCGCCCTGCACATGTGGTATGTATGGCTACCATCATAGATCCAGCCAGTTGTTAACGCTGTGCAGCATTTTCAGTTGAAACATCCTCAGTATCTCAATCTTACGACAGCATTATATGCTAGCGACAGTGAACACATCACTTCAGATCCAGTCTTTGGTGTAAAGAAATCGCTTGTCAAGAGCTTTGAGTGGAGTGATGACCCAGCCACGCTTGTCAATGAGTTAGGTTTGCAAGCATCTCTTCAACAAATGAAGTGGAATGGGAAGGGGCTGTGGGTTCTACACCATGAGTTTGTCCTGTTGGAGAAATAGAAACATTATGACGGAAACTTATCATGGGGTTTGAGATTGGCATCATCGGCCGAGGGCAAGTATAACAATAGAACATTAAACAAAAAAACTGTAAACAAACGGAAATACACCTGGTCTAAAATTAGCCAGTGATTAGTTAATGGAATTGCGCTTGAGAATCCGTTGTCCGAGTTTACAGCCTCATTAGGTGACTGCAATCTCTTTCAATAATACTTGAGGCAGAGAAACATGCGCCCAAGCCAACGCATACGATTAAATGCGGGGTTGTCCAGAGATCAACGAGAGATATTGAAGTGAAACGGACCCAGGAGGTCTGCCTGATCGACTTGCGGGGAGGGACGACGACAGTGACAGTGAAAAGAGGTCGGGTGACACTGCCAGCTGCGGCAGCTCAGTTCTAATTTCTGCCACGTAGCATAGAACGGGAATCCAATTCCCTCCAATCACACTATCAGCACAATATCATCAAGTCACAACTTCGTCAAGCATTAAGAATGTCAAGGCGCAAAGACCAACCCTTCATACCACTCATACCTTCGTTACGGCAATGGCTGTGCTACCATGAAACCTCTCCATTTTCTCTGCTGTCAAGAGCTTTCAAGGAGTTAAGGCAAGTATTTTGTCTTTATTGCCGTCGTTTAATAATCTTTACGAAGGCACCAATTTATAATAACGATTGAGATTTTCTGTAATGAAATCTAAGAGCATATTGATAATCCACCGAGAAGTTGAATTCTCTGCCAAGGCCAGGATTTCAGACTATTTCTTGCTACCAGAACCATCATACATAGTGCTTCTCCCTCCCATGACGGCTTTGAAAGAAGGTTCCTCAAACGCCATCTTTCCATACTCTTTCAAGGAATCGGGAACAACGGAATCGCGGCCCACATCTTGAAGGCGAAGAATCATAACAACCAAGTGGGCGTCAAGTTCCGTCGGTTGTTTCTGACCAAAAAGCCATGGACCATCGCTAGGGTTAAGCAGCCTAGCGGCCTCTTCCAAGTATGCCTGTGCCTTGTCTAACTCCGCTTGTGTCTTCTCAGGCGTGAGAGCATTGACCTTGTCCCGACGTAGGCTATAAATATCACCATATTAATGATATGTCAACTATGTTAGATGGTGCTTGGTTCTTACATTTCAAGCTTATACTCCAATGCCTCTCTATACCGAACACTTATGGACTTGTCTTCGAGGCGCTTCAAGGCAGCATCGGCAAACCCGGAAGCAAGCTTCGGACTACCCTTGAAAGAGAGGGTGAAGAAATTCATCTCATGCATCTTGTGCACCATCTCGTGGATTTTAGCCGCATGCTTAGGGGGTAAAAGCCCCGGATATCTCGCAGCAATGTACTCGGAGATTGCAGTTGTTTGAGACATGGGGAAATCGAAAGCAACATCGCTTCCGAGAACCGGAACCTAATGAAATCCCCAGTCAGTGGTGCCTTCTCTAACGATCTTAGTGGAAATATACCTGGCCATTTTTGTTGACGCCGCAGAGATACCATTCGCTGAACTGTTCTTCCTGGAAGATGTCGATCTCCTTCAAGCCGATATCCATCCGGGATGATTCGTCCTTAGGTTCACCGCGAATGTCAACCAGCCACCGCATCATCAATGAGCAAATCGAGAAACGATTGTAGTAAAGTGTGTATGGAACACCATTCTCAGATTTGGCTGCCATGTTGGATTATTTAGAATTGGAGACGTGTATGCAAAGGGTTCTAAGCTGGATCGATTGATTCTAGATGACTTCTGATAATGGTATATGCGTTGATGATTCACTTATATTTGCTTTCGCGCTTTGTATATACTCAAAGGTATTCGCTCCTATTCCAAGGCGGCGTCGGAACTATTCCGCATGCGTTATACTAGGAACCATTGCCTCCAGTCCGCGAGGACTTCCAAGGTTGACTTATTCATCAAGCAACAAACGCATTACACGTCCATCGTAATAGATGCGCAATTATACATAAGATTGATTAATACTATTTCGCAACCCCGCGAACAGTCCTCGCTGCTCTCATGCATGTTTCGGAATCGGAAGGTTCCAAAGCTTGCTTCCGTCCCCTAATGGGGAAGTGACTGAAGTATGACACATTAAATGACCTCACTGCCGCTCGGACGCAGCTTTTTATTGGGCTGGGGTAAAACTGCCGGTCACCCTTGTAGATGCTACCTCGGTGATTGGCGCTCATCGAGCACTCCGTTGCAAGCATACGAACCTGTGGAGACTTTTCCCCAAGATACGACGATGTCTCTCGGAAACAGTATGTATGTGTTTGAAGTTTTTGAATGGCATTTTGGTATGATTCGGAATGTAAATAATCGCATGGGTTGGTCTGTGGCATATAATAGAGAAGAAGAAACGTTTGTTGTAGAGTTGCATGAAGAAATACAATCTTTCCTACTCACCACTCGAAACTTCTTCCAAAGACTAAATGTCTTGAGCACAATGGCTTCCTATAGCACTACCTTGCTTCCAGTCGTGTTGTTGTCTTGTAGTCTTGTCTGGCTCCTGCTTTGGATCTTTGTACATCCTTTACGAAAGATTCCCGGTCCTTTTTGGGCTCGCAGGACTTCTTTATGGAAGGTGTATCATGTTTACAGGCGAGACTCGGCGTTTGCTATACAGAGGGCACACGAGAAGTATGGCCCTGTTATTCGAATTGGTCCCAATCATGTTAATTTCCAAACTCGAGATGCCATTGGCCCCATCTACAAAGCTGGGAGTTCTATGCCTAAGACAAAATTCTATGATGCGTTCACAGCACTGCATCCCAATCTTTTCAGTACTCGTGACGAAGAGGTGAGAACTCTTGTTAGTTTGGATGCAACATAGAAGATGCTAATGAGTGCATAACTAGTTTCACAAGATGAGAAGGCGTCAGATGTCACACAGTTTCTCTATGGCAACGCTGCTCAAGTTTGAGGGCAGATTTGGAAAGCATCTACACCGCTTGTTCTCGAATATCGAGCAGCAGCCAGAGGGGCAAGTATTTGATCTAAAAGAGAGTGTAGCACGCTATGCATACGATGTCATAAGTGACCTAGCATTCGAAAAGGATCTAAACACGCAGGGCAACCCAGAGGCCAATGAGCTGCCACCAATTCCTGACCATATCCTCATTGGCACAATGTATGGAATGGTAGAGTCTCTACTTCCTTACAGCATACGAATTGGAAACAAACTACCCATTCCGAGCCTTCAAAAGCTCCTTCAGTCGCGAAAACTGCTTAGCCAGAAAGCTTCTCAGTACGTCAATGATGCCATTGAGGATCACAAGGCAGGGGAGAAAGAAACTCTGCTAGACAACCTTCTAGAGGCAAAGGATCCCTCAACAGGAGCACCATTAACGCCAGCAGAGGTTAGCTCAGAGGCCTTTGCCTTTTTGTACGTTGCAGAGAACCCCCAATGACGAAAATTCAACTAATGGAAGAATACAGGGTTGCAGGAGCACACACCACATCTGCCACGTTGGGTCTTCTATTCTATCACCTCCTCCATAATCGATACGCCGCCGAGAAACTCACGGAAGAACTCAACGCGAATGTACCCTTATACAATGACGGCGGGAAAGAAATTTCATATTCGGGACTTGAGAGCAAACTACCGTATACCATGGCATGCATCAAGGAGAGCTTCCGCATCACACCAGTCTTTACAATGCCCTTACCTCGTCTTGTTACAGACCCCAATGGTGTTGACATCAACGGTTTCCATATTCCCCAGGGGGTAAGGCTATAGTCATAAAGAAACATTATACGAAACATACTGACGTACTGCAGACCGCCGTTTCAATGATATCACAGGCTCTACATCACGACCCGCAATTCTGGGGCGGTGATCATGATCAATACATTCCTGAAAGATGGCTTGAAGATGCCATTTCATTCAATGAGATAATGCCTTTTGGCATCGGACACCGGGCTTGCATTGGCAGAAACATTGCAAGCATCAATATTCTCAAAGTTCTTTGTGCTCTTTGGCGCAATTTCGAGATTATTCCAGTTGACAAATACGAAAAGTTGGAGATAAACAGCCTGGGCGTCGATGAAAAGAAAGGACCGCTCTTGTGTACAGTACGAAAGCGACAGATGTAGTGTCATGGCTTAGACTAGGCTACCTTATACTGATAAAAATAAAATTGAACAATATAATCTCCATTCGGGTATCGGATTAAAATATTATATATACTTGTATTTGAAACATTTCATTCGTCAATCCCATTAATGACGGAATCAGGGCCAAACATTATATCGAATGCCGAATAGATCTTGCTCGCTGAGGGGGATCCCTCCTCATCATTCTCACTGACAGGGAACCCAAGTGCCGTAACACTCGGTGACAAGCCAGCGATTCCCGGCTCCCAATGGCTTGTGTGTCTTTCCCATGTCTCGTTGATGCTCATTGTTTCCGTTGACCCTGGGATCTCTTCAATGTTGCCGGTAGCGACGGGGGCCAAGAAACCCAGGAGATTTAAGCGGGATGCAAGATCGCTGACACGATTCCACAGATGTTTTGACTGGCGTGATGACTCCGCTCGATTTCGCAGCAAATTGAGGCAAAGAATCGCGCTTTGCTGGGCCCTCAGGCATGTTTCCGGGTCCAACGGGCTCTGTACCGAAATTGGAAATAAGGAGCCTTGCAACATGGCAAGGAACGAGATGCCCATCGACGAGACAAGAAAATAGTTCGACTCGGATTTAGTAGCCTGGTATGCCTCTGGAGAGCCATCAATGGTAGCCAAAATACAGGTAGTATCAGCAGCCACATCCATGCATACGGACCACAGGTCAGCTGGGACCATGCCGAGAAATTCTCTTTCGAAGAACATAAATCTCGTTACTACAAAGTGCAAATTGTTTGCCCGTAATCGAAGGATTGCGTCAAGTTGAGTGTTCCACTGATCTGCCCTCTTGCTAGTGGATTTGTATTGGAATTGGGTGCTGATCGCTTTCCGCCATTCGCTAAGGCGATACTGGAAGTATGTATATGCATCTTGGCAATCTCCGGACATCACTTGGGTGTTTGGTTCATCACAAGACAATGTTTCACATGCTTTTGCACCAATCCGAGCGTAGTGAATCATTGCTTCCAAATATGGAGCGTTGACCTGAAGACCAACATGTCAGCGGAGCCAATTGCTCATGGGTAGTTAGGAAGTCTACCGGTTTTGGAAGAGTTGGATCCATGAAGAAGTCTTGCATGGTCGTAGAGAGTCCCAGGGCGTACCTCAGCTGTTGCTCAAGTACAAAGACGGCCCACATTGTGTTGAGTGCCTGAGTATGCGCCTTTTGATCGGGAAAGGACCGATCCAGCACGATCCTTCGATTCAATCCCAGCTCCAGGATAATTCTCACAACGTTCCTTATAAAACGCCAGGCTTTACGCCACTTATGGGTGTAATAGTAGTAAAGACTCTAGATAAAATGTTAGTTGACGTTAGAATTAGTGTTACTGAATGAATTAGCGGTCACATACCACGAGTACCAAAAGTACTAACCCTTGAAGATCAACTCTCGTATTCCACACCATGTACTGGACATCTGGTAACACATGGTCGTGGAGGGCCTGCATTAGTTCTGAAGAATCCTCGTCCTCATCAGTCAGAGCAATAGCGACCATCATCTCAACGATGCCTATCTGGCTTCGATTCCACCGAGAAAGGCTCTCCGGATCGGTCTTATCAGTCGAACGGTTGGCCCACACACTTTCGACTAATTGCTCTGGATGCGTTGCGTCTACTATGGGATACATCATCCCGGCGATGTCTTGATATTTCTGTATCAGTCGAATGACTTCTGCGCTTTTGAGGGTTTCGAGCGCATGTGTGGAAGCTTTAGGAGACACATTATCCGCAGTTGAACTCCATGAGTTGCTGTCGGCATCTTCACCATCCCACGCCTCAATATCAGCTGCCCCTCCATCCAAAATCTGGTCATGTAAAATTGAGAAGGATGAAGAAGAGCCGGCCTTGGTTCCATCTTGTATTTGGGCATTTTCGGTGTGAATCTCCAAGGCCCTGAGTTTCACATCGATCACGTGCAAACAGAAAAAGGCGCTCGTCGCACTTTGGATTAATGGAAGCGGCGCTTCGCAGCATGAGAACAAGTTTTTTGGTGATCTGGAGCGGCCGTTTTGGAAGCGATATGGCTGGTGTATGTTGGAGATGTGCTTGAGTAATGTATCAAGCTTGTTATTCTGCTGCTGCAGCAGAGTCTTGAGGCTCTGTTCTTCGGTTGAATCAATTTTACTAAATTTATTAGTACTGAAAATTAGTGCATTGAGTATTCATGATATACCTAAACTGGTTCTGATGCTGAGTTGTCGGTTCCCGGGGGGATTGCTGAGACCGGTAAGAGCAGGACTCAGGATCCCTCGGAATGCAGTAAGAGCACGGCGATTTCCCGTTGCAACGGACTTTAGCGGTCCTACAGCGATTGCAGGCATTTGGGACGTATCGATCGCGTTTCCGAGCTGTAGAAATCTTGGGCATGTTGGCAGATAAAGTAATTAGAATGGCGATGGTTTGTCACAAACTCCCTTTTGGTAAGAATTAAGGGGGAGCTGAGATCGGGATCGCTCTCACTCTCGCTTTTTGTACTCTTCCCGATGTACCGACATATGCGGGGGATCGCCAAAGCTAAGGGGTAACTGACGTTGGTGGGAAATGCTACCGTAGCCCTGCGCTTATAAAGCGGTTACTAAGTGTGTCACAGGTCTGAAAGCGGGAAGAGAGTAGGTGAGTTTCATCCAGTCTGTGCAGCTTAAATGAAGCAACGTTGGATATAAAAACGAATCATTTCTACTGAAAGAAAGTAAGAAGAACATGTGTTATATTGTACACTTCGCTACAAGCTTATACTTGATTTGTTATTAGACATTAGCTGTCAAAAGCTGGGTATACAAGTCTGCGTTTACACCTATTTGTGACTAAGATTGGTTCAGCTGTCAGTCTACTAGTTAGTAATAAAAGCGCCAGTTTGCCAACCTGACCCATCATTAACACAACCTTAATTACTGGATCGTGCCCTGGGAACACCTAATAGTGCCAGTAGCACCAACTTGATGGTAAGGGTAGTTCAGCGTACGCAGAGAGTACTTGTTATAGGTAAGGGTTCTTTCAAAGGTCTGTATCTACTCACACATTGTGATGACAGCGAAAAGAGCGCACCTTTGAACTGAGTCGACAAGCACAAAAGACAACACAAGAGCTCCAGCTCACCTAACCGCTATAAAGACCACAGCGTGAGAACAAGTCAAGGAGTCAGTTGATCTAGCTGCTAAAGTCTCGTTTCTCCAGAATGTGGCCGCTACTTCGGTTAAAAGTCAATTTTAGCTAAATAGATAACTCGTCTTGTTTTTTACCTAATAAGATAGCTATGACAAACTGGTTACTCTTTTATAACTACCTACTTCAATACCGTAAAGAGCTGGGCCAGAGCCGGCTTAGTCACTAGGCGTGCTAGCTATTAAGTGATCACGGGGGCCGGTTACACTGTGTCAAAATATTCCTAAAGAAAGGCCTAGGAGTAGATTTAAAACAAGGAACAATTGCTCCAACTATGGCTTCAACAGGTGTTTTTGGTCAATGAGGTTTGATGCAGATGATAATTATTTTCTTATTTCTTTTCCTTTCTGCTTTCCTCGTTATTCTGTCTTTCCACTCTGGTTATATATGTACTATATATAGTAACAAGGAAAACAATATTTTGTCTCACGGTATTTTATGACCCTGTTCAATCCCCTATCTAAATTCATGCGCGTAAGAAATGCCGTCTATATTTTCCGCAGTGGGTCGGGTCAGGCACCAAACTATTTCTCACAGGCGTAAACGTTTCGAAAATACCACGGAGTTACTTGTGGGATATGCTACGCTTATTATTAATGAATCCCTGCTCTGAGACAGATATAACGCGAGATGCTCAGTGGCTAGACGCCAAAATGTCGGTCTAGTCCACCCGAAACTCAGCTTAGAGCATGACAGATCATTGATGACTGGCGAATTTCCTCCGTATCTTCTCCACATTTAAATTGAAGATGGCACATATCTTGGACCTGTACAATTCGTAGCTTCAAGCGCAAAATCTAGCATTGAGCCAATTTTCATCGGCTTCGTATGGTCTATTGGGCGATAATCGAGACCTGTGTCGAATAGACGTCCGCGGCTATTGCATTTCATTAGATACTAGCCTAGGCTAGATAGGGGCCGAATCCCTCTGTTGACGGCGGCCTTTTCCCGTCTTCGCCGTCCTTTCTTGTTCGCCTCCTCTCTTATTGAGTCGTTCATACCTACATAGAGAGTGACGAACAACAATGCCCCAAGATAACCCGAAACAGAAGAGGACTAAGTCCGAGTACGATTTAATGCTCGTCAAGAGGCGAAGATTTCGTCCTGCCAAGGCTTGCTACCCATGCAGGCGGCGCAAAGTCAAATGCAATCTCAGCCAGCCCTGCGAGAGTTGCAACATCCGCGGACACCCCGACCTGTGCGATTACACCACGCCAATACAAGCCAATGCCTCGGATAAAACAAGCAATGCCTCGGAAGCAGGCAAATCGCATGTTGCAAGCGATCACGAAGATGCAGTCGCCACTCCAGCGGAGGACACATCCATAGGCCTTTACGTGGACCCTGTTGCGCCCTATGACACAAAACTGCACTTGGGTCCGGATTCACTTCCCAGCCTTCTGGCGAAATATGAAAGCCTCAGCTCTAACCCGCAGCAGCAAGAACGGAATTGCTGGCAGGGGGCTGCTTTCAAACCGCCAACGAACCCGCAAACCATCTTCGAATTGCTTTGCCTACAAGATTCTAGTACTGTCTCACCATTCACTAATCTATGGAAGCCTGAAGACGGCCCCGAAGTCGTTTATAATGCGCTTCCAGAGGATGAAGCTTTGAGAGGGTGAGCCTCAAAACTACACGATCTCTCTGAAAGAGCGATTTAAACTAACAATGAAAGCTATGTTCGCTTCTTCCAATATTCACTTTTACGTATTTTGCCATTTACCATCAACTTCACTCAATTCGAAGCTGCCCTCTCCGAGTTTCTTCATCAGCGCTCAGAACATCCTACAGAAGCTCTACAAACTCCTCCATCTGCTTGCACATTGACTTGGTTTGGACTCTTATTTAGTATTCTTGCATGCGGTGCACAACTTGGGTCTGATCAGGAATCTGAATTGATCAAGGCTCGTGTTTTCGGTGAGTGTCCCCGCAACCGTCTTCTGCCCTTTGGTTGGCCATCGACGTCAAATTAACATTCGATACGTGTAGCATGTTGTGGGTTCCAGTGCTTAAGGATGAGCAATTTTCTGTCGTTTCCCGACATCCACACCATTCAGGCTCTCATATTGCTTGCCAATTTTTTGCAGAATCAGGCCAATGCCGGAGCCTCTTGGTCAATTCTAGGTAAATATTAAAGCCAATTGCCAATGTTAACCATTTCTTCAACCGGACCAAATCTAGTGCTGAACAAAATATTATCAGGTCTTACAATACGGCTCGCACAGACACTGGGGCTGCACTGGTCTCCTGACCCGGATACCGTGGACGTGGAGCAACGGGACGAGGCTACTGTCAAATATTACATCTGGTATATAAGTGAACTCTCTTTATTGCTACGAGAATTGATGTTAACACTTGTATCTACAACTAGGCGATCACTAATATGGCAGGACACACTGGTCTCGTTATGTTACGGAAGACCGTCTTGTATCACCGTCATGGACGAAATCCCACCCGAATCGTCATCATCAGCATTGACACCGCCTCCTACATACTCTTTTACAACGAGTTGCAATCATCTGTTCATTATCGCAAACAAAATCTGTCAAGCGCTCAACAAGGCGGGCTTCACTAGGAAGCCATTATCACCGGGTGAAGTACAAGACTTTAAAAAGATAATTGATCGTATCGCCAAGCAGTCAACTCCTCACCTCCAGGATGTCAAAAAGTGTCAGAATCGTGACGAATGTATCCAGAATAACTTCTTCCGAGAGTTTGTGGACTCAGTCATGCTCTGTCTCTACCGTCCGGCGTTGCTCTCTAATGGCGACGCGTACAACAAAGAACTTTGGGCTCCGTATTTACAGCACTGCCGCTCTGTTCTTCACACTTTTCTCGAACTGCTCAAACTCGATTGCCCTATCAGGCGGTCGTGGGTTTTTGTTCACGTCACGCTCAGCTGCGCCTTGACCCTTGGAATTGCTGCCAATGCACAAAATGATATTTCCGACAAACTCTTTCTAAAAGGGTTTCTGGATACGTTCTCAAAAGCGAACATTTTTGCCAACGTATCGTCCTACCAAGAAGCGCTGCGATTGCTTCGGCAGTCAATGAGTACATATGATTGATCAACAGAGACGTCAGAACACTCATATAAGCCTACTGATTAAGTACTGAGACGAAGCATTGGGACTGAGATGTCGTCTAATTGCTACCTGCTGTCTCTGCTTGTTGCTGGAGGTATTTTGGTACGCTTTCGCCAGCTCGCCACTTGTACTGGCTTCCTGGATGGTCCTCCGGTAGTCTTTTAGACCCGATGAACACTTCTCTGGCCGTTGCGCCCTCTTTCTCGACGCCACTTCGGAATACGCCTCGTCTCCGCAATTCGGGAAGAAGATACTCAATGATATCTTCAAAACTGCCCGGGTTTGTGACGTGAGCCAAGTTGAAGCCGTCTACTCCAGACACCTCAATCCACCTCTCCAGCTCATCCGCTACCGTGGTTGGGCTACCTATAACCTTTGCCCCGAGGCCGCCAATGCTGAGATATTCTACAATTCTTCGTTTGGTCCATGGGAGACTGTCGGTCCCTGGAACAGTGTCCGACCATCTCCGGATTATTGACTGCAACCTAGGTGAATCAGTGAAGAGGAAATCTTCGTCATCTGAATAGCCAGAGAGGTCAACCCCAGTCCATCCTCCAAAAAGAGCCAAAGCTCCTTCTTGGTCAGCATATTCAAGATAGCTTTCCTTCTTAGCCTGAGCTTCCTCGTCTGTTGCAGCGACAATAACATTAATTCCCACAATCACTTTGATGTGGCTCGGATCCCTCCCCTCCTTTTGTGCTACGTCACGAATGTTATCCACAGTCTTCTTGACACCTTCAGGTGTCTGGCCGCCGACAAAGATGGCTTCTCCGTGCTTTCCTCCGAAGCCATTGCCCGCCTCAGACACTCCAGCTTGGAAAAGGAATGGAGTGCGCTGTGGAGATGGCTCGCAGAAGTGAGGGCCGGGCACTTCAAAGTATTTGCCCTTGTGGTGAATCTGTAGAACGCCGTCACTGGCAATGTAGTGTCCATGCTCGCGATCTCGAACCACAGCGTCATCTCGGAAACTTCCCTCCCACAGTTTATACAAGACTTCCATATACTCATGTGCAATGGCATATCTTTCGTCGTGGGGAATCTGTTCCTTCAGTCCGTGGTTGCGAGCTGCGCTGTCGAGGTATGATGTGACGATATTCCACGCAACTCGGCCCTCGCTGAGATGATCCACTGTAGATAGACGGCGAGCAAGCGCATAAGGCTTCTCGTATGTCAAGCTAGCAGTAACTCCGAAAATGAGATTCTTGGTCACAGCTGCCATTGCAGGAACCAAATATAGAGGGTCATTGACTGGAAATTGGGCGCCAGCTGCTAGAGCTGGCACGACGTTGGAAGGGCCCTTGTATACGTCGTAGGGTCCCAGCGTATCAGCGATAAACATGGCATGAAATCCAGCTTTGTCGAGAAGCTGCGCTAGCTCTGTCCAGAAGGAGAGCTTTGTGTATTGATCGGTCTTGTTTCTTGGATGTCGCCAGAATCCGGGGGCTAGATGGCCGGGAGTATTCATCACAAAGGCATTCAAGATCATTTGCTTTTTGCTTTGGGCTTGCCCATCGGCAGCAGCGCCTGCAGTAGTCGGTACGCTGTCGCCCATTGCTAATTCAGTAATATCGTTTAGCAAAAATTGATGAAAATGTCAAAAGATTTGTCGTGGGATATGCACCTAGTAGCAGTGCCGCCGCAGCAAGTATGCTTGTTTGGGATACAAAAGCTTTTATACAAACACCGGAAATAACGCTTCATATGCCTTGACACATTATCCCAACAATTAAAATTATCCTATTGGCTCTATTAAAACATCCTGGATCCCAAGGTTATTACAACATCATAGCTTCTTTCAGCTAAAGTTGCGCGAGAGGCAAGGCTGATGTTCTCCATAAAGTCGTCACACTATGCGCAGAGCACGCAATACACACCATGATCTCACATCAACGGCCGATCTCGCATACAAACGGCTATCAGCACCCAGTAAAAGATCGCATTGCAATCAGCTATTAAATTTCGTATCATTTAGCCTGATACTGTCACTAACATTCAATTGCTGTCCGCCAGTTGTGCGGCAAGATTCCGGGTCCGTTTGTCGGCCTTTCAGAGGGCCCTATCTCGCTTCACCTCAACACCACGGGGCTCTGGGGTAAGCCTTTGGACACGCTGCTGAGCAATTGCCGAGCCGTTTAACAGTTTGAGGGGATGAAATAACGTCATTACTTCCTAATGCAACGTGCTGAACTTATGGGCCCTTAGTTCCCAGGATTTCCCGACTTCTGGGAGAACGGAGATCGACCGAGATGGGCTGCGTGAAGATAAGAAGTCGATAGCGGGCAATGCATGATGATTTAAAAGAACATGCCTCTGCGCTTGACTCTCTGGGATACCTGATGGGAATTCTTATCAATCACTGCACTTTGACAAGTCAACTTCATCAGCCAGATAAACTGTTTTGACTGGCCTTCATCATGTCGGTGCAGCTTGGAGTCTCTGGGGTCCCCGTGATTCCCCAGGGGACGGCATATGGCCTCCTCATTGGACTTGGAGTGGCCTTTTGCGGTGTCATTCTAGTGGCAATCAAGGTGCAAAGGGCCTATCTGTCCGAGGATTCATCAACATCGGAGATGTTCATGGTCGCCAATCGATCAGTAGGGAGGGGTTTAACAGCATCGGCGGTGTTTTCATCATGGATGTGGATAAACGAGACAGTGTTTTCAGCTGCCTTTTGTTACAAATTTGGACTGGCTGTTCCTTTTGTAAGTCGTTTTATGTGTTAATAAGCTTGATCCAAAAGGCTGACATGTGTTGATTACAGTGGTGGGCTACGGGATTGTGCTTCCAGATTGCCTTGATGGCAGCTCTTGGCGTATTGGCCAAGATTCGAGTGCCGTATGCTCACACGTCATTGGAGATTATCCGCATGCGATATGGCAAAATCGGACATATTGTGTTTATTATCCTAAACATCACAAATAATGTCTTTGGGTGCGCATCCATGATCTTGACAGGATCACAACTCATCTACGGCGTCTCCGGTATGCACTTTGTTGCAGCTACCATTCTTATACCCCTTGGAGGTAAGTTCTATCTGAAGTAACACTATATCATCCCCAAAAGACAATGATGATAACCATAATTCCAAATAGTGGTCCTGTATACAGCAGTGGGTGGTCTAAAGGCCACCTTCTTGACTGACTACCTTCATACGGCTGTTGCCTTGATTCTCATCATCTACTTTACTCTGACTACTCTAACTCACGAGGCTGTCGGAGGTCTTGGAGGTTTATATGACAAAGTTATGGCAACAGCCTCCGAGAATATTATTGCGAGGAATTATGAAGGATCCTTGCTCACAATGAAATCCCAAGATGCAATCATTTGGGGTCTAATCTTGAAATTCGGAAACCTCGCTCTCGTGGTCATGGTAAGAGATATAACTCTACGTCTTTCATGGTTCTCATGATTAATGTTTGCTCTCCTCCCAATAGGACACTGCATTTTGGCAAAAGTCTTTTGCTACTGAAGTCTCGGCAACTGTGCCAGGATATAATATCGCGGCAATCGCTATATTCGGCATTCCTTGGGGCCTTGGCACTGTCATCGGTCTCACTGCAAGGGCCATCCACAACACACCAATATTCCCGACTTACCCCGGCGAGTTCTCTCCGAGCCTGGTAAATGCAGGGTTGGTGATGCCATACACTATCAAGGCTCTTATCGGTGATAAGGGCATTATTGCCTTTTTCGTTCTCTTGTTCATGGCTTTGACTAGCACTGTCTCTTCTTCGATGATTGCTGTCAGCAGCATTCTATCATTTGATCTTTACAAAACATACATCGACCCAAAGGCGTCAGATAAGAGGCTTATGAAAGTCAGCCACCTTGCTGTCGTTTTTCACACCATCTTCATCACTGGTATCTCGCTGGCGCTTAACTACGGAGGCGCTGACATGACATGGATCGGCTATTTCAGGCCTATTCTCTCTTGCCCGGGTATTATTCCTCTGGGCCTGACCCTTGCCTGGTCGAAGCAGACGCGACTAGCAGCGATTGCGTCGCCTATTCTGGGATTCCTCACAGGCCTCAGCGTCTGGCTAGCCACTGCCAAGTCAATGTATGGCACCATCAATATCGCAACCACAGAAGCGAGTTTCCCAGCCCTCTACGGAGCCATTGCTTCATTCTTCTCTCCTGCTCTTTACTCGGTCATCATTTCTCTCTACAAACCAGACTCGTTTGACTGGCGACGGTTTCTGCTTATCGAGTTGGCAGAAGCCCCGAAGGGTGATGACAGCGAAACATCGTCTCCACCAAGTGATGATGAGAAGGAGAGCAAGATCAACACCGAACTCAATGACTCCCAGAGCCATGGCATCGTGATTTCTGAGTCGCCAAGCGAGACTGCTTCTGTAAATGTTTCCTCCGACCCTGAAAAGGCAAAGACCATCAACGTGGGGGAAAAGAGCACGGCGACCATCTCAACGGAAAGCGAGATTGGCAACATTGACCTCGATAATGTGCGACATCCATTTAGTGAAGAGACATTGCAAGAGCTTCGCCGGTGGTATCGCATAGCTTGGATCTTCTTTGTCGCGGTCGTCCTCATCACCTTTATCGCATGGCCAATGCCCCTGTACCGCAACTACATCTTCACCAAGTCCTTCTTTTCAGGCTGGACCACCGTCGCCATTATCTGGCAGTTCTTTGCATTCTTTGCGGTAGTTTTATACCCTCTGTATGACGGGAGGCACGCAATTGTCAAAGCGTCTCGGGGTGTTTGGAGATCAGTTAACGGGAAATTTAACAAGACATAAGCGGATAGCCGGCAATAAAATACTTGATAGATTGGCCAGGAACGGCCTCTTCGAAATAGAATTGATACTAGTGCTTACCTTGCCAGCCAGGATCTATTCATTTGCCAGTAATCGATATGCATGTTGTGGTTGCTGTCAAGGTCCTACTTGCATACAGTTATTTTAAACGCAACACGGATGCGGCAGGTAGATCATTCGTGCAGGTGGGGCGTCGGCGATCTAGAATTGAGTTGAGTTTAATAGTTTCCCGTAAGGAGTTGATTGCATTACTCGGCGATTGATTCTTCAGGAATATTGCGGACCCAGAAAGATAGAGTAATCATGATGCCAGGGCCCTTGGCCACTAACCGTAACCTATTTTTCCGTGGCTATTTGTAGTCAGAGAACCAGAATAGGACGCATTGTTCAAGTGGTTTTGTCCCATGTAACTCCGGCTTCTACGGAGTAGATAATTACCTACGTCTCATTGATTATCACATCCAAAAAGGGGGCAAATGAGGCTTGAAAGCCAATTGTACATGTATGTCCATGTGCATTCAACTATGTGCATAAGTCGATAAAGTACGTATATACAGCGTGAAAAATATAGAGAGAATCCAAATAAACATCATCGTCCATCAGTCGTACGAGTACGGACCTGCTTGTCTACTTAGAAGTAGACATTTAGCACTGGCCGTTCTCGTTGCAGAAGTGCCACTCAATGTTGACAGTTCCGAAAGGAGCGTTGTTGGTGAGCGAGTTCCAAGCTCCGTGAGACAGGTCAATGCTGTCAGCAGAAGGGCAGCCAGGGCAGGTATCCTTGACGGTGGCAATGATAGTTCGGCCAGCACCGCCAACACCATCGTTGCTACCGGTGTTCTGGATGAAGACCTTGCGGCCGCAGTACTTGGGAGGCCAGCCGTTGCCCTGCCAGCTGGGGGTAAGGGCAACAATCAGCTCGTTGTCACCGTGGAACTCGCCACAAGATCCGGCGGCACCATTCTGATCGTAGACGGTACCGGTACCCCAGTGGCTGGAAGTTTGATGTTAGTAAATCTGAAGAATTTCACCAAGCACTCTTGATCATGAGGAGAGAAACATACTCAGTTCGCTTGGCCTCAGGAGCAGACTTAACACGGGAAGGAGGCTCGGGGAGAGCGCTGACAAGGCTGGCGGCAGCAGCCAGAATAACAACGGCGGTCTTGGCAAACATTTTGAAAAGGTTGGTGTTTGGTCTTGGAATTGAAGTTCGAAGGAGTAAAGAAGCTGAGTTGTCAGGAGCTGTGATGAGATGCTGTGCTGGATGATTGAGACAGACAAGACGGAAATGGTCGAGGCTTTATATACTCGTATCCATTGCTCGCGTCGTTCCCTGGAACCCTTTACTAACTCGTCTATGTATGAGCACAGTCTCCATCATCGTCGGATGTCCTTCGGTTATCGCCAACCCAGGGATCCATCCAGAGTTTCGCGAATAGCTCAAACCGGCGAGCCCGACACACGGTTCCAGCACCATCAGGGTTTCGGTGTAAGACGTGGAATTTTTCCGCTAATGCGTTTCCTCAGGGATTTACACGCGGGAGCTAGGCAGGGCGAGCAACCGTGCCCCATGTAAGCATCATGGACCACCTTTGGCCCCAAGTAGAAGCTAGTTGGTAAGGCGATGGTGTTTCGGGAAGGTAGAAAAATAACTGGGTAGGACTACGAGTTGTTTTCTGTAAGGCGCAAGTTGCTACGTAAGTCGATCAGGCAGAAGCAATTAATCTAGACCACGCCCCCTTGACTCAAATATGCTCATATGGTAAAAGTTTGCCTGCATTCATGTTGTTTTTGCAGGGGGCACGTGGTGCTATGAACCATCGATCGTGAATCTCATGGATGCTCATGGGTCGTAGGACGAAGCTTACTGGTGGATTTTCCTCTATGGGAACGGGTGCTTTAAAGTTCCTATTCAGGTCTGCCAAGAGGGCGAGGCTGACAGGTAGCATCTGCAATTACACTAGTCTTCGCGCGTCGCACCGCAATGAAACACAGGCACGCATATTAAAATGCTACTGTATAGGTAACTCTATTGTACGTAAATATAAGTCTAAAATGTAGTAGACTACCCTATTTTGCACTACTGCGTACCTGCAGGAAGAGTAAGCACATGCATTTTCTTGCTTTCTGCTTAAGCCAGAGAATGCCCTTGTCACGAATAAAGCCGCCTATGAACGTAATGGGAGATGGCCTGATTGTATGCGACTGCCTTGTCGGGATAACACCATATTCTACTTGTAGAAACATCAAAGAGGCCTTGTCGGTTCTTCATGAACCCGAGGCTTTCATTCCATTGCCCTGTAAATCTTTTGCCATTCCTTTTTGCCATTCAAGAGGCTTCGTGTTCGCTAATTCTTGTCTCGTGTACGAATGGTTCAATTACGCTTTGCGCCAATACGAAAACTCAAGTGACGATAAATTTTAACTCAATTAACCCCAGGCCTGTGTCATTACGAGTGAAAGGGCGCAGCCATAAAGCGGTGGGATATCGGCCTTCCTATCTAGTAGCCCTTGCAGCTAACGAAGAACATGAGATAGTTAATCATCTATTCAGATATAGTAAGACCAACAAATAGGCTACCCTTTTGTACCTTGAGCCTCAACCGCTTACGGGCAAGCCCGAGGATCCGAGACTTCCAATCACGGTTTGGACAGCCTGATCAGACATGGCAGCCAAGAAACTAGATGGCTGTATGCAGTTGATATGCAGTGGGTCAACACCCTCAGCACCCTCGAAACTAAATGCATCGTACGAAGGACGAACGTGGTGCTATGACTCTGGATGGTTCCAAATTCCGAGCTTCCATTTTATGAAAGGGCTTGCCACAAGCATACCATTATCGCAGGGCAACTTCTTGTAGCATGCCAATTTCCCATCACAGTCTCAATATTCGAAAGGCCGAGTTACGTATTATTTTTCTGCTGTCAGATATCCAAAAGATCCATGGATCACAGATTCCCCTGAACTCTCTGGTTGATGAGTATTCCGAGTTAACCATTACCCCAGCTAGTGCAACCAATCCCATGTGGCAGTGCTTCAGGGGTGTCGTACTCTCCATATTACTTGTTCGAATCCCGTATGCTAACAATACGGCAGCATCCGAACCAACTCCCGCAGAGAGTTGCCAGCCAAACGGGAACACGGGCCAACCCTTTTCGCTTAACTCCGCACACCGGAAGTCTCACGCTATCAATTTGATGCTCTCGTATCTGCTTACATAGAGTCAATATTAAGATATCTACGGAGTACTGGCAGCTTCGTGCTCTCTCTATCAGTATGCAAAGAAAGTACTGGGAACATGTAATTTGGCTGTCAGATGTTTTATGCGCCGCTCGCTATTCTTAGTAACGGAATGAATTTAGGCAATTTTTGCGGGTGCTGACGTCTCGGCGATCCGGGTATGAAACTTTCCAAGACCGGAGGATAATTCTGTCGATCCGGCAGTGGTCTCGATGATCACGATTCACCGTAGAATTTCTGCAAGCGCGGCTGATCATTCTTACTGGGAAAAATAAAAGAGCATAACGCAATTGCTGTCTCTGATGTTAATGGAAGAGTCTAAAGACGCGCGGAACTCAGTGATTGCTTTTGAATGAGTCTCACGTTCTCGTCAGGGCTCAAATGATGCAGCGCTGTGTGGCCTTGCACGGATGAGGTAATCATGGGAGCACGAGCACGAATACCCTGGAGCGGGCGATTGGAAAGGCGACATAGAAGAGACGAAAAATCGTAGCCAGTGTGCAAGATACATATGCAATGAAAGAAGAAAAAAGAAACCGATGTGTGTATATATTATCGTAATTAACATATCTCACACTCCAAGTTGTTCTTAATGCTAATGTTAAGCCGACATGAGACACAGTAATCTTGATTGTTTGAGTAATAAATAACGAGTTTTGGGCTACATGACCTTCCATGACCTTGATGTCCACGCTAACAACTTGAAGTTATCTACGCTAGTGCTAAAACGGCTAGGTTCAGAAGCTATCGGTCCAATGGAAGAAGGGTCGTTTCGTTATCTGCACGTGAACTGTCAATGTTTAGGTACCTTCTTTGCTTCTACAGTGCAGACTCAACTCAACAGACGGATGATATGACAAGAATAACCATCATTGGTGCACGATGAATAAATTAATAAAAATTAATGAGAATTGGGAATTTACAACTAGAAGCCACTATTTCTGCCATGATCAAAGTACATGTAATTGACGCTCAGTGACTGCATCTTCGTCCCCTCAAGCCAAATGTTTCTTCCGACACCGGCCTCCCAAATGTCTGCCGACGGAAGCCGGTCACGGGACCGGAGTTTCTCCACAGATCGTTGCCAGATGCTTTTAGACGAGGCATCAGTCATTGAGCTTGCACCGACATCAAGCGGCTTCGATTTCCCATAAGTTTCTGGCCATTTCAGCATTCCACGGTCCGGTTCTCACAAGTAACTCAAAGCATTTTATCCAGCGGATTTTCACTCTCAAGCACAACCATGGCAGCTTCATTGAAGAACAGCAAGTTGGCCTTCATTGGCGGGGGCAACATGGCCTCTGCCATTATTGGAGGGCTGGCCAACCAGGGCATCGACAAGCAAAACATCATTGTCTCCGAGCCTTGGGATGTCAACAGAGAGAAGATTGCGGCTACCGGTGTCCGGACAACTACCTCCAACGTCGAGGCTGGCCAGGATGCGGATCTCATCATCATTGCCGTGAAGCCTCAGGTCACTAAGACGGTATGCCAGGAGCTGGGCGCATCTTGGGCTCATCGTGCTACCCTGCCAATTGTTGTAAGCATTGCTGCTGGAATCACCCTTGACAGCTTGCGAGAATGGACCAAGACCAGCGAGGGCAAGACGGCGCCGATTGTTCGTGTCATGCCAAACACACCTGCGCTTGTTGGAGAAGGCGCATCGGGACTCTATGCAAGCGAGGACGTCAAGGAGAATGAGAAGCAGCTTGTTGATGCTTTGCTGGGAAGTGTCAGCAAGGCTACTGAGTGGGTGGACAAGGAAGAGTTGCTTGATGTCGTGACAGGATTGTCTGGTAAGTGTTCTATATCCTTTACAACCATGTACACCCTTCTACAATGAGTTTAGCCTGACATGTGCGCTAGGATCTGGCCCTGCATACTTCTTCGCCATGGTTGAACACCTTATTGCTAGCGCAACTGCTTTGGGACTTCCGAAAGAGCAGGCTACTAGACTGGCAAAGCAGACGTGCCTGGGAGCTGGCCAGATGCTTGTCACATCCTCAGAAGAGCCAGCTCAGCTACGCAAGAACGTCACGAGCCCCAATGGAACAACTTACGCTGCTCTACAGACATTTGAATCATTGAAGTTCGACGAAATTGTTGACAAGGCTGTCAAGGCCGCCACTTCTAGAGCTGCGGAATTGGGTAAATCATAGAAGGGGAATTGTGTGGAAATAAAAGTATTTTGCCAAATTTTTTTTTCCTTTCAAGACTTTGAGCTAGAAGAAAATGACAAGTGGAGGTAAACAAGACTCATTAATACCATGTTGCTAAGGGGGAAAATAAAATAATAAACTGGGATCCATGCTGCGTCCTATTGTCATCCCTTGAGTTCTCTGTGGGACCCCTTTTCGGCCTTGTCCTCTTCACTTGAGTTTTGCGTAGAAACAGGACGGCCAACAACACCGTCAAATTCCGCCACGATCAAATCTTGCTGTATCTGTGTGTCAGAATAAAATATTGGTAAAAAGGAGGGGACAGGGCGTATGACTTACAGGACCCAAAAAGTTCTTCCCGAAGAAGATCCAATAGACACCAACAACCATGGCAAAGATGCCGATGACAACGCATACATAGTCTATGCAAACTCATTAGTGACTTGAAGCTCTATGTTAAAAATAGACCAGTACTCACTCATGTTGTTTCCAGTAACAGGAAGAAATGTAGGGAAGCAGAAGAACTGGGAACACTGTCAGCTATGTCACTTAGGCTTGCTCAAGTAGATATACTTACCACTGAAGTAACAACAACATATAGCGCAGCAATGATATTGACAATCAGACCAAATACCCTTCCCATTTTAAAGGGAGTCTTTGCAGACTGGTAGTTGGCAAGCACCTTCCTTCCACGGACGAGGAGGACCAAGATTGGGACCGAATAAGACATGTTCAGGAAGATGGTGCAAGACGCAACGTATGCGCTGAAAGCAACCACCGGTCCTAGATAAAGGAGACCGAAGAGGATATTGAAGACAAAGCAGAACATGATGGTGCGTACTGGCACGTTCAAACCCGACTGGATGTGAGCAAAGTAATTGTGAAATACAATACCGCGATCGCGAGCCATGGCGTAAAGCAGTCTGCTGACGCTGGTAATACTAGCATTCGTGCCGTTGATGAAGCACACGCTGAGCATCAGACTGAGAATGGTGGCAGCAGCCCGGCTCTTTGTTGCTTGGAGAATGAGCTCAACGATGGGCATGCCGGTTGGAGTAGACAAGATGGTATCGGGGTCGACAAGGCAGAAGAGCATAACGAGGATAAAGGCAAAGCCACTAAAGTAGACCTGTTAACGAAACCACGATAGAAAAGACATAGAATGATATGATATCGGACTTACGTGACACCTCCAATGACAATAGAGTACAGCATGGCTCGAGGGGCATCCCTGGAAGGATTCGGCATCTCTTCTGTCATATGCAATACAACGTCGAATGCAATAAGAGAGAGAGCAGACTGAAGTAGACCCAAGATCCAGGCCATACCATCAGACCAGCCAGTCTCGTTGTTGAAGTCTGTAAAGACAAATTCTGCGCTAGTCTTGTCTGACATGGAGAGTAGAACAATGCTGATGATGACAACGCCAAAGATAGACCAATACACTGTATTCAGCATTAGTTTCATTTATGTCAAAACTGCTTCTTTGAACTCTTGTCTTGGAATGACTCACAGGCAGCATCGTTCCATTTCCCCAATATCCTATTGCCCCAAATGTTTGCGACTGTTGTAAAGACGAGGACTGCTACGAAGATTCCATATGTCCTGGCTGGAGTGATTTGATATGATCCGTTCGAAGCAACTACTGCTGCGGCAGAAATAAACTGGGCTAAATCATCTGGCGTTAGCAAAGCCCAAAGAGGTCCGTATAAGTCACGAGTAGCAATGTTTGATACTTACAGCCAAAGTAGTCCTGAACAGTTACTACGACAAGCCAGCCAACAATGTTGGCCCATCCAACTACAAAGCTCTATAAAATAGTTACTTGTTAGTGTACGAGATACAAAGTGAATCGAGGAAGCACTGAGTCAGGGTTCTCACCATTGGCTTTCTCCATCTTTCTGTGCAAAGAGCGTACACGAAGTGGTACTGCCCTCCGGCTGTCGGCCAGATAGAGCTGAGCTCTCCAAGACTTGCAGCCACGCAGAAGCAGCATAGAACGCAGAAGATGAAACCGTACAACAGTGCAACAGAACTACCAGACGGTAGGACAAGACCTATTGAGCCGGCCAGCGCAATCCAAGTGCTATGTTGCGAGTCAGTAAGCTTGAACTCTTGACTCAATTTGTATATAGGGATGGTGATGAATCGTACTTGAGAATAGCAAAGGCCATGGCCATTGTTGAAAGAGTTGACAGACGGGGCTGAAGAGCCCCATCCCCTGATGGGGTGGCATTCGACCCAAGCACTGCCATTGTTACAGAGACTTGCCAAAGGTGTTGATGAAAAGAAAGGGAAACGGATACACGACAGTTGTACAAAAATTGAGGCGGTAATGGGCCTGATTTGTATTCACCGACTGCTTTCAGCTATCGGTTAGGAAAGCGGAACGTCAGGAAATCTCCCAAGTGACATGATCTCCGCGCCTTGTGCGCTCCGATTGTGCCAGAGGCGTCGACAAACTACCACGCTTTGGTTAGCCCGGATATGCTGCATCGTTATCCCTTGATAATGATAACGAACTGTTGAGGCATTGTTCAAGTGACAATTGGTGGCGATGGCTTCGCATGTGTCTAGAACAGATGATACGGGTATTGGAGATATACCCAAATAGGCAATTTCCTGAGAGACTTACTGGTGTGTTCCCCAGACCCAAACTTGCTATCCACTAAAAACGCGGGGTATGAGGATGCCTATCTAGATAATAGCCTTGGTTCAGGGCACTGGTTTCTCAGAATCCTTCCTAAATCAGCAAAAATGAAGTCGTGGCCATGGGCAATGTGGCTCTATCTCAGCGGTCCGGGAAAGCCTCAAACCCCCAGTGGGTATGGGGATTGATAGCAAGGGGGAAGATCCGTACCGAATTCTCAGCCCAAGATATCCGTATCACGGGTGGAGTTAACGCGTGGAGCGCGGACCGCAACGTTCTTCTTCGTTCCCGTTTCTCGGTAACACGGTGACACGGGGATGGGATTCTTGTGATCTGGTGGTTGCGGCGAGCGCCACGGATTGGCCTAGAACTCGGGGGAAGCTTCCCACTGGCTGCTGGACACGAGTATGCTTCTGTTATTTGAAGAATATTAAGAGAGTGACGAAAAACGAGAACTCGCATGCGCGTGCGGGCTGAGGGCCACGTTCTCTTTTATAGATGCAGCAATATTCATACATAAGCAGGCACCCCTGGACGCATGCTTCAGGGGTTGGCTGTGATAAGAGCCGTTCTTAGCTGCTGTCGACCAACGGCATGTTGCACTGGGCCTCTATTGGGAGCTAATTCCGTATATCGGCAACTAGGCATACTGCTACAGACGTTGCTATCTTCTGACACTTGAGTTCGTGATACTAAACTGATGTTGTTTTGCAAAAGTGAATCTATATCTGGGGAAGTGGGCCAGTGGATTGCTCCGCAAACAGCTCTTGTGGATTAAAACATCTCGATGATAGCTTTTAGTTGCCTCTATCGTAATTGGTTTCTCCCTGACTTAAAGTGCTTGTGGCGCCGAGTGGATCGATGCTTGTAATTTCTCCCGCTTTTACACTGATACGGCAGCGTCGGCCGCCCGCATTCTATATCGGGCAATTCTGTGAGAAGTTGTAAGACGATACGCGACACAACAACTTTGACCCGTTCGCCACATATCGTTTAAAAGGGCGTCGATTCTCAAAATATTTCCGCTTGGAGCCAAACCCACTGCTGATTGTATGATTTCCATGACCTGATATTGTATTTGTATAGAGACCGCCCATCGCGACCCATTCCCCTTGTCCCACAGGTAAATAATATTAATAGTTGAAGCGCGCCCTTTCGCTCTATAGAATGGCACAATCACAGCCTCCTGTACACGTCAATCGTTCTTTATAGAATCTATTCAAGCGACCACTGCATCCAATGACATCAAAGGACGGTTACTCATGGACGAAGGCTCAAGGTCTTCGAGCCGGTGTCCCTTCAATCGGTGTGATTGAACCGCCTTCTAATGTTAAGAGCGCCGACACAGTCTACGATGTTATTGTCGTGGGTGCAGGTTATTGTGGTCTCACAGCTGCTCGAGATGCGAGTTTGGCAGGTAAGAGCCCAAATGTTAATCCCAATTGGACGAACTGTGAAGATGGCTGACCTTGGCTTCCTTTTCTTCTCCACTAGGCTTGAAAGTGCTGCTTCTAGAAGCGCGCGACAGAATCGGCGGTCGATCATGGTCATCCAACATCGAGGGATACCCATACGAAATGGGCGGAACATGGGTGTTTTGGGGACAGGCCAACGTGTGGCGCGAGATTGCAAGATACGGCATGCAAGACGAGTTGGAGATATCTTACGACTTTTCCAGAGGCATCAATAAGTATTTGCTATCAAGTCCACAGGGCACACAGACCTTCACTCACGAAGAAGAGGTAATACAAAGCCTAACTCCAACACCATTTGACTGGCTAAACTCCATTTGAGTATCCCGAGAGAAGCTGACCTTGCGTAGGATGCGCTGATGCAATCCTCACTCGCCAAACTCGTCAACGTCGACGGATGCCTGGGCAAAACCGTCGTTCCTTTCCCCCACAGCGGTGTCCTCACCCCAGAGGCCCGCAAGTACGATCACATGTCTGTCGCCGACCGCCTTGCCGAAATCAAGAACGATCTTACACCCAACGAACGACTTTGCGCTGAGTCATTCGTTCTTCTCTGCAGCGGAGGCACTCTCGAGACAACAAGCTTCTATGAGTTCCTCCACTGGTGGGCACTGAGTGGCTACTCCTACGAGGGCTGTATTGACTATCTTGTCAAGTATAAGTTCCGTGGCGGCCAATCATCGTTTGCCATCAACTTCTTCAAGGAGGCTCTGGCGTCAGGGAACTTGACATACGCCTTCAACAGCCCGGTTGCCACCATCCAGCACGGCGGCAATGGTGTTCAGATTACAACGCGCGCTGGTCAGACGTACAAGAGTACGAAGATGATTTGCGCCATTCCGTTGAATGTCTTGAACGATGTGGCATTCGATCCACCTTTGGCTCCAGGACGGAAAGCAGCTGCTACCACCGGCCATGTCAACCAATGTGTCAAGGTCCATGCTGAAATCAGTGACCGAGATCTTCGTTCGTTCACGGGAATCAGCTATCCGCACAATGGACTTATCTACGGCTTCGGAGACGGAGAGACTCCGGCGGGCAACACGCATGTGGTGGCCTTCGGCGGGCAGCACAACCATTTCCACCCGGAAGAGAACCTCGAACATACAAAGGCGGCGTTCCAGGGTTTTGCGCCCATGAACATCGAGAGACTGGTAAGCAGAACTCGTCCAATACGTTGAACGCATGAAGTATCAACTGACGTGACCAAACCAGGTCTTCCACAACTGGTCCAAGGATGAATTCGCCAAGGGAGCTTGGTAAGCACCACATCCTTGTTGTTTCTCTTCTCTTTGAGCGAGCGTATTTTCTGACTCTGGGTTCTTGTTATAGGTTTTTCCCTGCGCCAGGGTTGCTATCCACACATTTGAAGGATATGAGAGCAAGAGAGAGCAACATCGTATTTGCTTGCTCTGATTGGGCCTTGGGATGGCGCAGCTTCATCGACGGCGCCATCGAAGAGGGAACCCGCGCTGCCATTACTGTGAGAGCCGATTTCGCTGGCCGAGCCAAGCTGTAAGAAGCTGGTCTCAAGGGATATCTCAAACACACAAACGAAAAAAATAAAGAAAGAGAAAAAAAGAGATAAAACTGTATGATAGACAAGCGAAGAATAAATCCATTCACGGCGTCATCAACCTTTACATGATTAGGATTGGGCGTTGACGTGTGACGACTTCGGTCCATCTTTGGGAATCTGAGTTTGCCCATATGTGCTCGAGGCTTTGGACTGCGATGGGAATAGTGCCAAACTCCGTGCAGCTGTAGAGGCTTTGCAGCCGTTGAGAAAAGAAGGCTCGGTGTTCTGGCAAGGTGCTTTCTGCGGCAGCGACAAAATACGTCCAGACTAGAGCGTGACAACCATCGACGCTTGGTTCAAGGTCGAGAACTGTCTCTCGAAGCCGCTCTACAGATCGGATGGACTCTTCTGTTGATATGAGATGCAGAGCACGATTACGATATAAATCGCAAGCTTGTCGGATAGCCTCTTTCATTACAGCGACATTCGCATACTGCTGTGGATCTTTGCTGAGTGATGGATACGAAGACATGAAGTCTAAGTAGTAGTCGGGCTCTTTCGACAAGGTTTGCAGTCCTTTGGTTTCACTAGAGAGTGGAAAGCCAAATAATTCGAACCTATATGGATTGGTACGTTAGTGTATTGCTTACTTACGTGCGATTGATGGAAGCAACCTACATTCGTGTTTGTTCCCTGATGAACCCCCTTGTAGTTACCGACAAAGACGTCACCGCATCGGATGATTGTGCCAAGTTTGAGAGAATCTCTAGCAGATGTATATAATTGTTGGCGCCTGTGATTGTTTCCCCCACTAGCAACACAAGGATGGTTGCCCAGGTTGATAGACTAAACAGCCTTCTTGGTTCTAATTGGAGCGAGTCGCGAAAGAGCCTCGATAAAATCGCATGTTGGCCTACCTCGGCTGCCATTCGCATATGCGGCGCCCTTTGTGAGAGATGGAAGGCAGCGATAACGGAGATGGCCTGTCCGACTAGTTCATCTTCACAGGCGAGAGGAAGCAGGATGTCGCGATAACCATTGCCCTTGAAGTCAAACACCACCATTTTCGGCGCGATGAATTCCGAGACTGCCACCCGAGAGACTCCGTGTTAACTGCTGTTATCGGTATCACCCAGAGGTTAGAAGGGGGCATCTTACAATGATTGAAGAACAATCTGGCCTGGGGAGAGACGGCTTGGATGGGACGTTGCGGGTGAACCAGTTGCATGTCTCTCGGTCCAAGCTCTTCCACGTCGTCATCTAAACTTCCATCTGGAGAATCTGTATCAGATGGAGGTTTATCTGGCGGAACGGGCCCAACTATTGGCTGCGCATTTGAGACTTTTGGTGGAGAGGTGGAACTCCGGTGAGAAGACAGTTTCGTAGCATCTGGAGAGGATCCCGACTGCTTGCTGGTTACAGTGACCCATCGGTAACGATTTGGCGCTCGGGGAGCAGCTTTGGCAGCATTGCCGGCAGCACGATTTGCAGCCTGTGAGATGCGCGTCGAGCTGCCATTCTTCATGTGGGAGCTGAACCGACACTCGATGCCTTGGCCAGAACATTTGATCCCCTTTTTGCAGCACTTGAAGCATTCGGGCTCTGTCTTATCGCAGCGCACTCGGCGCGTGCGGCACTCGAGACAACCTGGTCTAGAGTCAAAAATTACGCGCTAGGCACAGGGGAGAGAAGAGACTAGAAAAGAGATTGATGGGCGTACCATTGTTCCTCTTTGCCAGCGACATGGCGACGTAACGACGTAGCTGGAGACTGACTGTGTTTTTTTGCCACTGAAGCTCTCTAGAAACGGAAACGATGGAAATATCAGAATTGAAGGCGGCGTACGTAGCTTTTGCGATAAGAGCTGAGGGGGCTGTTTTGGCGCAACTTAATTTTCAGTTGACGGGGCCAGGGCTCTAGACAAGGGGCGAAGTTCGGCCACTGATAGCGAGGGCCAAGAAAACAACGGAGCGAGAAAGCACGGAATACGGCGTGGAAGATGGAGGAATGCGGAGACTCAGCTCTGTGGGGGAGCCGTGATGTCCGATAGTGCTAGTCCCAAAGGACGCAAGATGATGGTTAAGACTCGGCTCTTCTGGCCGCGGCTATATCAACAGGTTTGCTGGTAGATCGGCATTAAAGAGAACAATTACTGATGCTTAGATATGGTGCTCTTTCGACGGGCTGTAGAGGCTGTATTCGTAAGCGCGAGTTCCTCAGACTCTGCAGGGCATGCATTAGACGCTACTGTCGTCAGATATCGAATTTAGCCAGCTCATGCATGCACCAGAACCAACAGCAGGTTGCACCCAGTCGGGGTGAGTCTCGGAAGCCACTGAAGATTGTCGGAATGCGGATATACGGATCAATGAAGAAAGCTAGTCGCTGGACTGAATCAAATGCCGGGTCTTGTCAAAACCTATTAGTGCTTACCCCGTCCTTGTGCCTAGAAGCTAGAGGGGTGCGATGCTATCAATGCACGCCTTGCTAATTCTAGACGATGTTGCGGTGTTTGTCGTCATAAGAACTGCAGCTTGGGTTGGAGAAAGTGCGCGATACTTGTGTGTCTACCTAGTAACTATCTAGTATTTCCGGAGCCTTGATCTCTACACTCAGAACGACTCACATGTTGCAGAGCGCATGTACATGCCTAACATGTAGATACGACTATCCCTTATACAAACAGGACTAACGTATCTGCCGATTCTTCATCTCGCTCCGGAAAACCCTACCGAAATGCAGCCCCTTTTACGACGTCTTCACATTCATAATAGGGCCTAACCACGACTCGTAATCGTCAGCACTTGTGCCATTTGCGCCGTAACGCAAAACGCGTAGCAAGGGCCGGAAGGCACCAGATGTCAAGTCAAAGCCAGTGCCATTTTCGTGCGTAAGGAACGGATAGAGCAAGATGAATCCGGTGACAGTGTTCGGATACGGCCAACCCAGAAGAGCTGCGACACTAATGCCGGGAGGGATATGCCCAATACCCCATTGCGCCATAATGCCGTAGTTTGGAACGCCTAGGAAGCCCTCTTGCAGTGGTAGATCCACGTCTGCAACATCAAACTTGACAGACGGGTCAAAGCCGTAGTATGTAGGCACGAAAGTTGTGTTGACGGGCACAATTTCTAGGCGTATGAGATTGCTTGGCTGCACGATGATGAAGTTCACAATCGGCACATTGATATCATCGGGAATAGAGCCATCGCTACCAAGGATGCTATAGTTGCCAATGTTGACCACACCAGGACTAGTCGAGTCTGACCCAACATAGGGTCTGTCATTTCCAACCCATGCCGTAGTGTTGCGCGCAATATACTCTGTGTCGCTTCTACTATATGGCACTCCGAGATATGGAACCACGTAACTACTGCTATCGGTGGCAATCTTGATATGGCCAGAGTAGATGGGTTCCGAGTATGGTTGTGGCTCATCGGGAGCTGTAAATTGCACTTCGATCTCAGCCGACTTTCCCGGATGCAGGGATAGTTTCGATTTGGAGAATTTGGTGGTAGCGTACTTGGCCTCATGGATGTTCGTAAACTTGACAAACGCCTGGTCCGAACCTGCAGTGAAGTTGTTAAAGGTGCGAATGTATGATGCGCCTGAGTGAGAAATAGAGTATGTTCTGAGTTTCTTGGACGTGTTTTTGATCGTGATCGTCTGCTTTGCCGGCTTTGGTGAGTCGAGTAAACTCAGCTGAGAAGGCGAGATTTGGGAGTCGGCGGCCACGGCGGCGTACGCGTTAATCAGCCCACTGCCTTGCTGAGTGACAGAAGAGATGATATCCATATCCAGCGCTTTCATCGGTACTGCAGTTGACTGTAGAAGCGATATAATTTCTGAGATGCTGAGATCTGGTCGCTGTGATTTGACCAATGCATAGACGCCAGCCGTAAAAGGCGCAGCCATCGATGTGCCAGACAAGACGGCATACCCACCGGCTGAACGCGGGTATGTGGACAGAATATTCCCTCCCGGAGCAGAGAGCTGGGGTTTAAGTGTCATTTCCACGGTCGGACCGATGGAAGAGAAGTAGTCGATGGCATGACCAGCGGAGTTGAGAGAGTCTTGTATCGTGGATGAGTTAAAGAGTAGCGTATATTCTTTTCCAGTAGCAAGGTTCTTAATATCACTGACTATCTGCTTTGACTGGTCGTATGAAAGGAAGAGAAGGGTAAGTTGGCCTACTGTATCTGGCTCCGGTAAAAGGACTGGTATGTCTGGATCGTCTGTATAGTAGATGACGGTTGTCACATTGAGTGCTGATAGTTCCGGTGAGTATGCGCTGAGCGAACACAACTTTGTGAGATAGATCAATACTGCCGTATTTGCTCCATCTGTGATTGCTTCCTGCGCAGCTGTCCAGACTCTGGTGTCGCAACCTCCAGCTTGTAGTTCTGTGACAGGGAAGTCCAGGCCACTGCCAGCTTGGAAAATAGTGAGCGGCTTATCAGTAATGAAAGGGAAGACTGAAATGTATTCCAATGAACCGCCGATATTGTTTTGCGCTTTGTATACTGTTGGATAGACTTCATTCTCCACAGAACCTACAGCCAGAACTTCTGGAGCCAGGCCTGGCGCAGAGACTGCATAAGGCCCAAGGTCGCCGTCATTCCCAAGAGCTGCAATGATAGCCACGCCACTTTCCACGATGCTTTCAGCCAGAGAAACATATGGGGATGCTTGCTCCCAGTACGACAGACTGCCAAGAGACATGGTGATAAGGTCGACACCGTCTTCTGCAGCTTGTTGCATCGCTGCCATGATGACATCGTCTCCAGAGTTCTCGCTGCATCCAAAGACTCGGTACATACCAATGGTCGCCTCCGGAGCAACTCCAACAAGTCCAAAGCCTTGGTTTTGGGCATCAGTCATTCCAATAATACCTTGGGCTATGTGTTAGTCACTCCGATATAAAGTGAGAAATTGGGCCTGAAATTGGCTTCTCACCAGCGACATGAGTGCCATGTCCCCCAACTGCACATGTAACCAAAGGGTCGTCATCCGGGACGGGAGTATTGGTTCCAGTATAGTCATCTCCAACCAAGTCATAGCCAAAAGATATCTTATAACCTGGTCCAAAGCCGCCACCAAGTGACGGATGTAAATAGTCCACTCCAGTGTCAATAATACCAATCTTCACACTTTTGCCCTTGATTCCCTTTTCATGCAATTTATCCACTCCAGCCATTTTGAGTGGTCTGTTAACGTCAGAGTTACCTCTAATGTGTGGAAGAGTATTATTGCTTGGCAAGTTTGGCATGGCGGCTATGAATGCTTCTGGGCGAGGCACAAGTCTAACCGGCCAGACATTCTTGACACCGCTAATGTCCAATAAATCAGATTTCTGAGATGTCCCGTCTGTAACAGTCAGAGATAGACCATAGAAAAATTTGGCATTGTTGAACTCTTTGCGGACATGATATTTGACTCTTCCGCCGAGTCGCTGAGACAAAAGTGTTGCAGCCTTGGTGCTGGGAGTATGTTCCAGTTCCACGATATAGGTATTCGGGATGTAAGTGACGTTTTGAGCGCTACTAGAGCGCGACTCTACAAAGCCATTTTTGTTAAGCTGGGGGTTTGACACCACTGGATCGAGTAAACCGAAGAGAAGAACACTTGATAGCGTCGCCTTGAACCGCATTTTGAAAGGCAACAGGGGGTATTCTTTCCCCAATGCTTCCTGATGGAGTCGGTAAGTGGCAGGGAGCAGAAGCCCTATCCCACAGATATATTTATAAGTGCTGAAAGCTCCATTTAAGTGTAGTCATTTAAATGTAGTACCATGAACCGCTTATCTTGGTTTATGGCAGAATATCACATTATGAGATGGCTTGCTACTAGAGGCGGTGGTCTTGAATAGGAAGGTACTGGGCTTTTGAACGGTTGCGCTGCTCAATTTAGACCTCTTTCCATGGAAAGAAATACGATATGTAACATCGAGCCCCATAGCTGCACCATAGCTTTGTAAATCATTCAATAATTTGTCTGATTCTGTTGGTTCATTCACATCTTCCTATCAGCATCAACAACGGAATAAATCTATGCAATTTAGTGATTAATCTCTTACCAGTCGTAAGTGGCTCATGGCAAGATCTCGGACGCATTTAAATGCTGAAGCCGTGCGAAATGGCGTGCTTGAGATAACAACCAAGTTCAACTTCCAATCATCGAAACCCCCAGCAACGACGCTTTATTGATTAGTTCTATAATCACCGTCGGTTTTTAACTCGGTCATGGAATCTAAACTAGATTCAATCACCCGCATAACTGAGATCTAGCCGGCTGTGGTAATCTTCTTGGCAGCATTTCGAAATCCATTGATCTACAGATTGTAGCACGTACTTGTCTTCAGCGTGCTGCTCAATTCCGTTATGATGTTGAACTTTTTTGGGGGCGGGATTCAGAGTGCTTTCTATACTCGTATTCCGTACTTGAAACTGTTAGAACATTGAACTAGTAGTTGTTGGCGCGAATAGAGCAGGCGGATCTAAAAAGCGCCGAAGTCCGGCTGCCTGGCTGGAATCCCGTGAATGAGGAGGCGGAGAGACGAGCGTTCTCATTTTACTCGTTTCTCCATGTCAAATGAATTCTCTTCGTTTCTTTAACATCATAATCTTTAAGATATATAGGATTTGTGTGGTGCCGCTCTGACATTCGCCACCGTCAGAACTCGGGCTGCAACTCAACCCTAAAGCTATTAGAACAATTCGGGAATACGAAGAAGCGGGATACAATGTCCCATTTCGATCAAATGCATCACGAAACAGCTTTAGATCGTTGGAAAAGATTCACTTACGTCGAAGATCTCCCGGACGAGCTTGGCCCCTTCCGCAAGCTGCTGGAAGAATACAGCAAAGTGCCCCCCAACGAGACTGATGAACTCCTTGTCAGCACGGTCAGTAATATTCCCACTGTTTCGTTTCCACTCTACGGCCTTCTTGTCATTATACCTGATACCCCCTTGATAGCGTAAAAAGCTCTGGGAAGTAGCCATGTATCCGTGTATTGGTCGATGGAGCTTTCTCAACTTGCGTAGCATGCAAGACTCTCATTTCAAGATTGCATTTGAACGACTCAAGCAGACGAATGACCACGATGCTGGGTCAAACTCTACAGATACACTCCTTGATATTGGATGTTGCATTGGCCAAGTGCTTCGAAAGATGGTACACAATGGGATCGAGCCGACGCGGTTATTCGGTACGGACCTACATCCTGAATTCATTTCTATTGGCACGCAGTTATTCAATGATGAAGGATGCGGCTTGACCTTCGTAGCTGGCGACTTGCTAGACCCCGAGGACAAGGCTTTGGATAAGTTAGATGGCAAGATCACAATCGTACATGCGGCGAATTTCTTCCATTTATTTACATGGGAGCAGCAGGTGAAAATTGGGATGCGAATAGCACGATTTTTAAAGCCAGGAACGACCGATGCTCTGATCTTCGGTAGACAAATAGGTACTCATCAACCAAGAGAAAGAGACGGAAGAAATAAATCTTTCTTACACAACCAGGAAAGCTTTCAGAAGTTGTGGGATGAGGTCGGGATGAGAACAGAGACTCGATGGCGTGTGCAGGTGAGTATCAGTGAAGAAAGGAGGGTGGATATTCCCGGATTTGGGGAGGAAGACAGATATACTCGGTTTGGTATATATCAATGTACAGTATAGAGACGAAAGATTAGCTCTTTAAGAAGCATAAAGATAAGAATGTGTCTGCATTGCTCTACTTAGGAAATAGATGAGCCCGTGTCATTTGAGTTGTTTATTGTGATCTATCAAGGCCCACCCAATACATTCTCATTGTGTTTGCCAGATGAATCCGAAAGACATCATAGCAATAACTGGAGTATTCAACGGATATGACGTACTCAACGAGCGCCTAACGCGAGTCAGCATTGATGCATCAACATTTTGCTTCTATGACAAGTTATTTCTTGAGTCAGACGCATGCTTGGTATTAACTAAATTCTAGATACTAGTTACGGCATTTGTGAACGATTGACTGTCGGTAGTCAATGTAATACTAAATCAAATATGCTATAGACGTCTTATTCTCTCTGTAATTCCTTATTTGGAAAAGTGTAATGCCATTCGCGGATAGTTGCCTTGTCGCTAGTCACCTAGTGGAACCTATGGCAATTCTACAGCGGCTTGTTTAGTGTCGGGTGTAATATTCCATAGTTACTTGGAGTAGATTGCTGTTAGTGTACGCCCTTCGTTCTGGGTGGCTCCGTTCAGGGCGCTCCATGACATGAATTTGGAGACAGTTGATCCACTTGAGTTGCTCTCATAGTCGCCATATTGTCCGATTTTAGCCGCTCTGGAAAGACCTTTTAAATCGCCTGAGAGATCAACTGAGTTGTTATACTCCCCTGGATGTTCGACCGAAGATATCAACTTCAACTCCATTGAAGACTAGCACCAACCGGAAAATTTGGAATACTATTGAGCAGCCATGAAGACAGTCGGCATCATCGGCGGCAGCACCGACTTAGCGACGGTAGAATACTACAAGCTAATCAACGCGCACATTCGCGCAAAGCTTGGAGGCTTCTATACCGGCGAAATCATTATCAATTCTATGAACTTTGAGCGAAGCGCTCATTTTGTGAACAACAATCTCTGGGAAGAAGGAGGAGAGTACTTGCATGGAAAGGCGCTGAGCCTGGAGAGAGCTGGAGCCGATTTCATCATCTGCGTCTCGAACACTTGGCACCGAGTTTCTGAGGCGTTCATGAAGGATGTGAAGATTCCTCTTTATCACATCGCTGATCCAACAGCCCAAGCGATACTGGATCTAAAGCTGCACACCGTTGCCCTGCTGGGAACCAAGGCCACCATGTCCTCGGACTATCTGCCGAATCAGTTTTCAAGCCGTTTCGGCATCAATATTATTGTACCAACAGACGAAGAACAAATTTACATTGACGACGTAATCTTCAACGAACTTGCCAAATCCCAATTCACAGAGGAGTCAAGACAAGGCTACCTGAAGATTGTTGACAAGTTGGTCTCTCGAGGAGCACAGGGTGTCATCCTGGGGTGCACGGAGATTCCGCTACTCATTGAACAAAAGGATCGACCAGATGTTCCGATGTTTAATACTTTGGAGCTACATGCGCGGGGTGCTGCAGAGAAGGCGCTGTTGGACTAGTATGAGAAATCGTGGCCGAGATCTTGGGGAAAGTGACTCACTTTTAACGACGATGCACATCTTGAATCTTGGATATAATAAGAGGTTTCGGGTTGAGAAAGGGCATGCGAATTGGTCGGATACTAAATAGGTGGATAATGAAGGGTCGCTAGAATTGAGGTTTCATAGAACCATCTTTCAATGCAGGGATGAAAATTCGTATATCATAATAGAAACTTCACAAAACGCATCTCTTAAAGCCCAAGGCCCATGCATGACTCTAATATTGAGTGATATGATGAACGGCGAAAGATTTTGTGTAAATTCTGTATTCGTTGACTCAATGAAGCTGTAGAGAGACTGTAGTAGATTTTCGGCGTCCATCGCAGCTAGCTGCATTCACTCGCCAATGATAGCGGCGTTTCATTTTATTGGACGCTGTCTACCTGGGATCTGCAAATGGAGATATGGATTCAAATCTAATCATGCATTGAACCGCTGCGGGGGTTTAATCGCTCGGACCGGTTATATAAGGGAGCAATACCTAGAGAAATGACTCGAATTGATCATCGATTGTCTGATACACCGACAAAGAATACGATATATATGTTACTATCGCGAACATGACTTGTATGTGCGATATCCCAAATTGGGGGTCAATTGGACTAATAAGAAACAGATAAGAAGACAACTGACGCTGACGATGGGGCATCCCAACGTGCGGCGTCTCTCATAAAAAAATACCGCCCTGATATGACATTTTACCGTGATACATATCGCCAATTACATAGCATGCCTGAACTGTCGGGACAAGAAGAGGGAACATCCCGTATTGTTGCCGATTACCTCACTTCTCTGGGCAGTTTCGAAGTTTTTACAAAGATTGGCGGTCATGGCCTTGCTGGGGTGCTCACCAACGGAGAGGGTCCTACAATCCTTTTGCGCGCCGATATGGATGCATTGCCCTTGTTAGAGAAGACGGGCCTCCCTTATGCAAGCGTGAGAACCCAGGTCGACAAGAGTGGTGTCGAGAAACCAGTTATGCACGCCTGCGGCCATGATACTCATGTTTCGTCTATGATGGCCGTAGCTAAGCTGCTGCTGAGCGCTCGTTCTCATTGGCAAGGGACTCTCATTTGCCTATTTCAGCCTGCAGAAGAACATCTGAATGGTGCCAAGGCAATGGTAGATGATGGACTCTATGACAAAATTCCCCACCCTGATATTGTCCTGACACAGCATGTCGACAACAGACGATGCGGGACGATCCATCTGAGGAGTGGTCCAACCATGACGGCAAGTGCGTCTCTACAGATTCGCATCTTCGGGCGCGGTGGACACGGTTCGGCTCCTCAGGATTGTATTGATCCCATCATCATTGGGTCTTCGATTGTGGTTCAGCTACAAACAATCGTCAGCCGCCAAATTGACCCTGGGCAACTAGCGGTTGTTACGTGCGGAAGCATACACGCCGGAGATGCCCCAAATATTATACCCGATTCCTTGGATCTGAAGATTAATATTCGGGCACTTACAAATGACATTATTGACCGGATACTTGCATCCGTGAGGAGAATTGTCGAGGCTGCATGCAAAGCAGGCGGATGCGATCGTGAGCCACTGATCGAGACCATTTCGTCTACTCCTGCGACTATAAACGACGAGGCTACCGTCCACACGCTTGAGAAGAGTTTCGCATCTTATTTTGGATCGCAACTTGAGCATATGGACGTGGTAACTGCAAGTGAAGACGTATCGATCTTGGCAACTGCGGTTGGAGCTCCTATGGTCATATGGTTCTTCGGTTCAACAGATCCAATCCAATGGGATACCGCAAAAAAGAATGGGAAACTGAATGAGATTCCTTATAATCATTCGCCACTCTTTGCTCCCACCATTCAGAGCCTGGATGCTGCTGTAGATGCAATGTCATTGGCAGCTCTCACACTTTTTAAGCCTGCCTTGGAGGTTGTATAAGAGTTGGGTCTTTGCGGTGTTAGAGACATGGTTTGCAGTGGCTTAAATATCTAACTACATATATCTCATCGTCTAAGAAATACTCTATACAGCGTTTCGCAAGCCCATAAACTCCGGGCTGAGAGCTTCGTATATATGTGGCTGCAAGACAAAGATTTGGTCTAGACCTTTCCAAAATACAGAATCAATTCTCAAAAGTCCCAGTCTAAGAATAGGTAATTGTTTTGACCGTATTCTGAGCGAGTCGCGGGTATCCAGAACAGTCTGCATTCTCTGCTTGGCTTCCTCTGAAGAGCTTGACATTACGAGCAAATGCAGCATGAGATTGACGATTGAAGAAAAGGCCAATGGCGCCCAAGCTGGCCAAAACTGAGAAGAGGCATCGAGTTTCAGCTTATTGACAAAAAGTAATGCATTTGACAGGCACCTTCCAGCTTCATGGCGCGCACGCTGCATGTCAGCATCAGTTGAAGACGGATTCGATTGCCCATCCGTGGCATGGCACCTTAAGAGGGCACGGCAGATGTTGATATGTGTGTAGTGGTAAGCTAATAAGTTGATTATAGATGCTGGTGCGTCATCCGAGGATGATATAGTAGTAGTATTATGCCAGATGGAGAGCTCCTCTAGGATTTTCATGGAAATACCCAATGTCTGCTGAATATTAGATGATAATTGAGATAAAGCTCTCAAAGAACTATAGAATAGCAAACCGTTAGTATTAAAGAGTGATTTTGGCCACAATAAAGACATACTGGAGTTCAGAGAGTACCCTGCGCAAAGTAGACACGAGCTGGGCATGCTGGATGAAGTCTCTCCAATCCGCCTCGTCTATGCAAGCTCCGTATCCATCCTCTACAGACATAGAGGTGACGAGCCAGTTTTCTTCATTCAAAAGAGGAGGCCTTCCTAAGCTGGAAGCCATCCACGTATCAATCTTGAAGATTATGAAAGATAACCTTCGCCGCTGCGTCGCCTGCCAGCGAGGAATAGACCACTCAACAGGGTCCATGTGCAATCCAAGCGTATGAGCCGCTGAGATAAGGGTGCCTAGTAGTTTGCACCTAAAGGATGAATCAGAGATGAGATGATGAGGAGTGGGTCGCGCAAGGAGCAATATGAAAGCTTGAACAACAGGAAGAGTCGGGCCATGTATCTCAAACTCTAAAGCCTTGAGCGAGATCTGTAATAAGGCCGAAGTTGGCAATGGATCATAAGCCAGGTCTAGTGTTAATACATCATCAAATTGCATAAACGGTTGTGCAATAGCGTAAATGGCTGCCAATAGATATGTAGGTGATGATTTAGGTGAAGGACGCGATTGAGTTGAGAAGATGGGATATTGTGGAGCTATGAAGCGTTCGTAGAGACGAATTAATCGCTCCCCAATATCTACAGGAACAAGTAAGTCTAATTGTTCTCTGGATTTCTTTGCTTCAATTTTTGTTGCTAAACCAGCTTCCTCACGGCTTTGTGAATACAGAGACTGTGAAGTAAGCATAAAATGAGCAGGTAGGCGACCGAGGTGGACAGATTGCAAGGTCAGCTTTTTGAAGGGCAAGCGACCAGAAACATCTCTGAGATAGTGCCCAAACAAACAAGGCTCAAATTCTCCTGTGGTGCCAACAAACTGAGGAGTGCTGTCAGTGTCGTCGTTGTCGAGTAAGACTTCGGGGGGCACGCCTTCATGTAGCCGAGTTTCCTCCTGTGGCCCCAAGTCACCCAGAAAATCATGTGTGAGGCTTGGTTGAAAGTTGACGAAATTGGCATCGATTTGCTCCCAAGATAAAAGACCAATTTCGGAGGGAATGTCATACGACAACTGGCCAGAAGATGAGTTCAATGCCGAATCAATTGATGGACTTTCTGATGAAGTATTGTCAAGCAAGAGCTGTTCAGGCAGCGAAATAGGTGAAACGGCTTGGTCTCTCGAAGATGACCTGAGAGATTCCGATATTGTAACATTTTGAGGATGAGATTTTGCATTGGTAGAGAGTCTGTGCATTGACGTGGTCTCAACAAATGTACACAGGCGAGAGTGTAAGAGGCACATGCGGCATGGAGGGCCACCCTCTATCCGACATGCAGATTTTCGAGCACGGCAAAAATCACAGGGACGTTGCCGTTTACTCATGTACCGTCGGCTGCCAGTCGACATGTGAGAGTTGATCTCCGGCATCATGGAAGTAGTAACTTTGTGGTTTGAAGATGAAGCAAATGGTTTTACAACAGTTGCTTGGCTGGAGGAAACAATAATGAGATATGATTAATAATCGCGGATAATAGCTACCGATGTGGATAGAGAAATTGGTCAGCTTGCCTGGCCAGCTGCAATGCCGCCAATCAGGATCGACGCCGTTTGTTCTGAGTGTTGTCAAGCCTTATTAGGTAGATGCTTACGAGGACTACTTTGTACGCGTAGACTCATATATAATTGCAATGGCGGGGTAAAATGAAAATTTGAGAAAATCAGCAGCAGATCAGGGTCGAGCCGCATGATGTCTGACAATCCGTGGGAAGTGGACGAGACCAAGAGCGGCCTCGTCTCTATTGGCAGCCACCGCTTGCAGTTGAGCGTTGCTGGGCCGCCGAGAAAGCCAAATGAGCCGGCTGTGGTCATCATGGCTGGCCTGACAAGCAGTGTGCTTGAATGGGCAGCTACCATACGTCTTCTGGGCAAATTTGTGCGGACATTCTCTTATGAGCGATCGGGATTTGGTGCTAGCGACAACGCTCCAACAGAAATACAGCCTACATCTACTAGAATGGCAGTTGAGTTGGATCTTCTTCTCAAAGCAGCCGACATCAAGCCGCCATACATCATAATCGCACATTCGTATGCAGGGATTACGTCGCGCGAGTTCATTCATCTACACAAAGACAGTTTAGATGACATCGCTGGTGTTGTCTTTGTTGATGCCAATACCGAGGAGACACCGCCAACCCGCCCTGATGAAACCATCGATGCGGTGCTCGGTGAGCTGGAGGGGCCGGAGGGGCTGCGTATCCGATCTGAGAGTTGCCACAAGTTGACCAATGCTGAGTGGCAGGCTTTATTGGAGGAAGAGGCTAGTGCAAGACACGAGCAAACTGCAAACGCTGAAATAAGCTTCTACCTGGCCAGCGCGCCAGTTTTGAAGGAGAAGGGACATCTTCAAGAAGGAAAGGCGCCATTGTTGGGAGATCGCCCTGTGAGCGTTCTGCAAGCCAATTACGCACGGGACTTACAAAAGATGTATGACGCTGGTGTGTCCGCTGGGAATGGCACAGAAACGCAAAGAGCTTACATGCGTAAAATTATTTCGGAGACTAACGAAGCTGAGGCAAGGATGCAAAAGGAAATGCTGAGATTGTCTACACGGTCCGTTTTCACTTTCGTTCCAGACAGCGGCCACAGCATCCACTTCGAGAGACCAGATGCTATTGCAGACCAAGTTCGATGGGTGTTGGATCAACTGAAAATTAAGAATTAGATCACAATCAATGAATTAAAAGTTCTCAGCCCATTTTTCTTTGGCATCTTTTATTTGCGCCAGTTTCTATGGCTTCGTATTTGCTTCCAAATAGCACTGAATGTGCTATGGATGTAGGCCTATCATACGTTCTCTTTGTGATTCACTTTGGCTTGTTTCTTGAGATCGTCCAAACCTCCCACTTCCTTTGCTCGTGCTACTTTCTCTTCGAACGTGCCCACTGCTTTCGCACTGCGCCATGCCGGAATGTCGCTTTCAAACAGTGTGTCAATCTCTTCGAGAGACTTCTTCACCGTTTCCGGGTACATGAAGTAGATATGGAAGACCATAGCAATACAAAAGGTTCCAAAGATCATGTACGCCTTCCACTGAATATTTGTAAAAGCTGGGGGAACAAAGAAGGCCAAAGCAAGGTTAAAACTGTTTGAAGCGTTAGTATATGGCAATTGAAGAAATTTTACCGTTATCCTTGGCATTCGCCTTGTTTACTTACGCCCAATTTCCTGCAGCTGCCAGACCAACACCCTTGGCGCGGTATTTCAAGGGAAACACTTCACCGCAGTATATCCACGCTCCAGGGGCCCACGTAACTCCTACATTAAGTATTAGTATAGATAAAGACATTGCGTCTATGATCAACAACGGATTGGCTCACCATCTAATACAATGTTAGTTACAGTTTAGTCAAGGAATAGACGAAAATTGAGACTTACAAACTCCGACAAAAATGTAACATAAAGCAATAACTGCCTTGGCGGGCGGGCCGCTAATCTGCCATTTCAGGATATCGTTACCTATAATATTGCTCAGCAGGTGTTCCAATGAATAGAAAACGGCCCACAGCTTGGTGCTTACCATCAACACTGTTCACATGATGCCCATAAACAGCCATTATGGCACCGACAACAAAGTGAATGACACCGCAAATCAGGGCGCCAACAATGAGTAGCCACCGGCGGCCCATGCGATCGATTACAAAAAGGACTCCTCCGGTAGTAACAAGAAAAATGACATATTGGATAATGGAAGATGTCAGAGCAGCATTTCCCGACTGGCTTTCTTGTTAATAATGCTGTCGTGAAATGCAATGATATGGGGTACTCTCACCATGCCGGCCATGTTAAAGATGTAGACAAGGTAATACAGCATAACATTACCACCAAGAAGCTGTTGCCAGACTTGGGCACTGACACCAATAACTGTTCGCTTCCACATTTTCGGAGTGAACAAACCTAGGTAGCCAATTTCTTTTGACTCTGCCGCAATTCTTGCTGCTTCTCTAACCTCCTCTAGCTCAGCTAGCACCTCGAGGTTATCTCGATCTCCTTTGGCGTGCAGATTGGCGAGGACATCGTGACATTCCTCCCAGCGATCTTTGGAGGCAAGCCAGCGTGGAGATTCTGGGAAAAAGAAAAGAGAAGCGAACAAGACAGCTCCAGGAACAGCTTGGAGGCCCCACGCAATTCGGAAGGCCGCTGGTCGGTGGATAGAGACAGAGCAGCCATACGAAATAAGGTACATAATCAGAATGCCTAATCGTTTTTATTAATTCATCTGCAGATAGTCATTTGGAGTATTATTCTTACCCCAATCAATAGACCATTGCTGAATACCAACAATCCGGCCACGAGAACGAGAGGGCGCCAGTTCCGCGAGATAGACGATACATTGAGAGCTTGTTATACCAATCGCAAGCCCACTAACAATGCGACCCACGACGAGATGAGCGACATTTTGAGCAGAGCATTGCAGAGCAGCGCCGATAATCCAGTCCACGGACGCAATTTGAATAGCCAACCGGCGTCCAATACGGTCAGCGAGCCACCCAGATAGAAGAGAGCCAATAAAGGAGCCAGCAGACATGGAAGCTGTGATACCACCTTGCACAGATGAGTTTGGGTGGTTGAAATATTGGAGATATTGGTCTGAACCGATCCACGCACTCATGGAGCTGATCTCGAAGCCGAAGATCATGCCGCCGATGGTGCCAAACGCGGCAAGAACTGCAACATATTATATCAGTGCTAGCTCTACTTTTCAGAGCTCCCATTCAAGCTCGCGAGGGCTGCGATGTATGAGGCTTACCATATATATTCCAAATGCGATACATTTTGGAAAGTTTTCCACGCAACCCTATCTTTTCCTGAGTTAGAGTCTTCGAGACTATTTCCCCAACATCAATGCTCTAAGCGGAAGACTGAGATATCTGTGGCCTTTTAATAGTCTTTATACACTCAAAAGCATTCATTGGATCAGGGATTGTCGAGGGTATTGGTGGAGATGGTCTAAGTGGCGCTGACATAGAAGCGCACGTATTGGCATCGAGAATCAGTTTCTGTGTACATGTACAAAACTGTGTCTAGAATCACGCCTAAGAGCATTGAATTCTGTGTAAAAATGGCAGATCTGGAAGTTCCATGACATTCTAGTCCCCACATCCGGCAGGAAGAAGGACGGTGAAGGCGTGCCTTGCTCGCCTAAGACAAGCCAAGATCGGCAAGCAACGCAGCTAGGCTGGTGATAGCGAAACATCTCCAGCACGGTATGTCATTATTATGGACTGTCTTCTGTCTCAAAGTCAAAAAGTAAAGGGGAAAGCTCTTCATTAAATACTGTAAATCTCTACCAAGTCCGATTGAAACGAGAGAATGGGTATACGCTCTCAATATTTTTTGATGCAACGCCCTCATGAATTGCTATTCTCAAGGTACGTATTCACTTAACAATTGGCATTGATCGCATGACACTCGCTCGCGCAATACAGATGTACTCGGTAGATGTGATCTTGCAACATCAGGGTATATACATGGGTGCATATATACAGGTATATATATCGCTGAGCTGCATATAGGCTGTGTATCTCTCCGGCGTTGAAGTACGTCATCGGAGCACAAATCTAGTTGTTTTTACCCGCTCTCGGCACCCATTGATATTCTATGATGTGATTGGCACGGGTTATTTTATTTGTGAAGATCACGTCCCGGGCTTTCGCTTGCAAATGTAGCGAACCCCGAGCGGGACTCTCCGCATAACCCCACGCATTAGCGTAACGGCAACAGGCAAACATCTAAAGTAGGGTGTAGTAACAATCTAAAGATCTGGTAGACACTCTTAGAGAGTTTATTGAGTATCTAGACTTGGCACACTAGCAGATGAAGCAACATAAAACTCGAAACGAAGACAGTATCAGACCGTAATCAGCTGGAAACGCTCCTCCTGCCTATGGTGCGAAGTGATATCATTTGATTCACTAAGACAAGTAGTATTGAAGACTATAATTACAAATCCCCATGAGAGCTCCAGGCTTCCTGCAATGACTGTATTCCTTCAGCAGTCGCCAACGTCGTAACTCGTTCAATTCTCTGCAGCATACGGACCAATTCAGCTTGCTGCTCCGGCTTCTTTAAACTCTGACCACCTGATTACCTGGTATTAGCAACAAATCTTGTACTTGAGACACAGAACTCACAAACGACCAGAGGCTGCACGGCGTTAACCAGAGCACCGGGATATTTATCGCCAAGGGCCTTCGTCATGCCGCATAATTGGATTGTATGCTTCAGTATTTCACCCTGCTTCGTGTTAGAATACCATTTGAGCCAACATTTTAAGCTGATATGAATCAAAATTGACTTACTTCGACGGCTCTTGCAAACTGTAGAAACCCAATGCCGCTTGGGCGATGTGGATTATGAAGAGCAAGAAGCACCTTTACTAGGTGATAGAACTGCATCGCCGCAACTGAAAGATATCAGCCTAAAAGAAAGCACATAACGGTAATAGTACGGCTCACTGTGCCAAGTGCAAAGGTACAATATTTCTGGAAACCCTTCGCCATCTTCTATAACATATACAGGATCAAATGACTCTGGCAGTGAGTCTTTCCAAGCGTTTGCTTCATTCTGCAGCTCATCCCAGCTTCTTTCATCACCATCAGGGCTTCCGGGGTATCGAGAAAAGCAGTAATCTATTACTTCAGCCGTCAACATGGTCATCTTTTCTGTTTTTACGTGGTCCGTATCACCGCCCCACGTAATGTCAATTTTCCAATTGCGGGGGCCGATGGTGGTTGGCTTCCCTGTTGCAAGAGCAACCATGATCTCTTCACGGAAATAGGTCCAGAATGCTGTCCTTTTGAGTGCCCGATAGCCAATGTTCTTTCGGTTGTGTGTAAATAAAGATGAGCACCCCCGAAGATGTCTCTGATGATCTGTTTCATAGCTCATCATCTCATACATCCTAAGAATGACGGTAGATATTGGCAGTACGTTATCGAGAGTCGTAGACGGGTCGGCCAACGCTGGTATAAGGCCTTGGACACATAGATCATGGTAATGCGCAGCATAAAACTCATCACAAGATCCATCTAATCGATTGAGATGGCATGCTGAAAACGCAAGGACGGCGTGGAGTAAGATAGGACAACTCATCGCAAGGTAAGGTACAAATGTCTCGAATTGCCGCTGCGGATCATTTACATCAAGCTGTACAAGATTAGCGCAAATAAAAAATGGTTATGATGAAAATGGGTGTATACCCAACAAGCCAAGTTATTGATGTAGTGATGGAGGAGGCGGGCTATCAGCGGATCTCCAAGCGGCTCAGCTGGACCTTGTGTATATATTGCAGATCCAGAGGTCCGTCTAAGGATAAGTGATTTCACCGGATCAATGGTTTCCATGCTAGTGCCGCTAGTGAATGAATGAGGCGACGCAAAATTGGCAGCCTCACGAGACGGTCCAGGGGTCAAGATCGAAACCATATCGTCCCTTCCCGAATCTGGTACAGGAATATTCGGCGATAATTCTGAAATTTTATTAGCATGCAATATTGTATGATATGAGCCGATCTTCATTACCATTTACTGGCTGATCGAGGATTTTGTTGATAGACGATTGGTTGGTCGCGTGTCCCCGCGTCGGTGCATTCAATGGCTGTTCTTCATTATCGTCATCGGCGACGTCAACAGAATGAATAAATGTTACTGACTTCGATCAATACAAACAGCTCTTCGAGATTGGTGTAGAAAACGAGTGCTTACTCTCTGACGGTGTCTCTAGCCAGACGTGATCTGCTGAGAACTGGAATAGCCCATTGCCGTCCTCCCGCAGGGCGGAATTGTCGAGAGCCTCATATTCGCAATCACGGCGACTGATTTCGCAGTGCCGACATTGAGGTTTCCGTTCGTCACCTTCATCGCGTTAGTGACTGCAACAAACCCAATTATAGTCCAATATGAACTGACACTTCATATGTCGCTTCCGACATGTAATACTTGTCAATACAACCTGTAATTAGCATCGTCGAAGATTCGTTTCTCGAAATGTCATTTAGCTTACCAGCCTAGAGGGGGAATTAGCAGCCTTATTTATGCTTAAGTGGGTGGCGGGATTCTCACCAGTTCTGACCCTCCTGTGAACCTCTTGCGCTGGCGCCATGATTGCAACACCCCGGCGACGGTCAACATCGAGGATGCTGTATCATGATTGTAGGAATTACAACCAATCATGGGCTGCTGTTCATTCGAATAAGACGTATGACCAAGAAATGGCATGTAATATGGAGAGACAGCTGAGAAATTGCGGGGGAAGCTGGTGATGGAAACTAAGATTAGTACTGGCCCACGTGATCCAATAGTCGGACTGTGAAATGAGATTCTAACCAAACAATACGATCTTCAATTTTGTGCATTTGTACTGTTTGTATTTGAGATTGTATTCTCGTACGCGATGGATCATGTGAAGTGCCCGCCGACTAGCAAATTGCGAGGCAATTGATGAATCAGAATTAGCATTAGAGACTAACTGGGAGACACTGTTATGAACTCATTATTTGTAAAACACTCGTATAATCATTAAAACATCCTTCCGTTGCCCTTGTTAAACATCACTTCCATCATCTTGAACATGTGTGATGGTTCCATCATGTGCGACGCTAATATTCTTCTTCTCAAGACTTGCTTTAACAGGGTTCTTTGCTTGGAAGAGGTTCTCAATTTCTTCCAAGCTCCAGCCCCTCGTTTCAACGAAGAAGAAATAAATGACGACGACACCAAACGCGTCCCAAAAGACATAAAGGAGATAATATTTCCAGCCGGCATTGGCGATGGCAATTGGTGGAACGTACGTGTTCATGACCTTGACGGCGTTGTTCATAAATGCCAAATAAGCCATGCCCTTTGCTCTGGAATTGAAAGAGAGAACTTCGACCGGGTAGAGCGATTGCATTGGAGTCTATCGAAAAGCAGAAATAGTTAGCGACATCTCTGGGAACTTAGAGAGCGGAGACATACCCAGGCGAAAGCGAAAACGATGAGGAAAATGTAAAGAAAAGCGATACCAGTCCCGCCGACAGCAGGCCTCCCAGCCTGTAGAGCGGTGCATGCCGTTATGATTGCAATGGACACGGACATTCCAGCACTGGAAAACATGAGAAGTTTACGGCGACCGAATTTATGCACAACACTAAGTCCACAGAGTGCAGCAGCCGCCATAACTGGAGTTTGGATCGCGTTTAAGAGTAGTTGGGTGTTGACATCAGTGATACCAACCGTCTTGACTGTATTATTCGTGTTAGAATCAAGAATGATCTGGAAGATCAATGTATCATAACAGGAAAGACATACCCATTAGCGGAAAGTAATAACTTGTCGGCGGCAAGTCGAGTTCTCCGAACCAGGCGATACAAGTAACGAGAAATGTTCGATACCGTGCTGCTCTGGTGTTAAATAGCGACCTAAAATCCCACCATCGTTTATCGGAGCCGTCAAGTTCAATAACCTCGATCATTTCTTGTAGTTCGAGGTTCGCGACAAGAGCATCTGGGTCTCCATCACCATGATACTTGATGAGTATACTTTTAGCTTCAGCTATTCGTCCTTGGCCGACATACCTATTATCTTTGTTAGCATTATCTGATAGGAACATGGGAAACAAATGCTGCTGTGCACACCATCGGGGGCTTTCAGGGATGAACCAAACGGCACATAAGATAATGACCGATGGGAGACCCTGGATCGCAAGAGGGAGTCTCCAAGGATACGAAAGTGTGGTTTTGGCATGATTCAGTCCATATTCAAGCCAAGTAGACACTATGGTACCAAGGAAAAAGCAAGCTTGATAACCCCCAGTAAGTTGGGCACGATACTTGGGATAAGACATTTCCACGACATAACTGGGACCGGCTGTTTGAACAAGCACCGCACCCATGCCTAGAATGAATCGACCTCCCATGAGCATGGACAAGTTTGTACCAGCAGTCTGGAGAATGGCACCGACCACGCAGATGGCCGATCCAATAGCCATGCCTACACGGCGGCCATATGTGTCGGAGCAAGGCCCAGCGAAGAAAGAGCCTGCGATGTTGCCTATGACATAGAGAGCTGCAACAAGGCCTTGATTATGGGTGTCGATGCCAAAGTATTTAGTAAACTGGGGGATGGCGGATAAGCCTCCTAAGGCGGCATTAGCATCGGGATGCAATGATGTTGTCATCACATTGTAAACTTACCAAAAGTGTTGGAGTCGAATCCATTTGTCGCCGAACACAAGTATCCAACAAAAATGCACCCGTAGAGCTTCAAAAAGCTCTTTCGAAATACACGAGGGTTCTCCCTTAGCAAGGCAGCTTGCATGCGTGACTCCGTCATGCAACTCTGCGTCGTGACTTTGATTGGGTCCGGATCCTCATCATGAATAACATCATGAACAATGTCATGTTGGTTCATTGCCTTTGGGCTATCCATGATGGAGGAAGTAAGCCTGATCAAGGCCTCCTATGACATTAAATTAAGCTGAGATTTGGCATTGATCTGCCCGTCTCGGTGAAGAGGGGCCATGCAGTTATATGCAAGTTCCACCTCTTACTACTAGCCCCCGAAATGCACGGCTCCCCCACAGCTTAGCATGGCTCCCCCAGGAACTGCTATCGGGAAATCCAGATCATTTCCCCAGAAACAATATTTTAGATCTCCTTCTCCGCACTTTGATAGTGATATTTTCTCCACTCACGGGGACATGCGATCAGACGTTATTCACGAGAGATTGGGAAAGAAGCTTCGGCAATATCCAAGTTTTGAAGTTAAGCGATGAGGCTACGAGCATCATTGCTGTTTTGGTTGCTGAATATTGAACCCCTCTTGCTAAATCTTCCATTCAGCCGCGTTGTTTGCCGATCACCTGATCGGCTAAGCCATCATTTTGGGCAGACCGAGGACGCAAACCGCATATGTTACCTGCATATACAAGCAGTACGTCGGTTTACAATTTATTAAACATTTATTAGCCATTCACCATCGTCAACTTAAATCGTAGCTTGCATGTGCAGAAACATGTAAATTGTCTAAATAATTTGTCAACTACACAAGGGCGGTGCTCTCTTCGAGAAACATCGCTCTATTACCCCTCCAAGAGAATTGATTGGAACCTCAAAGTGGTGTGTTGACGAGCGGGGACACTCTCACCCTCTTCAAAGTATATATCTCTACGTGTGTGTATAGGTAAATCGTCATATCAGTTGTTTGGCTTATATATTGAGGTAGAGTTGTATCCACTACTATCTCTCTATTTGTTGTTTCAGTGGATATTCCTCGGATTCGTTGTCAACAGTTCACCCATTTCGAGCAAATGCATGCATATTACATCTTCGCTGTATTGTATTACATAACAGTCCATGATTTAGCTGTAAATCCCCACCAAAAGGGAGAAGACAGAGTTCGTTCTAGTATAATTCTACTTTGCCCCCGCCATTGCACATGCTCTCTATAATTGCCAGGTCGTTCAGTGCTTCTTCTGGGCCCGCCTTCTTTTCCGATTTCTCGGCTTTAACAGCCTCCAGGAATGCTTTAATTTCCAGTTCTACACCTTTGCTTCTTATTGTCTCTGATCTACTCTCTCCTGTAGCAAGATCCAGAGACAATATGAAACCATCGGGGCCATCAGTCAGGAAGAAGCTGCCCTTTGATCCGATAATAGTAAGCTCCGAAGCTCGTCGCGTTGATGCAAATGACATTGAGATGGTTCCAGTTCCCCCACCACTTAGGAGGATGCCGGCATTGAGAGTATCGAGAGGCGGCAAATGGGGCAAAACCTGACGGGCAAAACCCGCTGTCTCAACAACCTCTTGGCCTGAAATGTAGCGAAGCATGGCAGTTTGATGGACTCCACCGTCAAGTAAGAAGCCGCCCTGATATTCCGGCACTTTTCGCCACGGTGTTTCGTACCATTTCCCCTCGGGAGGTTGATTGCGCCATATTTTGAGGTGCGCCTGGGTAATATCACCGACTGCTTTTTCTTCAACGATCCATTTTCGACCAAGTTCAAATTCGTGCATAAATCTAAATTGCTCAGCAATGTTGAAAATGAGTCCTTTGCTTGCGTACAGCTTTTTGTAGTCGTCGATTAATTCGCGAGCGGTTGCGACATCTTTGGCGATTGGCTTTTCGCAAAGTACATGCTTCCCGGCAGCTAAGCAGCGCCTGACAATTGACGGCTGCACCAGAATTGGCAAAACGATAACTACTGCTTCAATATCGCTGCGCTTAAGAAGATCATCGAGCGTATGCCCAGAGGTGTCTTCTGAGTAAAGCTCAAGATCAGTAACGCCGAGTTTGCTTGCTTCTGCTACAAGTGTAGATGCAGTAGATTTGGAACGAGAATAGACTGCCTTGATGTTCGCCTTGTTTAGCACAAGCGCGGGCAGGTGTTCTGATGAGCGAGTTAGTGTCATGTACGCTTATTACCCTTGCCAACAGCTGCAGGTAGTTTATTACCTTCAGTGGCAAAAATGCCAGCTCCTAAAATTGCAATGCCCGCCATTACAGAAACCTCAATGAGCCTTTATCCGGATTCCGCAGAGTGTGTGTGAGCTTATTCGGGGCCGTGAAGGGAAAAATATAGAACACCAAGAGAGAAAGATGGTAGTATAGATATCGGCGGGGGAGGCATATATATTGCGCGCTAGGCTTGGCAAAATATTAAGAAATTCTACATAATCTTCCCATGTTCCTCGTACTCTGTACTTGTTTGCTTATAGGATGAGGATGAGGTGCCTCCGGCTATTGTCGAATTCGGATTACCCGAGACTCATTAGCACAGAACTCCACGTTATCAGGCGATCTTAGCCGGCCAGCGGTTGAACCAACCAATGCGAACTACGGAGTATTTGCGGATTGGTTGTCACCGAGAGTAGAAAAGCAAGACGCCAGAATTAACCCGAAAGACGAGTAGGAGGGTAGAAAGACCATTAGTTCAGCAGTCAACAGGCGTTTAGACGAGAATAGAAGGAATCGAACCGAAGTCTGGTCACACCAGACGCCACTTCTGCCACCTGCTGTCATACACGAACATTTCCACGTGTTCTGGTGGTCCAAGCATGCTCAATAGTCCAATACTTTTGCATGAGGCTTGAAAAGTGACGAACTGTTATTCTGCGCTATTCAGTTCCGGGGGATTGTCCTCCATACTTCGTTGCTTGTCATCCAATCTCAACATTGTGGCCAGCAGTGGACGGCCACTACCCCGCATTCCGCAATGGTTAAATGCAACAGACAGCCAAATACATGAGATAAGCGACATTTGGGGGTCAGAGAGCCGTCATTCACGTGAAATAATATCCAAACTGAAGAGAATGAGGAAGTAGTCATAGCAACTCGAGCCACTGTTCACAGAGAGATGTTGGTTGAAAGGCTGGTAAGTATATCTGCTGGAAGAATGGTGGTTTCCCCACGTCTGTACGCCGTGTATCCATCATAAAACTGCTAGCTAAACTCGTTGAGAGGGCATGATGGCGCAGGATTTAATGCATAAGTCTAACACCACTATATTATGCTGGTATCATGAAGTACCGACATTTTTTTTTATCATAAAGGAAGTTAGATATGTACACTTGAATGAGACAGCCTGGTGAAGTCGAACGCCACTTAGAAGACCTGATTATTAAACGTGTGTGTTCTCGAGTTGTCGCACAACATGAGGGATAAATGAGATTGCATCGTTAACATAACCAACGGGTCGAGTTGTCATAGTTTATAGAAGCAATTGATGCATTTGTCAGAATGCAACAGGTTTTTATCTAAAACTTTGTTAACTGAATCAACTTCTTTCCTCCATTCGGAAACCAGTAGCCTCGCAGATTGCCTACATTTGGCGCTATACTCATTACGGACAGCAGTACCCTTGTAATGTAGTCTCTTAGTGGTAGAGAAAACTAATCAATATTTTGAACAAAAGATAACTACTGGGAACAAGACAACTAACATTGAGAGAAACAGAGGTATATATAATCGGACGACCAGTGTTATGATGGTAAAAAATCAACAATTTATTTCGCCGTTTCTTACCCCAAAATCCTTCATTTCATGCTTCCATTCTCCTCTTATACCACCTTATAAGTCCTTCCCCCATCGACAACTTCAAGCTTGACGGTTGTGCTCCTCCCTACCACAATAAGGCTATCGACTGATACTTGTTTCAAAACGTTATAATCTCACAGAAAGAGAAGTGCAGTCCGGACTTATCGGCACGACTAAAAACATGGCTTCAGTACGATCTAATATACTTGATACGATCGGAAATACTTCCATGATACAGCTTCAGAATGTTGTTCCGTCAAACGGAGTTCGCATTCTTCTGAAAATCGAAAGCAGCAATCCAACTGGCAGTATGAAAGATCGTATGGCTCTTGCAATGATTACTGCTGCCGAAAAGGATGGCCGTCTTAAGCCAGGCGGTGCCGTTGTTGAATACACTGGTGGCAGCACAGGAGTTTCGCTGGCATTGGTGTGCTCCGTCAAGAAATACCCGCTTCATCTGGTAACATCGGATGCCTTTGCGAAGGAGAAGCTTGATCACATGAGGCTCCTCGGCGCCAACTTGACCATTATACCAAGTGATAATGGCAAGCAAACTGAGAAGCTGACCAAGGACATGATTCAGGAGGCAAAATCTATAGCCGCCAAAACGGGAGCTTTTATCACTGCTCAGATGGACAACGCCGATCAACTATCCGCTTATACGAAACTCGCAGATGAGATTTATGAACAAGCCGAGGGCCGCATCGACGCCTTTGTGCAGAGTGTCGGATCAGGAGCTGCTCTTCGAGGTACATCAGAACGCCTCCGTCAGCTTGACAGTAACATCCGCTTCGTCGCTGTTGAGCCAGCGGAATCTGCTGTGCTATCGGGCGGTCCGTCGGGATCTCACAACATTGATGGTATAGGAGCTGGATATGTTGTACCATTGTGGTATGAAGGTATCGCAGATGGATTCCAGGGTGTGTCGACGGCAGATGCAAGGGCTATGGCATTTCGATTATCTCGTGAAGAAGGTTTATTCTGCGGGCTTTCAACGGGAGCCAACGTGACGGCCGCATTGCGTGTAGCAGAAGGTCTCAAGCCTGGATCTACTGTTGTGGCCATTATGTGCGATTCAGGCATGAAGTATATGTCAGGATTTTCTCAACATCTGGAGCCTCTCCAGAAATGATGTATTTAGAATACTCCTCTGACAGAAGTCGCAAATACGAGGTACATCTTTAAAATTGTGCAACAAGTAAAAGAGCACACTTGTGATCGAGCTCCCGGCTTTTGAAGGATGTAGTTAAGCTGGTGTTTCATGCATATTAATCACATGTTCCCCTGAATGTGTTACATACAGGAGCTTAAATCTACTACAAACTATTAAATGCTCTCGACTCATTGAGCGAAAATTCGCAACCTGGTGCCAGCACTTCAAGCCTTCACAGATCATTCTCTAATCTCCACATTCACATCTGCCAAGGTTGCCCTTATAAAATAATATGGACTAAACGTTTTTGGATTGAAAATTGATTCAAACAGGTAAATAATATAGGCTAGCCATGACCTAGTATTATATTTACACTAGGTATGTTGCTGGCAGTGATGCGAAAAGTACAATGCTCGGTGGGTATAGGTACGGTGTAGGTAAAGTTTTTAAGGGGCACACTTCCATCTAGCAGTAGCAAATGGCCGATGAAAATTGCTACTTATATTGCCTAAAATGGCAAATGCCTTTTGTGGGTAAGCGAATCTGGATCAGGCACACAGCATACGCGTAGGCTTCAACACGAGATAACCGCGGATAGTATTCCTTAGGGTTGCAATGTAAAACTTACAATCTCCACTGCTCATAGATTTAGAAAGCATATTCTCTAGAACACTTGTCTCCATACATTTACCCGATATGATTCGAACTACTGATATATGAAACTTTCTTAATTACTCTACAAAGCCCGCCAATTGAGATATGGCTTTCTAGCGAGGCCAGAAAGTTTGTGAATCTATTGATAGCTAATTAGGATCAGAAGTTCACTCTCCTAATTATCTAGCTATCAGTTGAAGATCTCTTTCATTTATTTTATAAATGATGACCACCCCATGGCCAATTGGTCATTGGGCTGATATAAAATTGGAAATGACAAACACAGAAGAGGAAGTCCAGCAAGTACAAATAGAAAATAGTGATAATGATGTAGATTGGCGGAATAGTAGCTCTCCGAAGCCAACATTTAATGCAAAATAAATATTAATGGTGAATTTCTTCCTAGTATTTACACAGGGAGCATGTGAAACTTCTAGAATGAGATTTTTCTAGGGATTGGTAATGAGCTTGTTACACAATATGTGGATTCATTGAATGTGGATTGATTAGACCTCACGCGGAAAGTACGGTATGATTTTGTAAGCAGACACGTGTTTGCGCATAATGCCTGTAACATGTGGGAATTTGATGGCCACGATGCATACCCTTTTGAGTATGCGACTCAAGGGTGTTTCGTACTTCGATAACAATTGGGCAAATATTACCAATTCCACGATTCGTAGTCCTCGATTGAGTAATCAATGCACACTATCGAATTCGAAAGTTTACTTCCTATCACTGATTCATAGGGGTTCATCTCTGCTCTATAAAAGGTTCAACGATGGCGGGCATTACTTAGGAAGGGCGAGCGCTTCAGCCCTTTGTTTTTTCCGTGAAAACAAGATAGCAGCAAAGCATCAGCCACAATACGGAAATTGAATAGCCGTGGATACTTGATTCATCATGCCTTATGAGCGCTATGGAACGAAGGGGGCCGATCCATCACCATTGGGTCAGCCCATTACCTTCTCTCCTTCTGGACGCACAGCTCTCAATCGATTTATGAAAAGTCCTATGGCTGAAGGACTAGCTACATGGGATCCCAAAGTACCTCATCTACGAGGCGAGCCAACTAAAGACTTGATTGAGCTATATCGCCGGTATGAACATACTTGTTAGGTAGACTAAGTTGTCACGACTGCTAATGTGAGATTGAATCTAGATGGGGAGAGGGTGGATGGGGCATGATTGTAACCGGCAACATCGATACTTCTTTTGATGCTTTAGATGACATTGGCGATATGATCATCACTCCCAAATGCGAATTTCGTGGGCCTCGTTTTGAGAAATTTCAGGAACTAGCCAAAGGAGCCAAGGCCCATGGGAGCTTCATCCTTGGCCAGATCAGTCATCCAGGAAGACAGGTTCAGTATCGTTTGAGCAAAGAAGCCATATCCGCGTCAGATGTGCAACTTGGTAAGAGGCAATGCCCTAGACTTTATTGGGTATGTTATCATTGACCAAAAATAGAGCCAAAGATGGACATGATGTTTGGAAAGCCTCACGCTGCTAGCAAGGCAGAGATAGATGAAATAGTTGAGGGTTTCGCATATGCTGCTGAGTACCTGGAGAAGGCTGGCTTCGATGGAGTTGAACTTCACGGAGCACACGGTTACCTCATCGCACAGTTCTTATCTAGACGAACAAACAAGCGAACGGACGAATATGGAACTCAGACAGTCGAGAACCGCCTGCGCTTCATCACTGAGATTGCTAGAGCTATCCGGAAACGTGTTTCGCCTCATTTCATCGTCGCATCCAAACTCAACAGCGTGGAATTCCAAGACGCAGGAGTAACAGCGGAAGAAGCTCAAGAAGTTTGTATATGCCTCGAGCGAGAGGGATTTGACTTTGTCGAGCTGAGCGGAGGTAACTACGAGAGTTTTGGTCTAAAATGGGAAAAGGAGTCGACACAAAGGCGAGAAGGGTTCTTTCTAAAGTTTGCCAAGATCATCAGTGAGGGCCTGAGCGAAGACAGCAAGCTCAAGCTATATTTGGTTGGCGGCCTTCGGACAACTGCTGCGATGCTTGAAGTGTTAAACATCGTTGACGGGGTTTCGTTTGCAAGACCAGCGGCTGCGGAACCCGATTTTCCGCTCAAGATATTGAAAGAGGGCGTTACAGGGTCTATTAAGCCAGTGGACGGCTACGACAGCATTGGTGGCAACTTTGCTGTTGATCTCGGCATAGCAAAGGCGCAACTTACCCAAACTGCTCGTGGTTATGAGCCAATCGACTTGAGTGATGGAGAGGTTGTGAAACGTTTCCAGCAGGATATTGACGACTGGTGGAAGAATGTGGTGGCTGATGGTGATAAGCTTGAGTATATACGTGCGCCTGAATACTCGGGCCCACTGAAGCTACACGAGTAGACAACTCTAAGTACATACTTTGTAAATACAATATGGTAGAACAAATACAGTCTGGTTTCATTAATGTCGTTGTCTATTGAATAATTACCTTTTTTGTTTAAAAAAAAAACACTTATTGCGCCAAATCAATGAATACACTTTTTCTTGTCTTTTCGTCTTTCACTTCTGCCTTCTCTCAACCTTAAAGGCAACTAGATCCCTGATGTTCCCCGGATGTTACATCTGTCATTCCGACGGCACTAATAGCCGGGTGACAACATTGCCGATCTTCATATGTCACTCAACGGAAATTAAACTAATGCGAGCTCCAATGTTTACTCTAATACTTAATTCTAATCAACCATGTTCATGTTTCTCCAAATCTGCAGTCATGTTGCTCTCAAAGCGGATTGGTTTGCCGTTCCGTCGGATGATACCAGACCCACACCACCAGTCCAGTCTCCCCTCACGATCACATCAAAGTCAAACGAGGAAGCCCCCAAGCACCAGATGCGAGCCAGAAGTAAAATACGAGAGTAGAGTGCGAGTTCCGACATTCAGGCAGAATAAACTTGTATGATTTTCGTCACCTTGCCTTTTTGATACCTGCAAGAGGAAATCCCCCGCAAAGACTTGATCAACGAAAACCTGTTTTTACCTAATGTGAGAGAGATCAGCAGTGATAATTCCCCCCTAGAACATTGCACCAAACTCTGTTGTTCAATTTATTAGAAGAGATTTAATATCCGTGAATTGGCAGTCTTTTGAATAGGCTAAATTGAAACATTCCATTGTGGTGAATGAGTAAAACATCATGTGTCTAAGTCGTTGACAACTCGAGAGAGCCAATGTTATATAAAGTTGAGACTATAGCTAAACAAAGACAAGTCACTGAGCAGAAAAACTCAATCAGTGTGCTTTGTTGATTATCTCTATATTCTCGACATGAGGGTATTCTTATTGACAAGTTTTGTAGAGTTATCTCTATTTCCAACGGTTTACTCTTTGTTTCCCAACAATGAGATTCCGTTTCCTGATTGTACTCAACCTCCTTTGAGTCAGAATGGCATCTGTGATACAAGCCTCAGCACAGAAGCCAGAGCAGCAGCCCTAGTTGCTGAACTCACATTGGATGAGAAGGCCGCAAATTTGGTCAACAATGCACCCGGCGTTGAACGTCTTGGCCTTCCTCCTTATGAATGGTGGAACGAAGCCCTCCATGGACTTGCTGGAGTTTCTCCAGGTCAGGGAATCAACAGTACTTTTACTCAGGGAAACGTTGCATTCAATTCGTCCACTCAGTTTCCATCTCCCATTGTTCTTGGAGCGGCATTCGATGACCAACTCGTCCACGATATTGCAACAGCAGTCAGCACAGAAGCGCGAGCTTTCAGCAATCATTTGAAGGCCGGTTTAGACTATTGGGCTCCAAATATTAATCCCTATAGGGATCCCCGATGGGGTCGCGGCCAAGAAACACCCGGAGAAGATCCTTATCATGTTGCACAGTATGCATATAATTATGTCGTGGGATTGCAAGGCGGCGTCGGCCCAGCCAAACCCAAGGTCGTCTCAACATGCAAGCACTTTGCTGGCTATGACATTGAAGATTCCGATGGAGTGGTTCGCGGTTCTTACAATGCCATTATAAGCACCCAGGATTTGGCCGAATACTACCTCCCTAGTTTCCGGTCTTGCTTCCGCGATGCTAAGGCTGGAGCCGTCATGTGTAGCTACAATGCCGTCAATGGACATCCTTCGTGCGCCAATTCTTATATGTTGGAAACTGTGCTTCGCGATCATTGGGGCTGGAATAGCTCCGCCCATTGGGTAACCGGAGACTGTGGTGCAGTAGATGGTGTCTTCAATCAGCACCACGTCGGTCAATCTAATGCCCAAGGAGTCGCCCTTGCGCTCAACAATGGCACAGACTTGGACTGTGGAACAGCGTATTCTTCATATATCGCATCGGCCGTTCAGAGCAACTATACTACAGAAGCTCAGCTTGACCAAGCTCTAGGCCGCCTTTACGGCTCTCTTATTGTTCTGGGGTACTTTGATCCACTTGAAGGTCAAGACTATCGAACTCTAGGAGCTTCCGACGTGAATACGCCAGCTACGCAGAAGCTTGCTTACACAGCACTTGTCGAAGGCATTACTCTTTTGAAGAACGATGACAATATCCTACCTATCCGCCCAACAGGCCAGACGGTCTTATTTGTCGGACCTTGGGCTAACAATGCTTCTGTGTCAATGTTCGGCAACTATAATGGGGTTGCTCCATATAAGACTATTCCCGTTCCGACCGCAAATGCCTCTTCATACAACTGGAAGGTAACATATTCGCAAGGATTGCAATATGTTCTGTCAAACGATACATCGCAGTTTGCCGCTGCAGTCAGTGCTGCCCAAGAAGCCGATGTGGTGGTATACATTGGTGGAATTGACGAGCAGGTTGAAGCCGAGGCTCATGATCGAACCTCCATCGACTGGCCCGGAGCGCAGTTGGATCTTATTCAACAACTAGCAGCAGTAAAGCCTGTTGTCGTCGTCCAAGTGGGCGGTGGCCAAATCGACGATTCCACTCTTTTGCAGAACAGCAACGTAAAGGGTCTGCTCTGGATGGGTTATCCCGGGCAAGAATTCGGACCGGGGTTGATTGACATACTTAGCGGTGTTGCTGCACCAGCTGGAAGACTACCTGTTACACAGTATCCTGCGGACTATATCAACCAGGTCCCAATGACAGATCAGTCTTTGCGGCCAAGCTCATCCAACCCTGGCAGAACATATCGATGGTATAACGGCTCAGTGATACCTTTTGGCACGGGCCTGCATTATACAGAGTTCAATGTCACATGGGCGGCAGGAGGCAGCGGCAAAGGAACATATGATACAGCTGATTTCAACGATGTGGAAGATCCAAAGGACTTGGCTGAATTTGACACCTTTCAAGTTAACGTGGAGAACATTGGTTCCACGGTATCGGACTACGTCGCGCTCCTCTTTTTGAAGAGTACAGATTCTGGACCTCAGCCATATCCCCTGAAGACTCTGGTAGCTTATGCTCGCGCTCATAACGTTCATCCTGGCGCGACGACAACGCTCGACCTGAAAGTCAACGTCGGACAAGTTGCACGCAATGACGCCAACGGAAATCTTGTTCTGTACCCCGGGACATACACGCTACAAGTTGATTTAGAGAATCTCAGTGGGCCAACAGCAGAATCCCAAGTTCAAGGAGCAGAAACTGTGCTGGACCAATTCCCTCAGCCATAGAACATTGAGCTTGAACCGTTATTAGCTCGACGTTCCAATACACAGATCTTGGCAGACTGCAGCGATTCATAGTCATTGTATAGGATATTGAATAATTCTAGCAATCTTCTCCTTTCCAATAATTTTTTCCATCTCACCCCTGAGTACTCTGTAGGCTTTGCTTATAGTAAATCAGGGAGGAGGATTTAGTTGAGACGTGTCACGCCAATCGGGCTAAACCAGACAATGCTGCGGGCATATACGAAAGCGGAGGCAGATAGGGATTTTATTCATTCATTGTCATGATTTTATATTAGAGTATACGAGTTGCCCCAATGAAATACTCCATTTGGCGGGTTTTCTCCCTTGAGTCGTGTTTTGATACCCCTAACGCGGTACTGATACGAAGTGGTCGATGTCCGCTTTAATACGAGCTGAGACAACAGCTGCGCTCCCAACTGGGCTAACTGGGCTAACTAACGGCTTCACCGTAACTCAACTCGCGACATCGTGTCGACCATAAGGCATCAACTCTAGCGGTGCCATAAAGGAGAAGTCAACTGGATCTCGTATACGACTATTCTGGCTATACGAGACCTTTTTTGCTATCATGTTACATCCCGAATATTCGGCATATTCCATGACACGTAGTTCCATGTGCCTAGTCCAAATTGCATTCTATCGTAACGGTTAGCCAATGTTTCAATAGTTGCACCTCCATATACTTAGTGCGCATCCTCACTCGTCTATTCCTTGCAAGAGGTACTATGCAGGTGAGTTGCAGAAAAGGCGATAACTTTGACTAGAATTTAGGGTATGATAGTAGAGCAACTAGTGGACAGGTATATCCAAAGGTTAACTAAATAAATATTATCATAACTCACAACTGCATTCCCTTTTGATAGTGTAAGTAGACGCTCTTGAGCACAGGACGATCTCCCGTATTAGCGTTGTTGATGTTTGACTCAAAGTAGTTTCTATTTAAGTCGAGGGAAAAAAGATAATCCATTTAGCTTAAGCAGCCTTTGTCATTTCTGGTAGTAGCAGGTGACTATGGGACGGTGATGTCCCACAAGTAAGCTACAATCATTCCACCAAGAAATTTAGGCCTCCAAAAAAAAAGAAACTCCAGTCCTCATCCATCCGCCACGATACGGTAGACAGCAACACAATATACCTTGGAAGGCCTAGCTTGACTTAAATGCTAACTTACTATCCCTCAAATTTTTTAATAACAGAAAGAACGCGCAAAGGAGAATAAAATTTCGTAGTAGTGACATCCGTTACCCTGTATTAAGTGCTAGTATCACAGTCTCACCCCTTTAGATGAAGCAACTGCTTTGTTGAGCGTTCTATCGGTGTCACATTCATCCACATCCGACTAATATCACCCACAAAGGGCAAGATTGACGGCGTCGCTTCTCTTTGGTGCCACGTTATTCCTCCGGCGTTGGTCGCGCGAATCACCCGTTGCAGTAATGGAGAGTAAGCAGCAGTCACTTGGCTTAGACAATCCTCACAAATACACTAGCAGTGGCCGCAGCAAATGTTGCCCGCATTGGCGATGGTGCGGCTGCAGTTGGGCTTTTCCATATATATTATTGCTGACCAACCTTCCTTTCGGTACAAATGAGCGCCCAGTCATCGCCATCGACGTGGTCAGCGACTAACTGCGAGCACAGCCTGTTACTTTACTCTGTAGGAAGCACGGCGGCTGCGATAGTTGACTATTTGGCTACCAACGGAAGCGCCAAGCACGATGCCAAGCTGTAGAGAATGGCGTGGTCCCTTGTGAGGGCCAAGAGATGATTAATAGTAGTGCTCGTACGTCTTACTACGGAGCATGAAGTATCTCTCAGACTGCCATGGTCCTGTGAAATTCGGCCTGTGGGGCCTGCGCTATTTCAAAAAGGCCGTCTTTTCCGTATTACCTGGAGTACGAGCACTGTGGCTCCGTGCTTGGTGCATACATGTGCTGTACGAGTATTCGACGCTTTTTCGAGAATCACAGTGACCGGGCGATGATTCCAAAGCTTAGACGACGACTGACTTTGCGCTGGCGGTAACGTTAACTCAACTCAAACTCTAGTGTGCATCTTTGAGCCGATCGTCAGGCACGAGGCGGCTCCGAATGAACCAAATGTGGCTGATTGTCTCTTCCGTGATGCTCAGCCTCACGCCGGCACGGAGCGTTTCTTCGCGCCAAGAGCAAATCTCACCGCTGATTGATGCGTTAAATGGAGTTGGCAAGAAAGCTACCCCTGCAGATGCCTAGTTTGGGCTGAAATTAGCAGCGGACGGAGCCTTGACGGTTAGACTAAGGAAGGACGGCGTCGGATATACTTCGCAGCGAAGAGCGGAGAGAGGCAGAAAAAGAAGCTGGTGGGACTTGTGCTGAGTTTTGTCATGGCGACCCCTGGCCTCTCCATCGACCCAAGAGCGTTTCCGAGATATTTTCAGACCTTGGTCAGGCAGTAACGCAGATACACTTCCCCGTACGAGGATAGGACAACTGTCCCTTGACGATGGAGTTTGAGGATGGACACCTGTAGAAAGCACATGTATGCTCGGACGTGAATCTTTGGAGTAATTCTACTCTTTTGTGGCTGTTTCAAGCGCGGTCAAATCCAGTACCTGCAAGCCTTCGCTGCCATACTGTTTATATAAAGTATATTGCCCGCGTGGATGAGGCCAGTGAAGCCAAACTTGCATAGCAAAGATTAAAATTAGCATAGGGGAGCTGCTAAGGGTTTTGGGTGGGCTTTTGGAAAACACGAATAGCTCGTAAACCTCTCGGCCAGGTCACAGGATTAGGCCTAGCTCTCAACCTGGACCTATCACACACCCTAGGCATAAGCGTCTTGAGGCTCTAGTGCCCAGGGTCCAAGATGTCTACAAGTAGATTGGTGCAGGGCTGGATGGATTCCTATCCCTGGTATGAACTATTGATAGCGCAAAGCAGTAAGCTGCAGTTGAGTGAAGCCACGAAGGAACTAGGTTATCGCCTGTCGCATACAAAATATGACCAGAAAAGGAAGATGGAGTTACGGCTGAGCCATGAAATATCTAAATATATAATCATATTACTACCACTATATATCTAGCGGCTTTCCCATGCATATGGCTCCATGCCCCCCAGAATTACAGATATACTAGGATAGCAGCAGCCCTAAATCCTGTGAAGCACCGTCTATTCATCCATTCTTTCCTTCTCTTTTTGGGTAGCTACACTCTATTCCAACTTCTCATCACTCATCATGGTCAAGGTAAGAAAGGCTCAAAGCTTCCAAGGTATGGCTGTACTAAATAAAAGTTCCAGCTCTCAGTCTCTTCGCTTGTAGCGGGTGCAGCCCTCGCGGCCGCTCTTCCCTCATACCTGACTTCCCTTACCGGCCTTTCTCCTCGTTCTTCCAACAGTGGTCAAATCACAGCTCGTGCGACTGGAGGAAAGGTTACCAACAAAAATCTTGCCCGCTTTGATAATAGCAACATCGAGGACGGCGTAGGCAATGGAACTGACTGGTATCATCTCTATCTTGGCAACGGATCTGTCGCTGCCGGATGGCCCTCCAAAGATAAATGGGTTTCATTTGAGTCCATGTAAGTCTTGATTCACGCAATAATGGCATGGCCAGCAAGTTAACACTAGAACAGGTTCGAAAACTACAAGCTCCAAATGTACGTTGCCTGTCAATATCTGAACTGGCGACTTCCCAACAATGATATCGATGAAGTGGTACGTTGGCAGTCTAAACTTGCCCAATAATCTCATCTAATCGTTGTAAACTGCAGCAAGCTATCTGGGACGGCATTCAAACCGCATCTGATGCTACCGGAGTCGATCATCGCCTTATTTTGGCTATTATTATGCAAGAGTCTCATGGTTGCGTGCGAGTGAATACGACCGATCTCGGTGTCCGCAACCCTGGCGTTATGCAAAACCACAACGGCAAAGCCTCTTGCAATGATAACAAGAAACTTACGACACCATGCCCGGCAGCGACAATTCACGAAATGATTAGGGAGGGCACTGCTGGCACCACCTCGGGTGATGGTCTCGCTCACTGCATCAACACGTCTGGCAATGGTGATGTTTCTGACTACTACCGCGCTGCTCGCATCTACAACTCTGGTTCCCTCTCAAAGACTGGTAACTTGCAGAGCAACATCGCTACTCATTGCTATGCCAGCGATATCGCCAAGTAAGTTCATATTGAAGGCACCACTTGGACCATCGAGGTAACTAACAGAGATATAGTCGTCTTACTGGCTGGGTCTACGCACCATCAGCCTGCACCTGTGACGATGACCCCAAGAGCTGTGGCGTTTCAAACAACTAATTGTTTTTTTTCGGCTTCATTATTGTTATTACTGTTATTATTATTTTCCTTTACTGTCATTTTTTACGACGGGAAGTCGGGTGGTCATCATATACCCAAGCGTTGATATTTAAAAGTTTTCGGCTCGGCGATTGTTTATCGCAGCCAGGTTATAAACAGATAGAGAAACCATGAGGTTTATACATAATATGAAGACAACCTATTATGGTGGAATAGAAGTATTTTAAATGAATCATGACATCTTTCATTTCGTCAAACTAAAGTGTTTCGTGATATAATACAGGCTTCAGCGGTGAGATTTGAACATCGGAATGAACTAAAGATAGGTCTTAAAAAAAATGTAAAAAAGACCAATGAATACTCTTCTAGGCACCCAACTATGCTATCAAAGCAACATATACTGTAATATGGACTATAAAGGCAAGTTGTCATAGAAAGATGAAGAACTACGAGTATGATGTGACTTGGTCGAGTCAAATTTAAACACCATGCTACGAGAGTTTCTGGTTGCTTCAGGTTGCTTCAGGTTACTCCAGGTCTGGATCAAGCTATGCTACATATCCTGAACACCTGCGACTTCAGCCAAAATACCTAGTGCTACTTCTTTTGCGCTGGACTTGACAAGATAACCGAAAGCGGTCTTCTTCCTTATATGAATCAGGAATCAACCACCGACGTCGATGCCAAACGCCAATATTCCGATTCAGTCATGCAAACTCCCAAACAGGAAGCCATTATGACCTGAAATAAAGAGCAATCGCCGGAAATAGATACATGCATGAATGGAGATGCTATGTATATCATAAAAGTGGTTCAATGCCAGCTTCTAGAACTAGTTGAACTAAGGTTATATAGAGTCTAGTAGGTAATAAGTTTAAAAGCTGCCATAGGCTGATGTTGATCGGCTCCAGCCATTTAGATCCATGGGGTAGTTTAACAAATAACGAGATGAACAGATGCGGCAAAGGAAGACTGTTAACTGTTACATCAGAGCACGGCGACTCAGCAGGGTCCAAAGAGAGACGCTGTGTAGTAAGTAATACACGAAATCAGTCTACTTCATATTGACCTGGCCCCCGAAACTTTGCAAGGATATCAACAAGTTGAAAGCGCGGGTTGTGGTGTTCCAAGCCTTCTATCCATCGTTTTCACGAGTTTCTTCTCTGCATCGAGAGACCCAACAGGAAGCGCAATCCATCAGATGCCGCGAATTTCCGGGTTAAGGCGTGAGGTAAAATTTCTCTCGCTCCGGCTCGTGCACTCCTTAGCGTCGGCACTCTCTCAAGCGCGCCCTTTGCCTCACTCTCCAACCAATCATGTTAACCCTTGATGCACTTGTCTTAACTAGATGCCCTGAATGCCCCAATTTTATCCTTACACTTAACCACATCGTGCATGTAAGCAGAACTCATGTCAAACGTCTTTCACAGGGCGCGGCATGGGTTGACAGTTCTGAGCTGTGATAAATTGCTAAACGGTTTCTGGTAGATAACTAGTAGATCTTTGCATCATCTCATTAATAACGTTATGTAGATTTTGGCGTAATTGTCGGTTGCTTCAAACTTGATGGCAAGTGCCCCTACAAGCAGAAACTCACGCTTGTCACGCATGCATCTCTCGGTGTTCAGCCGAGTCATCAACTTGGAGTAGGATATAGAACACGACTTTTCACTTCCCTTATCTCACTTTACTAAATTAATGTACATATAACAATGAATATTTGGACACATATAATCCACTATTAGTCCCGCAAACTGTACTTGGTAGTCATGCCATTGGCAGTGTGCTCCACCAACTCGGAAAATTTTACGTATGTGGAACATGACTCGAAAGCTTCTAGAAATTTTCGTGCCGCCACAAAACAGGCTGTGATACACCATCTTATTTTGGGGAGGCACCACTCCCAGTGGCATCTATGGGCTTCCCCATTGCACCAGGATACTGTGGATAGATTTTACATCAAACTCAAGGCATCTTGCATTGCGGGGGAACGCATGTTAATACCACGTTCGTGCGAGCAGCGGGATAGATTCGTGGAGAGCATAAGCGGATAGGGTGGTCCGCACAATCGACTGTCAACATCCACCCAGATTTGACGGTTTTTCGGCATAGATATGGGTCCAATCTGAGGAATATTCCACTAGCTTATCGGTGTAGCCAGTCCAACAGTTTAAAACCCCATTCTTCGGCTCTCAGATTTTTCCCTCCTGACCAGCCAGCCCCTTCGTTCTGAGTGACGTGTGTTCGTAACTCCCTTTTCGTGGGAAAAAAACATACGAGTACTTGGCATCAACTGAAGCGGTAGTATCCTCTAAGTCTTCAATATGGCAGACAACATTGCCGCTGCGCATTCTGAAGTCTACGCTCAGCCTTCTACGAAGGGTAGCGTCGGCAAATATGAAAATCAGCAAGATGATTCAGGCCATGGAACCGACAATGACATCTTTGGAGAGACGAGCGATGAGTTGCAAGCCAGCCGACTGAAACAGATTGCTGCAGATGGCAATGCGCATTTCCACCGACTGGGCTGGAAACGCTTGGCTATTGTAACCATCGTTGAAGCCATTGCCCTGGGAGCTCTCAGTTTACCAGCGGCCTACCATACTCTTGGAATGTTCCCAGGCGTTTTCCTTACCATCACACTCGGATTAATCACGATATTCACAAGCTACCTTGTGGGACAAGTCAAATTGGCCTATCCTCAAGTCTCTCACTATGCTGACGCTGGAAAACTCTTGTTTGGAAGAATTGGCTATGAATTGTTTGGTGCTGCCATGGTTCTCGAGCTTGTCATGTCTGTCGGCTCACACGCCTTGACTGGCAGCATCGCTTTGGGCACCTTGAATGGGAATCACATCTGCTCCATTGCCTTTTCAGCTATCTCGGCAGTCATCCTATTCATACTGGCTATACCACCTTCTTTCACCGAGATAGCTATTCTTGGCTACATCGACTTTGCATCGATCATTGCTGCTATTGGAATTACTATAATTGCTACAGGCATTAAAGCGCGAGACTCCTCAGGTGGACTTTCCGGCGTTGAGTGGTCTACGTGGCCTCAAGAAGGTGTGACCTTCTCTGAGGCTTTCGTGGCAGTAAGCAACATCATCTTTGCTTTCAGTTTTGCCATCGGCCAATTTTCATTTATGGACGAGATGCATACTCCGAAAGACTTCATGAAGTCGATTTGGGCATCCGGTATTGCCCAGATCATTATCTATACTCTGACCGGCGCACTCTGCTATGCATTCATCGGCCCATCCATCCAGGCTCCCGCACTACTATCGTCTGGTCCTCTTATTTCCAAAATTACGTTTGGCATTGCGCTGCCAGTTATTTTTATCTCCGGCTCCATTAACTCGACGGTGGCGCTTCGATATATCCATGGTCGTCTTTGGAAGAAGTCAATCATTCGATATGTTAATACTCCCAAGGGCTGGGCTGCCTGGATTTCGCTCGCAGCAGTTCTGACGATTATTGCTTGGGTTATTGCCGAAGCTATTCCCATCTTTTCCGATCTTCTTTCTCTTGTTTCAGCACTCTTTGTCACTGGATTTTCTTACTGGATCCCCGCTATCATGTGGTTCAGATTACTTTGCAAGGGAAATTGGTTCTCGCGGAAGAATATCCTCATTACTCTTGGAAGTATACTGGCGTTTATAATTGGAATTGTAGCTCTCGTTGCTGGTACATACGCCACTATTGCTGATATTGTAAGTGTAATAGCTGTTCCTTCACTGAAGACAGACTGGCTAACTTTGACATAGATTCGGGAAACATCTGATGGAAGCACCACTCGACCCTTTTCCTGCAGAAGATGATGTATTGTGAAAGCGTTGTTTAAATATAGAACACTTTTAATTGATAGAGACGCCGAAGCTTCCAAGCCTTCGTACGGCATATAGGCCATAATTTAGTACGCACCAGTAGACATATTGCCCATAACCCTTCTATCCTGATATGATCATAACCTTCCGAAAGTTGTTCTCGAAGGAACGCAACCTTATGAACATGTGCTTGGGCCAAGAGATTTAATGGAATCACTGTAAAAACAATGAATGAGGTTCCTTGTATAATCGAATAGAGACATTGATATCCCTCTAAATATCTACTCGCTCTGTTGTATCGCGTCGAAGTTATAACTAAACACAAGTGGAACGTGGCTACGTGAGATTGCCAAAGAAGAGCTTTTTAGCGACCGAATAATAGGTAGATTTCAAATACTAGTAATACAGCAACAAAAGTACCCTAGATATCATCATCATTTTCTATGATGTCCAGAGTGTGTTTAGGACCTTTGAACCATTTATGGGCATAGAGAAAATAATAGAGCAATGCGCCTCCCCACACTGTTCCATTCACAACTGCGGAGTAATTCATGACGGATGCTTCAGTGACGTCAGCATGGCTCTGCTTCAACTTGATGACATCTGAGGGTGAGAGACTTACGATCAGGATTTGGTCCTTCGGTGGGGAACATGCATAATATTGTTGAAAAAGTCAAATACATCAACGCAGCAATTGAGATAGCAACGCTAAATCTGCCGGTGTAGAATGGCCCTGGGCGAAATTTCTCTCTTCCCCAGAGTATGCGGCACAATATTGGAATTGCCCAAGCAACGTTATTGCCGGCTGCTGCGAGCGAGAAAAGAGCGTTTGCGGCCGCATTGTTGATTAAGGATAGTAGGCCAATAATGATAGCCGTCAGGCAAGTAGCCCAAACAGTTCTCAATGGCTGATACCCAAATGTTTTGCTTATCTGTCTGAGGAATGAAGAAAACGGCAATGCCCCATCGCGAGAGAATGCCCAGGTCTGTCTAGACGCTGCCACAACCTAGACACAAGGCGTTAGCTTCATTATATATATCTATGTGTGTGTGTGTGTGTGTGTGTGTGTTCAAAAGGGGGAGGGTGGGTCGAATTTTGGAGATGTAGAACAAACAGCCGTTGCCTTCAATGCCACGTACAATGCTGAGTCCCATGAAAAACTGTAATATTGAGATAGCAGACATAAAGCCCAGGGCGCCGCTTTTCCCCAGAGCATTGTAGTAGATCTACCATTAGACGGTTAGAACGAAGATATGTTGGAGCTGGGCTTTCGAATTTTACCTGAGCTATTGGCTGGCCAAAAGGCGTGCCCAGAATTTCCTCGAAATTGTCTCCGGCGCAGGCAGCTAGCACCGCAGTCACAAGGAAGCCGAATATCCAGCAGCCTCCAATTGAGGCCAGTATACCGATCGGCACTGCCTTTGTTGGATTTTTGGCCTCCTCGCTCATATGCACACAAGAGTCAAATGCTCCAATCGTCCAGATTGGAGAGAGCCAAGACAGCATAAAGGCCCACCCCGATGGCCACGTCGTCTCATTTATCGAATAGCTGAACACGTAGCTGCCTGAATTGATAGGGATATTGCGCAATCGCATGCTGACGGGTAAAGCGATAATTGTTGCAATAATCAAGACAAAATTTGCGACAACAAACCAAGTCTGAAGATGGTGCATGACCCTCCCGGCGGAGCTCGCCAGTATACCGTGACTGAGCACCGTTGCCACGAATATCGCATAGAGTTGGCCTCTGCTGGGGATCCATTCTCCATCGCTACTGATGGTGCCAAGTGAGACGATGAAGGATGCGAATCCATCTAGACGGGAATTAGCTGGATCAATGAACAGGATTTATGACGGTCCTGCTCTTACAATCTATTGAGCAGATGCCCCCAATTAATCCTATCGTGTTGCTATATCCAACGAGGAAACTCAACGGGTTTTTATATCGTTCAGCTGCGAAATAATGTGTCCACCAGTAGAGGCCGCCAGATGTCGGGAGCGAAGAGCCGAGATCAGCCTACCAATATTAGAAGTGTTCAAGTGGGGGTTAACATGCTGTAAAACTCACAATTGCCAATCCCACGACGAAAATAAGAGCACTCGCAGAGAACCATCCCTATACATGTCAAATTACGTTGGGCTAAGGCGTTTAAGATATACACTTACCCAAACCATTCCAACTGGGCCTGCGGGAACGGAGAACCATAATGTTGCGGATATAGATGGAAGAAGTCCCATAATGCTAAAGGCTATAGCAAACACTTGAACACTAGAATAATGGCGCTGAAGTTCCTGTTTGTAACCGATACTTGCTATGTAACGCATCAGTATGGTAGAGCCTCTAGTCGGGAGCACAGCAACCCTAAGCTCACCTAATTGCTGTGTGTCTGCTGCATTGGCGAGTGCAGGATCATATTCAATAGACTTTTCGTCCACATGATGTTGATCTTCTACTTCTGTCACGACACCTTCCAGGTTCTCGCGAGAGTCTCGAGGTGCCATGGCTCATACCGACGTAGCTGCGCTATGATTGGACAATGATAGAGATGTCAGCCAGAAGTTGACTGGGAGGACATTACGTGTATTGGAAGTCCAATCTGGCACATATATACGTCGAGTTCGTTATCTTGCCCTTTCACAGAAGCGGCTTCGGATTCGGATTCGGACTCCATGGTCTTGATAAACTTGAACTTAGCCTACAGACTATCTCGGGTCCCCACTGATATCTAGTCAAAACGCAGGGAAATGCAAGGGAGTGGTCACTAGATCGGCTCCCATATCTCTTCAGGTTTTAGTCTTTATCTCCCGATACGGAGCCGCTGCAGATGAAGCTGAAAGAGCTGCTCTGGTGTCGTTTACTCCGCACGAAGCACATAGAGCCGAGGCGATATACGACGTCAACGGTAGCACAGATTTTCATATCTAGCTCCCTCCATTAAGCTAAACCAGCGTCATTACGAGGCAATTAAGTAAAATCGGTTGGTAATGCGGTCTCGCAGCAATTGCAAACTGTAATGAACCCAATGTAGATTAGATCTTCCGGAATCAAGCAATGTGATGCAGCATACTACTGTGAAGCTACTAAACTCTGAAGCCGAACTACGGTCCGATATTCTCCTTTATCAGCGGCTAAATTACCACGGTTCCTGACCGTCTTTCTGAGATTTCTCTGTAAATGAAGTATTCAACCTTGAAGGAATTAAAGTTAGACATGATCCCCATGTTTCATTGACGAGGACAGTGTGCAGTGCAGCAGAGCTTATAGTGCTGCGATGTGATTTTACTCTGATTTGGTCCCAAGTAACCTCAGAGATTCCCAGCTGCGTAAACGTTTATCAAGTTCAACTACCGAGCTTGACCTATTTAATTCGAAGGTTGAGTTGAGACTGAGAGTGGGTCCTTTAATAATGCGTGTTGAAAATTGCTCTTCTAGTAAACATACCATTTGAGTTATACTGGACGGCTCAAGATGTGAGAACAGAACATACTCAAAAAGTGTCATTTGCGATAAAAAGTCCTTGAGAATTGAATGCATAATTAAATGAAATTTACTTTAAGAGGATATCTTTGTCAACCTGGGTGTATCTTAAGCTTAGGAAATAAGTCTACTCTCTTTTAACATCTTACAACCTTGCGTCTGGCGGCCATTTGTGTGCTTTGGGACGCTATATCGGTTGGTGTGGGTGGCTCTGCAGCTGCTTGTACCTTGCGAATAAACTAATTCTGGTCCTTCAATGTCTTGCACGGCCCCAGATTGCTCCAACCCAAAATTGCCTTACTTTGCGATGGTTTCTGTAGACGCGACATATTCTTAAGAAGACATTGCGCTAGCACTGACTTCTAATGTTTACTTCAGAAACTCAGTGACCGCCGCGAAGAATTGATCTGGCTGTTCAATCCAGGGAAAATGCCCACACTCGGGAATAATGACGACCTGCGAGTCGGCTATGTGCTCTGCTGTAATACGAGTGACATTCTCAGTGCATATTGGATCCTCAGAGCACCCCAAACATAGCGTACGGGCCTTGACTTTATCGAGTCCAGCATACAGATCAAGGGTCTTGATCTTGTCGGCTGCACCCTGAGCTTTGTAAACCCACCACGAGGGCTCACCCATTGCCTTCTCAAAGGCGGGGTAATCTTTGTCTGGGTTGGCTGGATAGAAAGACAACCTCACGCGTAAGTTTTGGAACCACTCGTCCTGTGACTGGAATTTTTGAGTTTCGGCCACCTCAAGTGCCGCAATGGCTTTTGAAAATCCTGGATTGCCCTTTCTCTCATTTAGAAATCGTTGCCAAGTTTGGCTGTCATCGTATCCTTCGAGCCAATGTGTGAGGAGGATTAAGTTTCGGACTGAGGCGGGGTACCGCTCAGCATACGCTAAGGCGATAGTGCCTCCATTAGAATGACCAAGCAAATCGATTTGTTCAAATTCCAAGTGTTTTCGTAAAAGCTCGACGTCGTCGGCCATATCAGAAGTGCTCATCATGTCTTCTTGTGGTCGCTCGGAGGGGCCTGAGCCGCGGGGCTCTAGGTATATTAGGGTGAATTGAGCCTCAAGAGGCGAAAGCCCAATTTGAAGATACTGAGAAGAAATTCCCCATCCTGCTGCCTGAATAATAAGATATGGTCCAGATCCTCGCACCGTATAAGTTAGTTCGATGTCCAAGCCTTGGAATTTGTGAATCCCAGTAACAAGGTTTGCCATTTCGTCAATGGAACGTTGAATAGAATCGGAAATTATTTAAATGAAAGCCACCTAGCTCAGCACCAACAACTGATAAAAGCCAGCTTAATGAAATGGTTTGCTCACACGATGTGGTCTTTACATTTCTCACTTCGCGTGATATTGTTTGGGGGGAAACACAAGTATTTATGCGTTGGACTCAAAGGCGTTTGGCATTTGAACCATGCCTGGTCTATCCACTTGACTTAAGCATGCCCACCTAAGCTAAGCAAGCTATATTAAGTATTGAATGATTCAGTTTCCGGGAGTCTCATTTTTACGTCTTGTATGATTCGAAACTGGCGAATGAGAGATAACTTTATTTATTCAGTTTCGAGCGACTTTACCTGTCATAGAACTATATTTCCTGAAGGAACGACCCTTAAGCGTCACTCTAATCTCAAAACCGATAATGCTGAATCTCAAAATGTGTTACAGAGACATACTTGTTGTCACAACCAAAGAGTAAATTTCGCACTAGGCAACTAAATCAGCTCACTTACGGCGCGTGGATGACGAGGAGTAAGCAGCGTTGAGTCCGGCATGTTGCAGTCCATGCCCCTCATACTTGGCCCCTCATACTGGGCCCCTCATGATTGGGCGACAGGATTAAAGGCTATTGCAGCAGCGTTTCATCTTTTTTGAGTATAATTTGCATTGATGCCTGGCTTGACCGCGCGTCCATCCACATTCATGCTCATAACCTACGCTAGTCTTGTCATATTCATCTTTCGGTATACTGTACCTATTCTACTTTAACTATGGGATAACGTAATATTTTAATAGTATTTTAATATTAGAACCTTTAAAACCCCTCGAAACCCCTCTCCATCTTCCCAAGATCACGAGAAATTGAAGCTTTGCCATCCTTTGAGCGCTTGATTCCATCAAAAAAAAAAAAAGAATAGAAAAGAGCCCCTCTGTCCCTAAGCAAAAGCTTTCATATAGTTTCAACAAACATCCATTCACTATGGATACTTTGACAAAGAAGATTGTGAAGGTCTCCCGGGGCTTTTCCTACACCTATTATGTGTCAACAGCATCAAGTGGGAAGCCAACCATTCTTCTCCTTCATGGGTGGCCGGATCACGCGGCACTGTGGGAGGATCTCGCAACACGCTATCTTATTCCGCAAGGATATGGGGTCATTATACCTGACTGTTTAGGCCATGGCGATACCTCGAAACCTACTGACCCGGAGGTGTTTGATTCAGCCGGATTGAATGGAGACTTTATTGACATCCTAGATGCTGAGCATGTTGAAAAGGTTATTAGCTGTGGGCATGATTGGGGCGCGGGTCATGCTCACCGCCTCTATGTTTTTCATCCTGAGCGTTGCTCTGGATTGATCATGTTGAATTTCCCAGCATCTCCTCCTCCACAAGGACCAATTGTGATGGATCAGCTGGCTCCAGCCATGATCCAAGCTATTGGCTATTTCACAGGCTGGTACTGGGCGCTGTTTAGCGATCCAGTTGCTGGACCTGCACTATTAAAAGAGCACACTGAATCGTTGTTTACGGCTTTACACGCGGAACCAATAGAGTGGATGAACACGCTTTGTGCAAAAGATGGACTCAAAACCTGGCTGGAGCAGGACAAGAAAGGACCCGTGCAAGACTATGCAACCAATCAAATGCGAGAAAATTTTATTAGTCGCATGAAACGGGATGGATTTGAATCGTCTTTATGCTACTACCGATCACTGCTAGATGGCCGTTTTTACGAGCAAGATTCGCGGCTGCCGGCTGAGAGATACAAAATCGATGTGCCATACTTATTCGTTGCGGGAACACAAGACGTTGTTTGTCGGGCGCAGGGGATTGAAGCTGTCAAAACTCTTGGATTGGTACCTCACCTAACAGTGAAAGAAATAGATGCTGGTCATTGGAGTATGCTCGCGAAACCGGATGAAGTCGGAACCTACTTTCTAGAGTGGCTTAGGGATAATTATTAGTGCCAAATCGATATCAACTGTACGGCCTAGAATTGTATTGGCTTGAGGTAGCTTCGAATATGTTGATAGGAGGTACTATTGCGCAACTGCTTGGCCTATCCTTGTTGTAGGTCAACAGTCTTAAACACTTTCACATTATCCACACGCATGTCAGTAGCCATGTCTAGAAGCGGGCAGTCACGAAACATACTAAGAGTGAACACGTTCAACAGCCCTTGTAGAACAAAAACTGGCGCAGTTGACATCCATTCTGTTGTGCTAGCATACTCAACCTTGCTGTTCAAATCTATGCGGAAGGGTGAGGTGGTACAAGGAACAGATGTTGCAACTTACCAATTTGAGAATGAGAATGCGAAGTTCGACATAACCCCACTGAACTAAGCGATCTATCCCCCACTTAGGCATTATCTCGCTGGCTTCGCAACTCATATTCCACTATCTCAGGATGACATTGGCCTGTACTACTAGTCGAGGTACTCCGACGTATGTCAAGACGCCAACTAGCTAGATGCTGCCAGTTCAGGCTAATGCCCTCTCTGCTAAACCCATGCCGGTGTATTACTTCCTCTTCTTGGAAATACGGCATTTCCCAAGGGTCTGTCTCGTATGACATGAGCTAAAGTCTTGTGAGACTTATCCGCGAAAAGGAGTAGTCCCACGGAAAGATCGATTGAAAGAAATGAGAAGCTTGTTGAAGGATTACAGTTATGAAAAAGACGTGATGCGACCAAAGAATAATTACTACATATATCGCTCGGCATAGTTGCCAAGGGCTTGGCACATGTGCAACTGCAAACGCGGATTCTTCAAGCATTCTTATTAATATTGTCTTCTCTAGTCTGTGCAAAGCTCATGCAGTTTAGAATGCTAGTCTAAGAGCTAAAGCATTCGTAGTTCATTCGTGGTGCTCCAAGTCGTATTTTTTCTCACTTTAACTAGCAATCGCAACCTCTCTTCTCTCACCTAGAAGCTATTGTCTCCAATATCGTGTTTTATATCGTTGAGCTGAAGCTCTTTTCTCTCGGTCTTCGAGATTAATTCATCGACATTTGAACCATTCGCGTTTCAAAGACAGAGAGATCTAGTAAAAAGTGAACATTCGAAAACAAGGGAGAAAAGCGGCGCGTACAATGCGGGAAGGGCCTATAAGCACTCATCCGAATGTACAATAGCTGCTCAATAGCTACAGCAAGTCGAGGAATATTGTTTGTATCTTGTACAAATATTATTGCTTGCTTTTAGTGACTTGCTAAACCACAGGATAATGTGACTTTTTTCGCCTTTGTCCTTTTCATCTTCTTTTCTTTGCATCATATCGATGGGAAGTTTCCACTTTCGGGAGAGATGTGAGTTGGTTCCTGCTAATTGTTCTAAAGTTTTTTCGGTCATCTAACTGGACTTTTCGGCCGAGAGGTACGCAAACTGCTCAGGACGCGATCACCTGTTTGCCTGTAAGAGTGTATATTCGGATCCAGCGAACGAAATCGTTCCCGCTAGCGTGTGATTAAGGTTCAGTAAATTAGCCGTCTCTTAGGCGCTGTTGGCGTTGGGTATCTGAGCAATACGATGCCCTTGACAATTTGGAGCTGTTAGTGGGCAATTGGATATCTTATCTCATGATGAAAGGAGGCCTTGCAATTTAAGAATGTCGACGTCTCTCATCACTCGAACTACTTTATTTAAGTACTGGAGAGTGTGTTAATGGCGATGCGTTCAAGTTCAAAAGGCTAAAAGCACTTTGAAGTAAGGCTATCACAGTAAAATTACCAGCGCAGCTGTAGCTTCAGTTCGGAAAGAAAATGTTTCTATCCATGATTACGAAGTTTTAAATCTTTCAGTGAAAGGCGACCCCACTGAAGAAGAAAAGATCACTTACCTTCCAGCAAATGAGAGACGATTCTTCCACTACTCTCACTCCCTTTTCAGAAAAGAAAAAGCCGAATTCGTCCGGCTTACTCAACGATGATGCAGACCCTTGCATCCTATAAAGCCCAATCTGCAATAATTGATTACTACTCATGTCATTTCATTATGGCAATTATATTGTCCGTTACCAACTAAGTGTTGATGTAGGTGGATATGCCAACGCTAGATGATCCGTCCTCCTTTGTGGCTCGCCAATCAGTCAAGTGCAGCCAAGTTTTACGCGGCTAACAAGAAGCCATTGCGCAGCCCTCTTTAAATCTTGCTCGACAACATCTACTTAATAAAGGGCAAATTTGATATTTATCTATTTACTTCGCTCGATACTTAGGCAAATTGAATTCGAACCAGCAAAAAGATTGAGTCGTGGCACAGGTCATCATTCAAGGATGACGAGTGGTTCTAATCGCCCATTCAGTGAACTCAAGCGGGGAGCAGGGCAATTGTTGACGATAACAGCTTGCGTGGGGTGGTTCTGAATATAACGCTCTACATCTATCTTGTTGCTCAAACAGCACGCTCTCTCTTCAGAAGGGAGATTAAATTTGATCATGAGATAGAAAATCTCAGTACGTGTTTCTGAGGCTGAAGAGTAATCATTATCAGTGGCTTCCGATATTCCGATATAGCGCTACACTATTGGTGTGCAAAATCTTACTCGCCCCAAAAACCAGTGTGATGCTTACCAGATCCATTAATATTTACCGCTTTAGTCTTTCTCACAGTGGGCGCGTGTTGATATTAACGGGGCACGCAAATTCAGTGCGCTTTCTAAATATATATATCACTACTTCTCCCAAACAATTGCTATTTGGAGATCATAAGATCTCAGAAGAGAGTTTATTACTTTGCATTGAATTCATGTGTTTAAATCATAGTAAGATCATCTTCATTGGATTCTAGTTATATGCGTTCAATTGGCCGACTCTCTCTTCCCTGTCTCTCCTCATTCTTATGTCAAAGATGTCGCCATCAGCGGTGCCACCGTTTCATGTGAAAAAGATAGCCATTATAGGCGCCGGACCCAGCGGCCTTTCTGCTGCGAAATATCTAAGAGCACAAAACTCCTTCGATTCTATCGTCATATTTGAACAACAGAGAGAAACTGGAGGCATATGGAACTTTTCGAAACACTCACTTGAATCGACCACAACCCCGAAAGATGATAGACTCAAGTTAACGAAAAATTTCATTGGCGATAGCTCAAGCACACTGTCACCGATATATGACCAACTTTACGCCAACATTCCCGTACCGATGATGCAATTCTCTGATCAGCATTTCCCCCAAGGAACTTTATTGTTCCCTTCACGCGAGACCATCCAAGGCTATCTACTTACATACGCCCAGGAGGTGATGGGCCTAATCAAATTTGGTGTTGAAGTAAAACAGCTGGAACCTCTTTGTGAAGGAACCAGGACCACTTGGGCATTAGAGGCAATATCTGCGCACGATAACCAGATCATAAGAGACACGTACGACGCAGTAGTTGTTGCAACAGGACACTACTCGGTCCCATTTATTCCAGACGTCAAAAACATCAAGAAGTTTATGGAAGCCTATCCGTCTGTTATATCGCACTCCCGCGACTATCGTTCGCCCACGTCCTTCAAAGATAAGAAGACCATAGTCGTGGGCAATGGAGCCTCGGGTACCGATATCGCCCTCCAAATCAATCGAGTATCAAATAAAAAAACAATGGTCTCCGTGAGATCCCCAACGCCTCAACCACGGCTAGCCTATATGGCTTGTGAGGAACTTCCAGAAATCGAAGAATTTCTTGTCGATCAGCGAGGAATTCGATTCAAGGATGGGAGAATAGAGACCGAGATTGATGCTGTTATCTTTTGCACTGGGTTTTTATACGACTATCCCTTTCTTCGTGATCTCAACAAGAAGCTTATCACGACTGGCGGCGGCGTACATGGGCTTTACAAGCATATATTCTGCATTGATCACCCAACGCTAGTTTTCCCAGCACTCAATGTGAAAACTGCGCCCTGGCCACTTTCTGAGGCACAAGCTGCTGTGTTTTCTGCTGTATGGTCCAACAATATTCAGCTCCCCTCAAAAGACAAAATGCAAGAATGGGCCAAGAAGCTTTACGAAGATGAAGGCGAGCAGCTGCACATATTTCGTACGTCATCATCTGATGGTCTATACATCAACGAACTTTACGATTGGGTGATGAAATCACACCACAAAGGCAAACAGCCGCCATTTTGCAATGACATTTCTTTTTGGCAAAAGCACATCTTTCCCCAGGCTAAGCTCAAGTTTGAAAAGGATGGTTACAAAGCGACTAGTCTAGAAGAGCTGGGATTCTACTACGACGAGGATTGGAGGACAAGGGTGTAAATAGTCAGGCATTGATGACAATTGAGAGAAATGTATAAAGAATTCTTTTTCTTTCTTTCTTTCGTTTCTTTTTAGCTAAATACATATATTCGTAATCCTTTGGTATCATATCATGCTTCTCAAGCAAAAAGTGGCAGCGACGGTGCTGTTGAGACCACAGCGTCAAGAATTTTACTATATCCCACGTAGTTCTCAATAGCTAGATCATTCTGATTCCAAATAGCTTCAATCATCTGCTGCATTAGAGGAATATGATTTGATCGATGCTCTATTTCTTGGTTTGTGTCAGCAAGAATGGACAGTATCTGGAGACGCTGTGAATCTTCATTGGCTTCGCAGGCGATGATAAACAGCGGCCATGCACTCTCGCAAAACCCAAGGTTTTTTAACAACAGTATACCCTCTCTCACTAGCCTTCGGTGCGAGAAAGAGGACGTGGAGACATTGGATACCGTGCGATTTAGATATATCAATGCAGCATATTGATAAAGGCAGCTCAGCATGTCTTGCCTGTTCAACAATGACTCCAAGTGTTCGTGAAAAGTTCCATATTCTCCTATGATTCCATAGATATTTTGTCGGAATTGTTGAAGTCTCTCCATATCCGTGTTGTTATATGGCAAATCGGCGCTTGCATAAGTCGATGGTCTCTTACAAACGTTTTTGACAAGGTGAAGAACATCCATGGGACAAGTAATTCGATCAACAGCCTACCACCAAATTTAGCTGAACATCCATACGCTGTTATGTGACAAGTCAGGTGTCTTACTATGGGATCGTCGATTATATTATTGGTGGGCCGTATCGCCAGAGGCCCTTTACAAAAACCGTCAACGGTGCTTAGCTCTGCCCAATGGTGAAGGCTGAATTCGGACATGACTTCATGGTAATAGATCCAATCCATCAATACGGCACAATCATGTTGATATAATGTAACCGATTCGGAAGCGGCAGAGATAATTTTCTTCGCTCCACAAAGATAAAACCGCCATAGTCCTCCTGGCTCGGCAGTGTTGCAAACCTAAAACAGTCAAATTCCACATCTGTAATAATCGGGGGCGAGAGTGTATATACTTCACATTGATATAGAAGCATTGTGGCAATAAGATTTTGAAGGATACCTTCTCTGTCCATCCTAGTTACATTCTTCTGTAACATTGAGATCAGGCGAGATTTATGGCTCTGGCTCTTTGAAGGCCCTAGAAGTAGTAGAGAAGACAATGCAAATATACCTTCCATCACTGGATTGTCTGATGAACCATCATTACTTATTGCCATTCTCATAATGAAATGGGCCAGTGACTCATCAATGACGGGTGCCAATATTCGCGTTTTCGTTTCCTTGACTATTAGAGCAGAGTTAAGCGGCGTAACGTTCTATTGAGGTTTGATCACCCACAATAGTCGAGCAGTTGGTAATCTTCCCAGAGCAGAGACTGTGAGAGGATTGGTAAGTGCGGCACCCGCAAAGTATGTAAATAATGAGCTACGCATCCTAGGTTAGTGAGGTAACTCGGATGAGCGTGCAGCAGTCGAAGTCACGTACCAAGCTCGCGATTTTCTTGAAGCGCGTCAGCTAATGCCACATCAGAAGTGAACGCGTTCAAAAACATCACGCCTCGTCCCCGGTATTGCTGTGATAATTTGGCTATCCCTGCTGTGTCGCGGTTGACTAAAGCTCGTCGCTTGTTGCCCTCTCGAGGCCAAGATAATTGCATGCCATAGCCTTTGCACGGCTGCAAGGCCTTAGCACAATTGGTGCATGTAGGTTTTCGCAAGTCGCACCGAACCTTGCGAGCTAGGTAGAATACTTCAGCTTCCAAATTAAGCAAATTACTCAATGGGTCTTACCTCGACATGTCCAGCACCCTTTGATACCCATCTGGAATAACCACTATGACGCTATTTCCTGTGGTAATTCTTTCGTGCCGAAAGCCTACGACGAGAGTCTTTCGAGTAGGCTCCTTGTATCCTGAGTTTATAGCCAGGAATCTAGGAAAGAGTAACGGAAACTGGTGTTCGAAACTAGCTTGCGTGGTTGCTTAAGGGGCTGTCGGTTGCGACTATTTGCAATCCGCTCTTTCGACGGACTTACAGAGCTTACTAATTGCCCGGCATTTAGACGGAGTAAGCACGGAGCTATGAAAGCATCTGAAGATAAGGTGGCGCCAACTTCAATACTACTATTCATGTAGTTTGGGTAGAACATGAGTGGCGTAATAATTTCTTCCGCTAAAGCGGTGTGCATAGATGATGTATCCAATAGAGAGAAACATCAGAGATGACTGCACAAATATTGACTCTCTACTGTTTATCGTTGTTTGTCAAGGTGGGCTAATGCTATTATCCACCGGTGTCTCAGTTAGCCCTGGCCTTTCGCACAGTCTTCGCTGTTTTGTCGCTATGTGAACGAATGATACCATGATATCCGAGTAGGCAAAGCAGAGAATTTCCATTCGCCCCTTGCTTCCAAAAGATCACAAGTGCAAAAAGATTTGATTTCGTGTCTGGGTAGAAGTACTCTGGCAGGTCGGACCACCATAATACTACAAGTACGACATGACATGACACAAATTTGTATTTGGCCCGTAGTGGTATAACCGAAATACCTTTTTACGATACCTTAAGATATGCTAATTTATGCTATTGGCGTTCGAATACACAACTTCTCAAGCCTGGCCTCACAGCTTTCCTTGATGATCTCCGTTCAAAAGCCATCACAGACCAGAACAACAGAACCCGTCTTAAGCACCAATCTTCTGTAAAGCCTCAATAGTCATCTCCTTGAGCGTCTTCTTCTTCAACGTCAAGTAGCCATCACCATCGAAATCCAAGCCGTCAGCCAGGTCACCCGCTCCACATCCATTAAAAGCACCAATAAGAATGGTAACGAAGAGTGCACCGAAAGGATTACCAGCTGCGAGGTTCGCATTGCGTTGTTCAAGTAACTCCTGAGAACTTACGTGCGTCTTCTCAAACTTGGTGCCCAAGATCTCCTCATAGGTCTTCGTGATTTCGTTCATAGTAGTACGAATCTCGCTAATACGAATGCGTTTATTCTTGGTTTTTTCCTCGTCCATTTGGAGAACTGCGACGATGGCAGCTCCAAGGTAAGGAAGTGTGCAACCAGAGAAAGTAAAATCTCCACTGTCAACGACAGTAACTTTACGATTCTTAGGGTCAAACGAGCCAAAGGCGCCCTCAAGCCACCCGTCCATAAAGGCAGATGGAATCAGAGTCGTGAAACTTGTAGGTCCACCTTCTTGGGCCAGAGAAACAAATTTGCGGGCCGTGAGCACGGGTGAGCTGTCTTCAGGCCAGTTCCCACCTTCAGTCAGAAGAGTAGCTGCGTCTGGGTGCAAAATATCGAGAGTGTACTCCGACGGGAAAATGCGTCGGACGCCAGCCTCTTGCGCGGCCTTTAGCAGCTGCTTATCAATAATTTTGGACGGAGGTCCAGAAATGAAGGAGAGAATTGCATCAGCTCCGGTGAAGATTTTCACAAGTTGATCGTGATTGTTGTAGTCAACCGCAATGAGGTTTGCACCCGGCCTGGATGGTACTTCTTTGCCGCTGTCGGCTCGGGTCAAGATGGTAACGTCGAACTTCGGCTTTGTAGATGCCAAGATGGCGCGGATGGCATGATCCGCCACCCAGCCGGTGCTTCCAGCAATAATGAGTTTGGTGAAAACCATGGTGAAATGGATGTTTTATTTTGTTTTGCTTTTTAAGAGGTGATAGCTTGATAGTGTCGAAGAAAGTCGAAAGCCGAGTTCGATAGATATCCTCCCCTTATATAACTCGGGGCGTAGGATACAACCATGGTGATTTTCACATTCATTGTGAGTCTTATTGCTAGTGTTACGTCAAAATGGGAAACTTTTCACGAAACATTCACCCATGCGTGACGTGAAGTTGGGAAACTCTTCGGAATTTTGGTCACCATTCATCCCTGTGTTACGTGAACTTGGGAAACTCTCAACAGAATGTATGTCACTATGTCACCATTCGTGAGTAGCGATAGAGTATAAGGTAATAAAAAGGAAGTATTAAACTCGCGTAGGCAGAAAAGCGTCTGGCTGGCCATGGAGTGGGGCGAGCAGGCTTATAAAATGCTGGCAAGTATTTCCGAGGAGTGCTAATACGCGCCACAATGTTCGCACAATAATTGGAGATCAGTGAGCAAAGACTGTGTATGGAGCGTTGATTGGCTTTATTGACGGCGCGATTGATCTATATAAGAAGTATACTATCCAGCTGCAGTTTTTTAGACTCTAGTGGGATCAGTTTGCAAGGCGACCATCTTGTTTTTTGGCATTTTTTAAAGAGAACTCTTTCTTCTAGTATGGCTCAAGAGGTGGCTCTGATTCTGGGCTACGGGCCCAGAGTTGGGACCGACGTTGCTGAAGCGTTTGCAGCACAAGGCTACAAAGTGGCGGTAGTCTCACGATCGAAAAAAGAGGTGAAGCCGGAGTATCTCCAGTTGCAGGCAGACTTTTCGGATCCTTCCTCAATTGAAGGAGTATTCACCAACGTCATAAGCGAACTTGGCCATCCGAGCGTGGTAGTCTACAATGGTTCGTTCTCCCTTATCTTGTGAATCATGCGACCAAAGGCATAATTAATGATGCGTAAAATTTTGTAGCGTCTTCATTTAGTCTGGATCCTTCAAGCTCATTGGAGCAACAAATTGCAGCCTTCCATCGCGATGACAATATCAACATTGTGTCTGCATATGTCGCGGCACATTTGGCCACAAAGTCGTTTGCTACTCTTCCACCAGAGTCATCTCGAACTTTTATTTATACAGGCAACAAGCTCCCGTTCATGGTTGTGCGACCCCTACTATCCCAAGGAGTTGGTAAAGCTGGGGCAGCACATTTGATGCATTATTTGGCAGAAGATAATAAAGAATTTGGTTACAAGTGAGTTTAATCAGGCAACTAAGTGATATCATACTAATTGATGACGCGAACGTAGATTTTACTTCGCTGATGAGCGGAAACTTGACGGAGATCCAGTGTATGGTGCCATTGACGGCCCGGCTCATGCCGCTTTCTATACCGAGCTGGCAAAGAAAAATATCCAAGGGCCGTGGAACGCAACATTTGTCAAAGGAAGAGGATATGTTGCTTTCTCTGAAGAAATTGTACATGATAGCGTTACTATGCAGCTGGGCGTCCCAAGCCAAGATTGATAGATATAACAAGCTGTAAGCATAGTGTAGTCGCGAATTAGAGTCGACATTGAAACAGTGATGAAAGATTAGCACGTTAGACGTTGAATTTCCACCCTAATGATTTCCTTCAAAGGGGATGACCACAATGTATTCGGAAGTATCCGATGCCGGATCTATGCTAGTAGTAATATCAAAATTATTCTAAAAATAATGTAAATGTCGACCTCAGTGTTCACTGCCAGCCAATTATGATACTCCAACATTCTTTAAAGCTTCCTCTGTAATCCGCCACAAAGATTGAGCCAATTCACTATCACGCGATCTTTCCGACCCAGGGCTTATCTTCCCCGGCGCGGTCAAGAACTTACCTTTGTATGTCTTTGGCTCGTCTATAACTTCCTTTGCAGTCGCACAAAAAAGTTGATTCAGAGCGCCTTTTTCAGGGCTCTTCATCACTAATTTTAAGACCGGTTTCAAAAAGCTAGGAAACACTCCCATACCGCCATCAGTAGCAACTGGGCCGGGGTCGAGTGCCAGTGCAATAATTTTAACGTCTTCTTGATCCAGTCGTCTCTGCAACTCCCCTGTAAAAAGAATGTTCGCTAATTTACTAGCGCCATAGCGACTGAAGACAACCGTTCGTGAAGTGTAATCATTCAGGTTGGTCGTTCCAGGATCACTAAGATCTTTGATTGTTGCGAAAACATTATGTTTAGGTGCAAACCTCTCAGCAGAAGAGCTTATCTAAGTATTGGATGCTTAGCAAAGTGTCTTATAATATTAATCGACCACAAAACTCACTGTCACAACGCGAACATCAGAGCCGGCTTGAGATGCAGTGGCTTTGAGAAGCGGCAAAAGTTTCGTAGTGAGTACAAAATGACCAATATGACTATATATGCTAGTATTAGCACGATGAATGCAATATTGAATAGGTGAAACAATCACTTACTTGACAGCCATTGTTGACTCAAAGCCTTCCGTGGTCGTTGTGAAGTCATCTGCTGCGATGCCGGCATTATTGACTGTGGAGATAACTCATTATTAGCGTTAGACTATGGTACACCGAATGAAGAGCAAACGCACTCAATATATCTAATCTTTCTTCCCAAGATGATAGCAACTGTGTAGCCTCTACAATATTGAATAGTTTCGATAAATCCAATGGCAGCCATATTATATGCTCTTGACCAATGGCATGGTTTTCCGAAAGGATGCTCGAGATGGCTTCTTTTGCTCGAGATTCAGATCTGGCTCCCATATACACTTTGGCACCATGCAATGCCAACTGTTTGACTGTTTGAAGACCAATTCCTGTACTAAATCAAGAATGTAAGTCTTGCGTTATAGAAGGCAGAAGCATGTGGATCACTAACTTTCCGCCCGTCACCAGCGCGACTTTTCCGGTAAGATCAGGAATAGAGGTGTCGCTCCACATTGTGACAATTAGTCGTTGTTGTCCAATCCTATGTCTATTAAGTGCTGATCCAATAAAAGATAGAGATTCAATCTGAATTCATTGTTCGCATTATGTCGAACTACTTAAATATAGTAGTGTAGCTGTAGAAATGGCATGACTAATCTCTCTAGACTCCTTTATGAGCTCGGAAAAAGTTGCCGTCCATTTGACATCAGCTTACCCCGGTTACGAGCACTCTATTTGTCTATTTGTGTTTCACTCCGGAACTCACAGCTCATCATTGGAATATAATGATGAACCAGTTGGACTATCCACACTACTTCAGAACAATCGGCGACCATATTAGAAATCGGAATTGCATAGAGATCTAGATATTTGGAAAGGAAGTTGGTAAGCGCATGCCCAGCTTTACTAATCGGGCTTTAAAAGCCAAAAAAAGGGCCAAATAAGCCATCGATTCCCCCATTCTTTATGGACACGTTGTAATAATATATTCACTCTTGAACAAGACAAAGTACTCTTCGTGGTATCAGTAATACGTATAGATAGTAGTGTTCATCTTCGTATGGTTAGAAGATCGTTGAATTGCTGAGTTGTGATAGCGTTGCCGCTCAGCTTCTGTCATCCAAGCTTCTGTTCACTATTGAGTCAGGTTATAATGCGGTGATAGGTCTCATTTGCTCTATATTGGAATCGAAGCCTATGAAATATTTTTTGGGAAAAATGGTCGTATCGGTGATGAAGATTCTGCGTGTGTAGCAGACATCTCATTGGTCACTACATACCTAGATGTGATTGTCGCAGAATGCAGGGCACGGCATGAGAATTGCAATAAGCACCGCGGAGTATTGGACAAGAAATTGTGTACAATATTGATGAAAACATGTGAAAAATATGATAAATACAGAAAGACCATGAAATAACAACTATGTTCAACCGAAAGAATAAAGGAGAATGAAAAAGCTTTTGCGGCTGGACCCAATGGTTCAACGCTATTTCCGGGAAAGGCATGAGCTTACAAGAGACGTATCAGTCCACGAGCTTCCACTACCTGTCGGGGTCTCTGTAAGGATATAAGTGCTATCGAATGAGCCTGCACCCCATCCAACGTAGCCAAGGTAGACGTCGGAGTTTTGGTTTATATATTGGAACTGTTGGCAAAGGTATTGAATGCATGATTGAGTGTTACCGCCGCCTGTCTCAGTCAGGATAGCTTGGCGGTTGTTTTGACGGAGCCAAGTGGCAACAGGTGAGAAAGCATCATTAACGTTATTTGTGACACAGTCGGCGTGAGTGCCAGAGTTATCCGAATCCAGGTACTTGTGTAGATCGAAAATCAGATTGGTTGTGGAACCATCAGGGTTCTTGACCTGAGACAAAGCGGCTGCACTTCCGTCAGAAATAAACGCTCCAGCAGATTGCCAATCATTTCCTGGCAAGGAAATAAATTGTGAGGTAGCGCCGGCATTACGGATAGCAGTGACAACAGCTTGAACAGTAGTAGCCCATGTGTTAATATTCACATCATGTGGCTCGTTCATGATTCCGAACCAAACCTTCGACTGAGAGGCGTACTTCTGCGCCAACTGTGACCAAAGACTAGTAAACTGATCATTTGTAGGCCCACCTTGGCCAATAATCCCGCCATTCCAGCGTGCATAGTTGTGTATATCAACAATGCAGTATACGCCCAGAGAGAGGCAAGCCTGAACCAGCTGGTCGTATTTACCAAAGTTGTTTGAATCCAGAGTTCCACCCAAGTTATTGTTCACAAGGTACTGCCACCCCACAGGTAGGCGGAAAATGGTTAATTTATCATCGTTGACAAAGTGCTGCATTTGACCAACGCCATCAGGGTAGTTGTTTGTGCCAGCATAGTTCTTCAGCGGTGGGTACACCTTCGAAGTGACGCAGGTTCCATCAGTCCCACAGCCAAAATCGAATCCGGCAATATTAACTCCAGCAAACCTGGTGAGGCCAGAGCTAGGTGGCGGAGTAGCGGACGATGTTGCACTCGCCCTGGTCGTTGATGCTGAAACGGAGGTCGGCTTGGTTGTGGTAGACATGGTGGTGGCTCCAGGAATGCATTGAGCGTAGTAGGGGTTGAGAGTAGAACAAGCAGATCCAGCAACGCAACTAGTCGGGCCGCTCCATCCTTGACCTCCGCATTGCCCCCAAACAGTTTGCTGGGCAATAGAGCCGCCAGCCAGTAAAATAGCTGCAAGCAGCAATGAACTCATAGGCTTATTCATTACGAAGGAATGAAAAATGGAAGGACTAGATACTAATTGGCATGATTAGCAAGAAAACGTCTGCGAAATGAACCATTGTGTTCATGTTCTCCTGGGTGGACGGTTTCGATTATACCATATGAGGAGTTACTAACCTGTATGTGACCAAATAAATCTCAGATTTGGGGCCTAGGAGCGAGTTAAAAAAAAATGGTACTTGGGTGATGAGGAAGATGTAAAGCTTTGTATGGTATAATGTTCCCAACCCAAAAAGCGGATTCCAGAATGAGTTATATAGTCGTGCACATTTCCTCTGGACACCTTTTGGACAGTGATCTAGCAATATACATTGGATCAAGGCCAATTCTCCGCAATATCAATCTTGTGTGATAACGACATGAAATGAGGACACGCTGGTAAATGCCCATAGGATCTTACCCTTGGAAGCATAGTCCGGCATTGAGCCTGAATAAGCGTATTCGGCTTTTTGAAGATATCAACAGCACTTAGAAGATGCTTTAAGGTTATATGCAGGGGTAATGGCTACTAGTTTAATCTATATATTAAGGCAGAAGGCATCGAGTTGACTGCAGGGTTACATGCCGTAATAGTCACGGCCGTCCGCTCGGCGAAGCTCACTTCGGCCCTTGCGGTATAACCGGTCGGCAAAATACCTGATGCAACTAACCCCACCATATAAAACCAGAAACCCAAATCACACATAGACAAAAGTGCTCAATTCAGCCAAATAAGGCTTCATGCGACAGTAGACAAACTTTAATAAAGCAAGAAACGTTGCTGAATATATAGCCTGCCGGGTTTGATGTTCTACTACAGCCTCAATTCACATTATAAAGGCCGGAAGATCTGCAATATGCAATGCATCTCTCCCAACATACCTTGACATGAGCTGCAGATATATGTGAAATCTTCAGCCAGCATATTGATACAACAATTATCGTCAAGCTTTGTCTTCTTCTTCTTTTTTAAAGTCACTATTACAAACATGGCGAGACCACGTTCAATAGATAATTCTGTATTCATGTAGAGCTCCTGATAGTGGGCTGAATCCCCGTGTTCATAGCCTCATACAAAATCAGTAGGCAAGATAGAGTAGCTTATAGACGTAAAACAGCAGCAGTAGTCTTTTTAGTTGAATTTATTCCTCACAAACATGTTCGGCCATTCTGAGAAGAAGTTAGCAATTCTCATCATGTCCTCTGTAGAGTATCGACAGTTTTCCCACATATTTTGAGGGCATTGCAAACAGCACCGTTACCAGTTCAACCTTTCGGGATCAATGGCAAAGTAAGGTAATGGTTCTAAATGAATCATAAGTAATAGTTGGAGTATCTAAAATCTCCAATATATGGTGTCCGATAGCCTGACATTCTGACTTCTTTGTTCGCCAACTAATTTGGTTTCAATCATATCATCAGAAATCTGCAATTGAGTAAAGTTGCTAGGTTGAACAGAGTCACATACTATAATCATATCTCCTCATTGGTCGAAAAGTGCTACCCTAAGCTGGCGGGAACTGCTCCTTGTCTACTAAGAGGAAGTTTTACAGTATGATGTAAATTATAGGCGTTTTCATTTTTTCTAGTCTCAATTTCATTTTACGGACATAATAACCACGTCTCTAGTTGAATACTGCACATATATTGTCACAATAATTAGCTAGCTCTGAGCAAAGAGACTCCTATGGGATAATAGGAGATCCAAAAAGTAAACGATGCGACGAGAATTGAAGGCACAAGTATGCAAGATATATATCAATATATTCTTCTATGTTATTCCAGCCATTTGTCGTTAGAGCTTCTTTATCACTCTGTTACTTTCCAACCAGACCCTGTACTGTCGAATTCCGGTTATTATATACCCCAAGTTCATGAATATCGTTATGGATGCTGTTGCATGACAATTGCCCATTCGTTTAACAGTTGACGGCGTCGATAATGCAATCATTGCCAAATTTGTCCTTGATCAACTTGACATTCTCTTCCGAGGTCCTGAGCTATAGTAAGTAATGATGCCACTTCAATAACTTATGAAATGTTTGAGCCTACTTGAAAGAGAAGACAGGAACTCGGGAGACAGTGGAAGGGACAGTTTGGCCGATGAGGGACTCAATGAATCTATAAATGATTAGCAGTATTCGCAGTGCTATAAGGAATGTGACATACGTCTCAAGTTCGTTGAGATCAGCGGTCTCGTGGGGGCGAACTTGAACGTTTTGCTGCAAACATGTTGTTAGACGGGAGGATATATTCCAAATATTCGTGTCTGCATACCAGAGCCATTGTGAATGGAAAATGAGGAGAAGCAAAAAGCGAGGAGTTTAGTTCGGAGTGTTGGTTAATGCGGATGTTGTGAGATGATGTGAATGTTGTTGCAATAGAGAATAAAACATCTCCAGGAGAGTTCACTGTGGCCTCTTTTATAATTCTCTCCTGATATTCCTCAAAGTGCGCTAACTACCAACTGGGACCATGCAATATTGACGTGGTGGCCCTTAACCAAAAATGTATCCATTTCTATAAGCCACATTGGGCAGCAGTATCTACGTGGCAGCATGCGGCGCCAATAAGGCATGTAGCGCGCAATAATAGGTGCATTTGCCAGCAATCATGCGCTGTTGTTCGCACATGCAGGACTCCTGCATCACTCCTGCAGCAACTAGCATCCAATAGGTTTCGTTAATATGACTCGCTTGTTAGTTCCGTGGCCCGCAAGGCCGCTTCACCCCTCTCTACATTTGCTATTGGGCCTTAACTCGTCATAATCTTCAGGCTCCTTAGTTCTACAGTCAGAAGCATCGTGCATGGGAGAAGCACGTCCAATTATTCTTCGCGGCCTCATTCGAGAGAGGCCAGCTAACCGCCCAAGTCATCTCTACTAGCAACAGAGCTTTTGGGCGTGCTACCAAAAGAGCTCATCAGCGCCCGTTCATACTTCGTGGAGATCAAAGTCTCCTCATCGCTTCAAACTTCAGGTGGAGACGACGGTGCAGGGATGGGCGGTTGGGCGCAGTACTTTTCATCACGGAGGCAACTCGAGTGCTCTACACGATTTGTATGGTGACTCTTGTCTGATATGGGGAAGCGGCTGACGCTCTTGGCCTCGTAAAGTTTTGTTGTTTCTAAGAATCCTTTCATCACCTTTGATGGCGCGTGAAATATTCTTCAGTCCAAAATGTAGACTGCTAGTCCATATAGCTTGTGTAAGGGAAATCATCAAATATAACTGGAATCTTTGACAATAAAACAACAACAACTAAAAAAAAAGACATAATATACTTTGAATGGGCTTGGACTCGACGTTACAGCCCCCCTTTCCCCCTGAGTCTGTTTGCTATGACTACCAATAGAAGTCATAGAGAAAGAGATCCTTGCAAAAGAGTTGCGACAAAGCAAATTTTCTCTATCAGCAAATTTGGAACACATCTTTTCTCGCTGATACTATTCGGCAAAGCGGATCTTCCTCCGCAGGATATTTAACATAAAGCCATCATCTTATTGAACAATATTTGGCGATGATTTTCGTTGGGTATTGTACGTGTTGACGAAGATGAGGTGGTTGGTGCAGAGTCCAGGACTTCGGTATAGCCCGCTTGGAGGTCAAACGATGCGTAGCTTCACTGCATCCTATTTGGGACATACTTTCTCCTCCTCCTTTTTTTTTATGCCAACACATGGTTGCTATGCCCAGAGTTTGCCCTTCCTCCTTTGTTAGGTGTTCCATGGAACGGTTGGAGTTCGAAAGCTGTGTCTCAGTTGTGTAACTTACTCATCGGATGGATGCAAGGGCGGCGCCTATAAGTATTAATACGAGTACGACACTGTGGTTACTTTGAGCCAACCAGTATGTTTCAAAGCCCACATCATAACGTGCGACCTTTGGGTACTAGCAACGCCTGATTCTGCTGTTTGACAGCTTAAGTAATCTTTGTTTTCACGCACCGTAACTTGGAGCTTGCCGCGATAAAGACGAATTAAACTATTTGCTTCACCACGATAAAAGGTATGGCTAACAAGTAGGTGGCAGAAGTGGAAGTAGAGCACAGCTATGATGGCAAAAGATAACTGTGCGAGGCTGCTGGCGTATCTGTGACGTCAAACGTTAATGGCAAGCGAGCGTCTCAATTCCATGGCACGCCTAGGAGCTGTTGAAGAACTTTTTGTCCTATAACTGAAGTGCCATCTCTTACATTTCATCAAAAAGGGATGATAACTTGTTTAGCAGAATGCAGGGCCGCACGCGCCGCATCTCCACCAAGATTATCCGTGCCATCGTGAACGGTGAAAATGCCGAGACGGCACAAAAGGCGCGATCGTTATGTGCACAGCTCATACATTACGTATTCAACTTTTTCTATATCTGGAATTTGGACCTGAAATTATACCGAGGTGATGATTTTCTGGCTCTGAGACGCGACGTGTGGCATTTGAACAATGGTGCATACACACAATCTTTTCAACCTGCAGATGAGAGCCCGTCGCCAGCGTCTAATGAACAGCATGCGACAACTCTGGTCCCAATGGGGAGCCTTGGATATAGTGGCTCTACCTTTTTTGAGAGTTTGGACGGTAAATACATTATCAAGTCTCTGGACAGACACTTCGAACATCATTTCTTCACGCATGAACTGCTCACGCCGTATCTGATCCATATGCGGGAACATCCTGACAGTCTCCTGGTGCGTATCACTGACCTGCTGCAAGTCTCGCATATCACTTTGGGGGGCATATTCGGGACTGAACCAACACACCATGTTGTCATGGAGAACCTCCTTTACGGCACTGGGCAGGCTGGCGATGCATCGCCTTGTGAAACATATGATCTGAAGCCGAAGGACTATTTTTTCCCGGAGCGTGATATTGCAAATGGCAACTTGGCATCGCAAAGCGTGAAGAACAAGCTGGTGGATCACTTTCCAGGCAAAGTGCAAATATCGCATGAGGCTACGGAAGAGCTGATGGCTTTGTTGGATACAGACACAAAATTCCTCGCCGACTTCAATGTCTTAGATTACTCATTATTCTTTGTGCGCTATCCCTACACAGCAGAACCAGCTTATGCTGGGCCTAGTCAACCGGCTGCTCAAACTAAATTGGCGACAAGACCGATTGACTGTTGGAGGACAGGCGTGGTCTCAAGTGACGAGCAATGGGTGTATCGTGCCGTTTTGCTGGACTTTTTCTGGGCTCGACATAAGTTTCACGCGAGAACCATGTCTGGCATCGTTGGCGTCTTTAACATTTGGGCTGGGCAAGGTCCAATGACAATTACTACGGAACCGTTTGAGTACAGGAAGCGCTTCATGAAAATGGTTCAAAAATTGCTGGAATGCGACGAATGATGAGATCTCTATGATTGCGCCTGAAAATTTATTAGAAGCCAGTGTTCTCTTCACGGCGCTCTGGATTGTAGTTCTAAATATACAGCGAGCTTTACTTGTCAGTGCCCACAGTTCAGGCAGAGAGCAAAACCGGCATTCATAGCTACACACACCGAATTTCTAGAGGATTATTCCCCCAGATGACAGTGTGTGAGGATATTACTGCTTAATTTCCGATATTGTTGAAATACCTAGTCTATGGCTTGAGGTACATTTTTAATAAAGGATATTAATTCACGATATTTTCTACGAACAGGATGAATTGCGGAAACCTGTTAGAATGTGGACGCTAAAAAGAGGTGCGCCAGCATCATTTCTGTAACAAGCCCACGATCAGCGAGTATGATGTTTAGTTTGTTCACTCATTTCATTTCTTTATTTGATATGATAAGATAAAACCCTTATGATGTCGAGCATGAGTCAGAGGTATGTCATAGTCATTAAGGCTGAGGGCAAAATTCCAGGGTCATAGTTCACCAAAATGCACTCCCAGCTGCCACAGATCGACAGATTGAAGCGCCTATCACTTAACCTAAATAGAATGGATGATTTCATTTCGCTATGTACTGATTAAAACAAGTTTCTTATTTTTTTCTATTTCAGAATAACCAGAATCAACATAATAGTCTATCGACACGAGAGCGTTGCCCAACTTTACCGATTTTTACCTTGACATCTATATTACCTTCTTGTTTGGATCTTCAAACACTCACCATCCATAATGCCAAGACGGCGCAGCTCCGATGAATATAGCGACGACGATATCCGCTATGGGACGTCCCATTCCCATCCGGGCCGGCGTTACGATTCTACTCATCCTGTCGAAGAAAGCCATTTTCGCGAAGTGAAATCGACTGCTAGACGACCTGGGAGGGAACGGGTCGTCGACTATCATGACCGGCAAACTCGAAGGCATCACAGTCACCATGGTGGCAGACATGGGCAGGATGAAGCAATGTCTTACCGTGAGGTTCGGCAATCTGGTCGTCGTGGCCGATCCCTGCATAACGAAGACGATGTCGAATACCGACGACGTGGAGATCACCGTCACCACCGGTCTCGTACTCGGGCTCGTAGCGAACACCGCCTTGTGGAGGTAGCGACAGCGGCCCTAACAGCAGGTGTTACAGAGGCTATCCGAGCACGACACGATCCAGAGAGATCTCGACGAGCCGTTACGGCAGCTGTTAGTGCCGCAGCCATGGACGCACTTGTGAGCAAAGATGATGATAGGAAAAGAGGACGCCACATCGTGGAAAGTGCGGTCGGTGGGATGATAGTTGACCGCCTAGCCAACGGTCGTTCAAGGAAATAGTTTTTGTAATCCGCTCAACAAGATCGATATGCCAGCTTCTCATATGTACTCTCGCAATATCCTTATATTACTTATCATGAATCCATGGCCGAGAACGGGCGTCAAACAACAATCACAAGTTCATGTGTAATCTGTGATCTCGATATAAGAGTACTACATCAGGTGATCCAAACTCGATATCTATTACACAATACGTCATCGACCCCCCGGACATTATTTTTTGTTCTACGGCTGTACAGTTTTGACGAAGCCATTGCGAATCCAACGATCGCAATGTTGATCCGAGCTTTGGCTTTGTATGTACAGTAGCGGGAAATTGGGCTGCATTTAATGGTTAGGTAGCATCAAACGATTGAGAAATGCCCTATAATCGTTGGGAAATGCCCTATAACCGTTGACCAATAGCTATAACCATTCTATCAATACAAACCATTTGCCCTATAGCATCCGTTTTAGGAAATCAAATCGTTGAAAATGCTCAAACCGTTGAAGTTCCCGATTGGGCCAATCAGAATGCAGCATTTTCCTTATAGGGGCTTTCAGCGGGCACAGCGCTATAGCTCGCAACGCACAGCGCTGCAACGCCCGCACAGCGCTGCAACACCTGGCACAGCGCTATAGCTCCCGGCACAGCGCTGTAGCTTGCGACACAGCGCGCGATTGATCTGATCGATCTGATTGATAAAGCAAAAAAGCAGGAACGACAGCACTCTTGCAATAAATAGATAGTCTAGCGGTCTAGATCAATAAAAGCACTTTCAACCGACTCCTCGTTCAATTCCCATTCGCAACGTAATTTCCCCGTAATATTTATTCAATTCTAACACTCAAAAAGCGTGCATTAATCAATACAGCGATACAGCGTCTTATCCGCTAAATCCACTATAAGCTACATCGACCGTATTCCAGCTTTTTGATTGGCCCAGACTTGCCGATCTTTACCCAATCCAGTAATAGAATCGTTGAGATTCCTGAAACCGTTGATGGTCCTTAAACGGTTTAGTCTGAGCTGATGCATAGTTGTTAGGCAATGGTTACAGCGAGGTAAACCACTAAAAGAGCCCACCAATCCCCCGTACTGTATTTATTGGTTCATGATTTCCGCGGAATTTGCAAAGATGCGATACTCCCACTAATGCCCTGCTAATTTCTAGCAACATAGGCGCTGTTTCCTTCCGCAATGGTCTACTTATAGTGACATAGGGTAAACCGCTAGTGTAACCCATCGGCCATTGCTCTTGGTCTTCACAATAGCATAGTGTTTACGCCGTATAAATTTTGACACATTCGCGTGATTACTATAAGCATTAGAAGAATTAATACGCGTTATGGTTATTTTGAGGCAGGGCATTCGCAACGCGAAAACAAATATAGGGCGATTTGTCGGTAATAATAAGCCACAGATTCTGTCACAATCTTTGGCTCACTCACTTCGAATATGGAATACGTGATAACAACCCAGGCAACGGCGCTCGATCAGTTAATTTTTGCTATCTCCCAGTCTTGCCAATGGGCTCCATCTGCACCAAAAAGGATGTACTAATGAAACAATCCATAAACTGATAATATAATGGCAAATGAGTTCGATGGGAGTGCCACAGTTCACAGTTCGCAGGAAGCCGAATATTGCCTGGAAATTACGCAACATGCTTCCACGCGCTAAGAGAGCTGTGTGTGATCATTTCCCCAGTGAGCTGCATCTTCTGTTAGCGACAGGGCCGAAATTATTCTGATCATTGTCTTCTTATGTCTCCTATTTTGATCAACACTGATGCTTATATTTGCGTTGGTTGTATCTTTCGTTTTTGGAATCGTAATTGACTCTACTTAATTTGACGCGCCGAAAAACTCGGCTACATCGCGGGTTCCTTTCCAAACACCGTTAGCAATACCGCCCCCCCCCCCCCCCCCCCCTCCCTGGGCTTTATTTACGGCGAGATCTTTCTTGTCATTGCGTTCTGATTGACCTTGATCAAATCTCATGGATTTGGACATTCGGCCTACACCGAAAGATGATGAAGGCTGCTCTTAAACATTGCCTGCCACCCGAAAGCCGTCAGCAAGTCGAGAATATGCTGGAGCCCCTCACCGCGATCCTGCCGAGCTCCGGTTGATAGCTACCGAAAGCCGCTACTATCCCCTCCGCATCGAATTGTTTTACGGGGTTTCTCCCCTGATTGACGCTCCCGTGTAGGCCGAGAGGCAAGTTTGTGGAGTGATTTATGCCTTGTTTGAGCTAGCTACTATGACGACCTGTCTAGGTTGAATGTCTTCATTGGAATAATAGCTTCAGAAGTACTATGTGTATTCTCTAATGCTTGCCGGGAACCAGCCTGTTTTAGAAGGCTGGCATCAGGTAGAATGGATATATAAGCACAGCAGTTTCCGGATACTGCAATTAAACATCGAGTGCTTCATATGTTTGACGTTTTATCCCCCTCTGCCATTTTGTTTGTACCAAAATGATGCGCCAGACTCTCCTAGCGGCTCTATTTCTGTACCAGCGAGCTACAGCAACTTCTGATCCCCCGATTAGAGTTGCAGCTCCTGGTACTGTGCCTCATGGAGCATCCCAAATTGTAGATCATGCTTTCGCCTCTTTTTCTTTTCCCGCCCATTGGCTTCCTGATTTTGCTGGTAGGGTCTTTCTAAGCATATCAATGGGTGACTTCAAGCTGATCCAGCCCCAATAGGAAACAATAGTCACCCCAATTTATTCTCTCGTGATATCCTAGATCTCCTATACAGCAAGACTGGGAAACATCCATATATCCGAGTAGGAGGCACTTCTGCGTATGACCCGCCTGTCGACAAAATATATCCCCAGTGCTAACATCTAGTGCTAGCGACCGCACATATTACAATGCGTCTCAAGAACAGTCCATCCTAGTCGAGACAGGCTCTAATGGCATTCCGTCGGCAGTCTACGTTGGACCTGTGTACTTTGAAGCCTTTAATAACTTTCCTGGCTCTTTGTGGAGCTTCCAGGCTAATCTCGCCAACAATGCTAGCTGGGGTCTCAACAACACTATGGAAGTGTGCAAACATGTTATGAATACTCTCAAGGGCAATCTGATCGACTTTGAGATCGGAAATGAAGTAGACCTTTACCCATGTGCAGTTCGACCTTGTGGGTATACAGTCTATGATTACCTCCAAGAATGGACTACCTATGCGAATGCAATCTCGGAGAATGTCCTCAAGGGAAACCGGTACGGCTTGGACGAGCAAAGATTCTTCCAAGCATTGGTGTTTGCAAACGCGGAGTTGAAAACTTTCACCACGTCAGCTAAGCCACTTACAATTTCTTTGGGGATTAAATGTAGCTAATCTGAAAGCAGGCCTAACGCGTTTAATGGGGGTATTGATCTGACCGATCATGTCAAATCCGTTTCTCTACACCAGTATGTCATTATTTGAGGCTGTTATTCATTATCCGCTGACTCAGAGATAGCTATGCGGCCGGCAATCAGGGCTGGGTTAGACTTCAAGGTCAGCTTTTGGCTTCCTTCTTCTTCTTTTGACACCGCGTCTAATGATCCATAGAAACATTTATGAACCATACTGCTGTTGTGGCTAACCTTAGCATCTATTCTCCCGCCAATGACTACCTGAAGACTAACTACCCAAACGTCACTTTCTTGCTGGGCGAGACAAACAGCGACTACACTAATCTCTTGATGAATCAAGTAGAGGGAGTGTTCGGCAGCTCGCTATGGTTAATTGACTATCTCATGTACGGAATGTCTCTGGTACGTTAAGCCCATTCATATTAAAGTTTTGAGTATTGCATGTTGATTAAAAAATAGAACATCACTCGCTTTAATCTCATCCAGGGAACTACGTTCGGATATACGGGCTGGGTTCCTGTGCCCACTGGCAATATGAAACCCTATGTCAGGGCACCCCTCTATGGTCAAATTGTTGTGGCAGACGTAATTGGTCACAACCCTCATGTTCAAATCTTACCCATTGACCTTGGCCCTGAGCTTTGGAAATTCTCCGCGTATGGTGTCTACGAATCAACAAAGCTGAACAAATACGTGCTCATCAACCTTGACGAATGGAATTCTACAACTCGATATCCTCGTCCAAACCAAAGTGTTACACTGAAGTTTCCCTCTGGAGTAAAAGCCGCCAAAGTACAGAGACTTGTCGGAGCAGGAGCCAGTGCAGACTCAGACATTACTTGGGGTGGACTTAGCTGGAACTATACCCATGGGCGGCTCGCACAGTCAGGTCGACCTCACAACGAAGTGTTACACATTTCCAAGGGCATGGCCAAATTGACAATTTCATCAACAGAAGCCGTTGTCGTCACACTGGATCGATAGATAGCTACTGTATTTCATTTGGAACGACATACCGTCTGCTATACTACGCACACAGATGTCATAATCCGTAATGTTTGAAATAAACTAAGTTTTTGGAGAGTACAAGCCTATCAATAACTTCCATTAATCTGCGTGTTCAGTTTCGGTATCCGAAGGCCAAGACCGCTTTCTGAGGCAATGATTGAACGGTAGATTGTCTGTAGAACGCATTTTGTCGCTTTAGATTCAAGCTCCTACAACGAAATGTCCTCATATTTATATCTTCTGGTAGGGACCGCAAATGGAAGTCCATACGCTAACAACTCCCGCTTTGGGAAATGTAAACGTAGGGCGCAAGCGTGGGGAGAACAACATAGTCCTTGCTCCATACCGTCTTAGTGAAAGTTGTGAAGTCCTAGGAAACATAGTTCCAGCGGTCTCTAAATTTAGCTGTGAAATATTGGTTCTTGCAGACTTACATGCTAATTGTACCCATTTGACGTAATTTCTTAATCAAGGCTTGCAAACATTTTGTAATATTTTAATATTCACTCACTACAACCGCGCCAATGACAATCCATGTTATCGTGTACTCGGGGCGTTTTTGTCCTCTTTGTCACCTTATTGGATATTCTTATCATTCGATTACTCTTTCTCTCTTTTGCTGCTTATGCTTGCGCAAGAAATTGTGGACGCAAATTTGCATGTCTCCATACGCCAAGCCTCTTGAACGTTGTCGGCTGACATTTCTGCCGGATGATTTGTCTCTATGGCTTTGCCAAGACTTTGGTTAGCTATAACCACACAACATAAACGGAGCGATGGAACTAAATGAGGAGATATTTCGTAATTCCTTATCAAGGATTTTAGATTATCTCCGTTTACTCTGGATACCCTTGTATCATCGTTGTATGAGTAAACCAAATTCATGGAATTGGGAGCAAAAGTAGGAAATGACAATTTCGCATGAAAATGCGTCCAACGAGTTACTAGTTGTATTAGGGCAAAAACATAGTTATACTTTAAGCTTAAAAAATATGTAGGAAAAGAGAGTGTTCTTAGTTCAGCACTGTGAAACAGTTATTAAACACTAAGAGAGTTGTAAACTCAGTTACCAAAGACCTTGCAACCTCTCGAGGATAAATCGGCATGCTAGTGCTTATTGTCAATCAGCCTATTATACAACATTACAAAATAATGGTATGGGGGAAGCAGAAGTGATTTGAATAGGAAGGTGGGTATAAGCGTCAAGAGAGTTTTGGGAAGTGATGTAATGCTGAGGCGAGCAACGAGAAATATCGGCTTCATATTTATATAAACAACTCGATTTCATGTCTTTAATACAGAAAAGAAGTCAAACTCGAACAAGTTCATAGAAAAAGAGACTCAACTGGCAATTCCTACCTGGATTCTGACTCAACGCTCTATTTTTGCGAAACTTCATCTTATTTATTCTATTCCAAAATGGCTCCAGCACCTTTGCTCTCTTTTATCTTTGGCTTAGCAGGACTCGTCAGGGTCACTAATGGCTACAACTTTGCTATTGCAGAATCATACACCGTAATTGACCATGCAGGCGGCGTTTCTGAAACTCAAGACCTCATATTCATATCTGATGGTTCTGAATCTCCGGGTTGCTGTCAGTGGGAAAAGTCCTCAAGCCTTAGCGGATACCCGATTCTGGACAACTCCTTCGGAGCTTATGCATGCGGAGTTGATATCAACTTCTATAAGAGCGGAAACGACTTCGTCTACTACAAAAACAATGGTGACGGCACTGAGTTGGGCAGATGTACATCCAACAACGCACCTAGTGGTCAGGTTACTGCATCTTGCCTGGGCTTCGGATCTGTGCAGACCATTTATATCCAATACTCTTGCACAAATTACAACCAGGATGCGAATGGCATCAACCCTTGCACGCCTGCTCAACCAATGAACACGAACTGCTCGTAGCGCACTGCAATCATTTAACAGCCTCTTGTGATTGCAGCTGCTCTTCACTGTATGTATGACAAACATAGCTGCAAAGATACTAAACTAATTTTACTCAGTGGCATTCACAAAGTCTCTCGTCGATTTGCCTGATTGGAGTGTTAAACTTGAGAGGTTGTTTGTGCTTTTTAAGGGCGGAATGCAAGCGTCAATAGTGTTTTGGAAAGAAGCCCTAGGAGAATCTGCTCATCGTTATGGCCCGAGTAGCAGCGCTTGGAAAAAAATATTTGTGCCTGACTATGTCAAATATGTAACCAAGTTGATATATTAGGAATACTGTTTGAATGACATTACAATTTCCACACATTGCGCCCTTCCTGCAGCCTTAAAAATTATGCCACCACTCTTAATTGCTAGCGACAGTACCTCCAGGGTATATAGCCTGTCCTCCTTTACAGAGATTACATTGCCGCTCAAGGGAGGTGAGGTATGTGAGCTTTCCATTACTATTATTATCTTGGCGAATGCCTCATTAAATGGCATAGACTTTCTCATAAAGCATCAAATACATGTATAATCATTATGCAGATTTAAGATCCACATTGAAATCCAGCTAATATAAAGGCATCTTAAAAGACATAGCGGAAGTTTGGATTCTCTTTATCTGTCAAATCTTCCCATGCGTGCACCATGCGGTCATCACGCGCCTCGCGCACTCCGGCAGCCGCTAGGTTATCTCGCTTTTTATTCTCCCATGAGAGATAGAAGCGCAAGCCTAGAAGAACTATAACAAGCAAGCTGTAGCATCCTAGATGGGTGGCAAAGGCGATGAAGTATCGGGGTGCATCCCAGAACAGGAAGACTTGAGGGCCTTTTTGGCATTAGCAATTTACAAACCACCAAGCTTCAGTGTATCGAGCACTCACCAATTGCGTTGCCTGTTGCCCAGAAGATAAAATTAAGCGCTACTGCAGCACTCTTTTTCGTTTGTCCAGCGACATTCCGTGATAGTAGAGACAGCGCTAGTGTTTGGGCTGCCCAGAACGACATGGTAATATTGTAACAGACAACAAGACCAATTTTTTGACTTCGCGTAACGATCGGGACAGTCATAAGGCAAATGGTTCCAATAAAAGAGCTAATTTGAATCAAGATTATCAGTTTGACGTTGTCAGAGATTATATAATGGCGAGGGACACTCACGGGATGATAAAACCAGTCATTATGTAGAGATTTTGGTTTGTTCGCTTAGCCAGCCAGGTCGAGCCCAATAGCACAATGATGATATAGAATCCAAGGACCATCGCCAGCAACTGAGTCTGGAGAACTGTAAATCCCATGCTCGAAATGATAATGCCCTGGAATGCACCAAGTCCGGAGGTGGGTAGCGTGGTGCAGAGCTGGATTAAGCAGTAGCCCCAGATCTGAGGGTCTTTCAGTGCTTCGATGAATTGACTTTTCTTCCATTGTCGATTTTGGATGCCCGTTTGGTTATCACGGACTCTCTCAACCATAAGTCGTTTGTCTTCTTCGCTGAAACATTTGGCTCTCATAGGTGAATCAGGCATGTACCACGCTACGAAGAAGCCAAAGCAAACTGAAATGACCCCGTAGATGAGAAATAGCCACTTCCAAGACTTTAGTGGTCCTGACTGAATAAGACTGAAACAGTATGCTAGAAGACCGCCAACGATTTGCTGAGCGCCGTTCATCATATACCTACGGTTGAAGAGATTAGCGAATCCTCGTGTAAATTTCTCAGACTCCCAAAGCTTACCAATATGCCACACGAGCAGCTTGTTCTTCTCGCCTATACCACATTGCAGACAAGACAACGAATGTTGGCTGACAAACAGACTCAAAAAGGCCCAGGAGAGTTCGAACTACAAGCAGTCCGGTAAAATTGGTGCACGCAGCGGTGCAGGCTAACACCGCACCCCAAGCCACAATATTGAAACCGAGATATTTCGCGATTGGCACCCTCGCAATGATGTAGTTTTGAGGATATTCGACAATAAGTATTGTGATAAAAACGCAGGTTGTCAACCAGTTGTACTATGTTTTCCAAACTAATTTAGCACGTTATTCACTTTGACCATCAGATACAGGAGCTAACTTACGTCTTGTCCAGACAAATGAGTATCGGTTTTGATGCCCATAATTGATGCAAAAGACATAGTGCCTTTGTCAATAGCTTGTAAGAAGTACGTCGAAATCATGACGGCTAGAATACGCCGATCGATTTTACGGCGCAGCTCATCGTTCTTCTCCGGGCTGATGGTGATTCTTGCATCGGTAATGTATTGAGCTAGTTCCTTATCGACTCTTCCGTAATCTGTATGGTCTTTCTCAATGTCGTTTGACAAAACCGTCGCTATATTATTCTCGATTTCGTCAACGCTGGGGTTGGACTTTGGTGGCGCCATTGTGAGATAGAGGCTCAACCCTCCCCGTTCTGGTTTCAAATATGATGTGATTGAAGCAAGGTTATAGGCCTTATGAGCGGCTCGTTGGGAAAAGGTGAGGCGACAACCGGTATTTTATTTATTTGAACGACCCAGCAATCCTGCATACCGACAGATGCCAAGACCTTCTCCCCGCAAACGCAAAATAAAATCTGGGGTTACGCCGAAACTAGCGACTTTCCCCAAACTCTGCTGTGGAAACGACCTCTGGGGATGAGCTGATGAAGCTTCGAACAGCTCTCGCTTCGATTTACACCGAGCATCAAGATGGTGGAACTGAGTATAGTCCACCAATGAACGTGAAGCGACCCTTTGTTGTTGGAAGACTTTCCCTCGCGACTCGTAAATTCCTCCCCTGTGGCGTTGCGGGGCAGATGCTAAAAGGCGCAAACTATGGAAAACCCCAGCTTATGTGGCGATTGCTCGCTTCGAAATGAGCCGAGCCGAAGTTAGTAATTCCGAGAAACTAGGATTCACCGACGGGCGATCTCCTCCGAGCAAGACTCAAGCTGTCTGGTGTTATGTGTCATGGTCTGGCCACGACTCACTTGAACTGGTTCCAAGAGGCTTCTACTCGTGATAAATACTACTTCACAGGCCGTCTTTTAACGATTTCCAGTTTTTCCAACTGCCAATATTCCCAGCCATTACCTGCAGCCGACTAGCAGTATGCCACTCACCGCCCATGGATTTGACGCAAAGGAGATACACTCCAAAATCCAACTCCTCATCCATGGACTAGTCAATATAAAGGATGAGACCGGGGAATTTCTCATGACTCTTGCCGATGGCCGAGTAATAGACACGAAGGGGTGGAATGACTGGGAGTGGACACATGGTGTCGGACTTTACGGAATATGGCAGTACTACCAGGCGACAGGGGATCCCAAATATCTTCAGATCATAGAAGACTGGTTCCAGAATCGATTTGCTGCTGGCGGTACAACCAAAAACATTAACACAATGGCAGCCATGCTCACCTTGGCTTATGTGTATGAGAAAACAAAGAACCCTACATATCTCCTCTGGCTCGATAGTTGGGCAGAGTGGGCATATCATGACCTGGAGCGAACAAAATACGGAGGAATGCAGCATATCACGTACTTGGAGGAAAACGATCAGCAGCTGTGGGACGACACCTTGATGATGACTGTGTTGCCGCTGGCCAAGATTGGACTTGTGCTAGATCGCCCTCATTATGTCAAAGAGGCAAAGTACCAGTTTCTGCTACATATTCAGTATCTATTTGATGCCAGGACAGGCCTCTTCTTCCACGGATGGTCGTTCAACGATGGTGGCCACAACTTTGCGTCGGCAAGATGGGCACGGGGTAATAGCTGGCTTACAATTGTGATACCAGAGATTATCGAATTGTTAGATCTAGCCTCCGATGACCCGTTCTGCATTCATTTAAAATCCACGCTAGCTGCCCAATGTGAAGCATTAAAGGCTTTTCAAGCACCAAGCGGGCTTTGGCGCACTTTACTGGATATTCCAGAAGAGGATGGGTCTTATCAGGAGTCCAGTGCAACAGCTGGTTTTGCATTCGGCTTGCTGAAGGCACAACGCAAGCACTACCTGAAGGAGGAATACAGAAATGTAGCATTCAAAGCAATTCAGGGTGTCTTGAGTAATATCAACTCCGATGGCCAACTGTTAAACACATCATTTGGAACGGGCATGGGATCAGATTTGGAGTTTTACAAGAAAATTCCCATTACGCCCATGCCATATGGCCAGGCGATGGCGATCTTGGCTCTCGTCGAGTTGCTCAGAATTTTCATTTAGAGTAGCATCAGTTCAAGGTGAAAAAACACTACATAATAAAGGTATAACTGTATAATATTTTGGAAACAAGGGGATGGTTCACGACTAGTTAAAAGCTCTTTGTAGCGAGTTTCTGAAGATTTCTGATGTTTTCGGATACGAGTTGTCCCCCCACCACTATTCTTATTGCCACTCAGAGGTTCTCAAATAATATTCATACGCAAGGGAATAGTATCCAACCGTGTCTCATAGAGAAATTCTGTCAACTCTTTCTATTTACCGTTAATAACAACCTGCCCCTGCGGCAGTAGGCTTTGATGGGCATAGGCAACTAGAGCATATTAGGTGGTGTGGCCTGTATCTATTTTTGGTACATTGTTAATGAGTCGCTGTGTAAATTATCCAAACGAGTGTAACGGATCGAACCTATGTACTATGCCATCTCGGGTGGCTCCTTACATGATGTTCCTGGTTGCAACCTCTGTTCTACAGTATACCTCTGCTCTTATGCCTAGATGGGCGAGCGTTCAAATCTTTCATCCGGATTGGGCTAGCTGTTCTTTATGCATACCTGGGTTAGGTCAGGTTGTAACACATACGCAATTGCCCTGTTGCATCGGATACCATTCCTGTCTTGGAATATGTACCGAACCAAAATGGCGGCAAAATCCCGCCAAAGCTTGACGTTGCCGCATAAATCCGCATAAATTGTTTAAAAAAACTTGATTGCGAACGCATCTCAATTGATGATTTGTCTTGTCTATTCCTTGCCTTCCACAGAAACTATGGAGTAAAGGGACCGGGATATTAGCCAGTACTACGCTGACCGGACAGATATTTCTTCCGTGATACATTTTGTTCTGGGGTAATGGTGATTTGCGGGCGTACATATTATATTGTACGCAAGAAGCGATATATCTATATATACGCCATGTGTTCTCTCTTTGAGAGCAAACTAGACACTGCATCTTCGTTCCATCAAGTATAAACAATTATTGTTCTCATATCACCTCGTTAAGAAGACAGTACTTTAACAAAATGCAAAAAACTGTATGTAATTATACTTCAATGTTCCCTATCCCTCTCTCCTGTTTCTGCATCAAGACTGCATTAAGAGTGCTAACTCCATCCAGATTTTATACCTTCTGTCAGCTTGCTCAGCTGTTCTCGCCCAGAACCCTGTGCTCTTTGACTCTTATACCGATGCAAGATGTGCTGGTGGAATCGTTGTTGGGACCACAGTTGTTCAGCCAGGCGATTGTACTAGCTCCACTGCAGCGTTTGCCAGTGCTCAGTATAGAGGCAGCCAATTCGACAATGTTCAGCAGCCTGTCTCATTTTATAGTGATGAGAATTGCGTAAATGAGATTACGGGAGTCGCAAGTGAGCTGGGCGATGGTTACAACTGCTTTACTTTCAACAACGGCCAAGCGAAGAGTGCCAAGTGGCTGGCATAGGGATCACTTTAGCGAGCACACACTTGCTTATCACAATTATTTTGTATGGATGTTGTTAGGTAAAAGAGTCGACGGGTCTTTGGGTAACGTGACATACCTAGTAGCTCTTACTTCAATGGATACATTCATAACTCTAAATCTAAGTGTGATCATGCAGCCAACGAAACGATACAATGAGAACTCATCTTGCAGGTTACCAATACCCTTGTGGCAACGATTTTAGGTTCCCCTTCCTCCAATTGATGTGATCTGCGCCCTACATTATTATGTCAGCGACTGTGGCCTTCCAAGTGGTGTGAGCAAGGTATTTCCCAGTGGTGCCTATTCGGAAGCATTTATTTAAGCATACATCAGCAATGAGATTCTTATTGAATACCTTACCTGTATAATATGGCCGATGAGTGGGGGCATGTTTAGCGGGATGGGCATTGTGCTTACACCTAAGCAAACCAAATACGTGCCGTGCGCTAAGAATTTCTTGAAATTTTTTCATCGCTACCATCGTTGGATACATATGAGAAATAGATCCCATATCATGCTCTCAGAACCAGCAGTGAGAACTCTACATGATTCAAGTGGTCGACGCATTGGAGATGGAGAACTTTTACGTCAATACAATCTTTCAACCCTTCTCAGTCACTCGGTTCAACTTTTATGAAGGAATCTTCATCATCTTTAGCCAATGGATCATTCATGACAACCGTGTTCGCAAAGAGTATCATCAGGCTGTTGGAGATGCTATCGATAATATACTTGGACAAATTCATAGCGGCAAAGTCACGCTAGAAATGGGCGCGCAAGATGCGCATCAGATGCGCAACAGATTCTTCCACTTAATGCGATACAACACCTCGCCAATTGGGCTCCTCATAGCGCACTCAATCCATGCGACAACGCGCCCATATACATACTACCTGGAGAAGAAATCCCTCTCTGCATTTGGAAAGCCTTCGAAAGATCTGAGTTTAGACCAAGCAAGGGAGGTTATTATGAGCACACTTATTAGTGCCAGGCGTCCAAGTAGAGCTGTTACTGATATGAGTAAAAGAGCGAGTCTTTTCTGCAAAGGAGCGATTATTACCATAGCGGCTAAATCTTTTTATTTGGCATTATTTTCAAGTGCCAAAGCCATCGATATCGCGAGACTGGTAGTCTGGGGATCAAGTCTAGTAATGGTCGGCAGATTTGGGATTCTTATTACGAATGATTATATGTTATGGAGAAAGTCACGGCATAATAGAACGAGAAGCGACTAACTGTTTAGTTGCAATTTAAATGATTGAGCAAGAACAAATTTATTCTGGTCACGCATATAACCCTAAGTCGGCAATTTTGAAGGCGTCTAATGGATTGGCAGCTAAACTGCGCGAAACTGTAGAATGCAGTATCCAACCAAAGAATTTATAGCAAATAAAGGATTTTGATGTTCACCATACATCAACCATCAAGTTATTTATTTCTGGCCTATCAACCAGCTGCTGGTACCTGAAATATATATAGGATCCATCAAATAGAAACACATTCATCCGAACACATTTTATAAAGCCCCACGGTCAATCGACCTACAGGAATGACGGGTTCGCGTTCGTAAGAAGCTGCACGAAATAAGCCTGGAACCAAGAACCGGCTTCAGGTGCTGGCTGCAAAGCATCTGATTGAGCGCAGTGATAATCAAATCGTGCTGCACTGCTATTGCTAGTACCATCGCACTCGCCACCTGGCTTGACCCAGACGAATGAATCCAACAGTGAGTCTCCAGTGTTGGCAGAAGGACGGATACCAAATCCAGTGCCAACAGCATTGCACCAGTCACCCCACTGTTGCTGCCCGGTTGGCTGCTTGCCAGACCGACCTTGGTCAGTGATGAAGAAAGCGTTTGACCAGCCGTGGTTGGCAAGAAGGGGTCCGATGGCGTGAATATACAGCTTCTCATTGTAAACAGCGTTTCCTTGAGTGTATGAAGGGGCGGTAGTAATATTCCACGCATTGTAGTTAGCCACGTTAGTGGCCAATCCACGGACGGCTCGAGGAGATGACGCATTCTTGTAAACGTTTGCGAACAACTGGGCAGCTGGGTCTTGGTTTGCTGGCCATCCAAGCCATCCAGCGTGGCCAGCATCCAAGTACATCGCAACATTTGGAAGGTTCAGCTGCGTGATGGCGTAATTAATGCATTCCAGGTATGCAGATTGGGCGTTTGAGCACTTCGGGGTGGCGAGGTTAGTAACCAGGTTGGCAAGAGAGTCGGGCTCTGGATGGATACATAGTTAGAAGTGATTCTGGAGAACATTCGGCTGAGAGCTCTTACCAACAACCAAAAGGATGCGAATGTCGGAAAAGGTGGTGACGATTCCACGAATGGTATCGATGTAGTTCTTGTATTTGGCAACACCACCATCGGCGATAGAATATTCACCATTAGAAGCGGCGGCGGCACAATCACGATCTGGCAGGTCGTAGACAACAAATTGTCCAGCGTAGTTGCCTCCGGCCTTGTTTGCGGCACGGATGTCCGACAAGGTCGAGCTCATCAAAGGAGTCTTGTCCAGAGTGTCTCTGCAACAGAGATCAATATGTTGGAACATCGTGTCATATCAAGAGTACTTACAGCCACATGAAAGATGGCACCTTTGCTACAGCGGCGGCAGCAGTGGCCATAGCTCCTGTCAAGCTTGGAATTGCCAAAGTGCTGACTTCAGAGGCATAAAAGGCATTAGCCCAAGGGGTGACTCCAACAAAGGGGTTACCCGAGTATGTTGCCGTTCCCGAACCGACTGGCGGCGCTGGTGTAGTTGAAGAGGCAGGAGGGGGCGTAGAGGCGCTTGATCTAGTCGATGTTGCTGACGACACCCGAGAAGTTGTCGACGAGGCGCGAGTGGAAGAACTTGAGCTTGCCGCGCCAGGAAGACACTGGGAGTAGTAGTCATTGGAATACACACAAGTGCTTCCGGAAGCACAGCAGAACGGCCCAGCCCAGTTTTGGCCACCACATTGACCCCTGGATATGAGTTAGTATTATTTTTTCTAAACAGAAAGAAACGCTTAGTGTAATACCAAACACTTGAGCAAGACTGTCGTTCCTCAAGGGGAACGCTAGCTGCCAGTGTGGCCAGCGTGGCCAGAGTCGCAAGAATGCCTACAACCATGATGATCTCCTTTGAAGCGGCTGGTGTTGAGACTATGTGGGATCATGGTAGAATATTTTGGCATGATATAACCCATTTTATAGTCACGGTGATGTCTCTGTCTACTTGTCCCAAGGTGTCATGACAATGTAGCATTCGGCATCACAGGATAAAGCCCGGGGAATCCGCAACATGCATAGCCTTGACTGGCGGCTAATAAACTCCGTCTCCGCCTCAATACATATTACCCATTAAATAAGCTGGCAGAATGCATGGTCATTATACAAAGCGTAGCATTACACATAATATAGCCAGAGGTTGCGGCTAAAAAATTCTATAGTCTGTGTGTGATGCTGCGATCCATGCCACAATTGGTGACCAAAAGTCAACATCGTATGCTATGGTTACTGAATGCGGAATGGAACATCCAATAGAGGCTAATACGCTTGATTCCCACCTGACAATACCTTGGTGTTTTCGCGAAGACAACCTAATATGCAGTCGGTCCGAGGGAGAAAGACTACTAAACAGAATAGCCGTTAGCAAGTCTTCAAATACTACCTCGCCGCATGTCCGATCTTTAGAGGGCATGGCGAGGGCATGGTGTGCGATATGTTACGCAATCTCGTGGCGCATCTCGTAATAAGATTGTTGTAATAGCCTGAGAGGTTAACAGGCTAAGCTCAGCTGAAATGGCTTGAGATATACCGTAATGACTCCTACATTCTCTATGTTAGCGAAATGTTTTTACGTGGCGAATAGCAAAAGATTTTCGAAATGAATAGAGCGAGCATTACAAAAAGTATGCCCCACTGGCGTGGAGGATTTTGATACCATATTAAATAGAACTCTCAAAGTGACCCTTTTAATACTACCAGACTGCTTCTAGAACTATCTGAATTGGCATGAAAACTACGTTCGCGACCGCGACTGCAAGTGGACAGCACTTTTCTCGAATGTGCCTTTACTTTTCTAATGTTAATGCGAACCTGGTAGAGATAACCTGGTAGAGATTCCATGCACTGATAGGAGCCTGTATATATTATATAATTATGGTTGCTGTCGTTAATTAGTACCAACTTTATATTGAAAGAGACAAAAGTTGTTTCCAAGTCGTCTTGTGAGACATTGGCGACTTGCTTGTCTGGTAGGTAGTGATCACGCAGATGCCTTAGGAACATCCATGCTATAGTCTTCATAAGTTCAGACTTGGTACCGCTGTTCAAGTCTCTTCTCGATGGTTACATACAAGAACATATCCAGGGTAGTTAGCTATTCGACATGTGGAAGCGACAAATGGTAGCCGTTATATATCACTCACCGTAGAATATCGGAAAGGTTTTGTTGGAAGGGTTAAAGATACATGTAATCATACATGAACAGAGCATTTACAACGCATTGAAGTCGTTTGTAAGATCTAACTACAGCTCCTTGGTTGAGAAGCTATTGGTAATGTGGGCTATTCTATTCAATAGAACCAATAGTTTCTTTTAAAGTCGCGTATTACGCATTGATCGACATCTCAATTTGCATGTGATTTTACAAACCCCTTGTTATATACGACAATACGGTCTTCCAATCTATTTATAAAGTACTATAGCAGTGCATTGCCAATTTTGAATATACAAAGACGCGATAAAGCTATTGTTATAGTAGCCCGGGGACAATATTTATACATGATTCGGCCTCGCGTGTTCATTGATAAAAGGCATATACATAATACTCATTTGTAAAGTTTCGTTGACGCACTATGCAGCGGACTCACTCGCATGAAGAAGGATTACAAGATGCAATAGCACCAACAGATTTGCTTAATGTATTATAGTGTCATCTTCGCTGTTTTCGCACATACAATTGTGACGATTATACGGATGCCACAAAGAGGGGGTACCTGGGCGCTAAATTAATTTGGGGGAGCGAACTCTGTTCCCCGAGAATAGCAACGACAACTACGGTACATGGAAATAGAGATATGTGTCTGATATGCTTACAGGGCCTTGGAGGCGATACATGTCAACTGATTCCTGGCGAAAGGTATGTCGAGCAATGTATGGGGGTCAGTAATTTAGTTTCACAGAATGGTCTTGAGCTGGTCGTAGGTCTTAATACCACGTGCGCGGGGAAACTCGATGCACATTATCCACAGCTGCCAACATTTTCTACACCGCTCTATCACTTCAATACCTATACAGTATTCAACTAAGACTAAGTTCACGTACCCAGATTGCAAGGTCAAAAGACACGTTTGACTGCTCGCATATGAATGCGAGAGTTCATAGTTCGGAGTCACATATACGTGATAGCGCATGGATAGGCTCGCAAACGGGCCTTAAGTACGCAGAAAGTTGTATGTGTACCAAGCTAATGCCAACAAACAGAAATATCAGGGCACTAACTCGGCCTATGCAGCGCATATAACTTCGAATAGATCAATTTTGTCCCTTCCTTCTTCCATCTAAGACCCTGAGTACTCATACAGTTAGACATATCAAACGATGAGGTACGGAGCCACCCCCAAGTTTTTTTTCTGGGTGGGTGATGGGGAACCTCAAGCACTACCCCAATAGCTAATAGCCCCGCGTTTCGTTTCTTATAAAGGCATCTAGTTTCTATACTGTAGAACGAAGCGATAATTTATTCTTAAGACAATACCACGGCCTTACGCGACAGGTAGAGAATGGATTATGTTCGTACAATTCTTGTAACTGTTAGCAAAAATGATCCAGCGGCTTGTTCAGAAGACGAAAGAAACGGATATCGGCGATTCCCGGTATTTGCATCAGTGGGGAATATACTGTGCAGTACAACCAGCTGCCCCTCCACGTGGCGTATCTGCGCTCTCTAGCTGGATATGCATCCCATAGCACAGCTTGCGTGACAGATGGTTTGTAAAAAGCTGTAGGGGGAGGGAAGATCGGATCGGAACAGGCAATCGGCTCGCGCTGGTGTGTAGTATGGCTGCCTCGCCTGCATATCGTTGTTGAACCCATAGTGAAGAACAGCATTGTGCAGCTGCGTAGCTATTGCTGAAGTGAGCAACCGTTATTGGCATAGCTATTAGGACATCATTCTACAGTCCTTAACTGGCATTATACCTAGCCAGCACCACAAAGAAGAAATTCATCATCAAGCTAAGAGTGTCCCGCGAATGAATGGGCTAATAGCCTTATTTGTGTGCAATATCTAGCGTGACGATATCTTGAAGTAAAGGGTAAGCTTCCTAGTTTTCTATTGAGGCACATCAGCGTTCGTGACATCTCTAACTTATCATGCAACTAATCATAGAATTAACGAGCAGCCGAGTAGCGAAAGTCTCTAGGTTCAGAAATACTTGCATAATGATGTACAATGACTTTCCTACTGGGTGTGTTATAAGATCTTTGTATGCATGCAGCAGAAAAAGTTCAAAGTAAGCTTAATATTCCACTGCGAAATATGCTGTATGCTTACTTACGTGGACGCTACCATGATTCGCAGAACAGTTAAGGCGTCTAAGCCTAAAAAGAGAAGTATATCCGGTCAGAGCACACCTCACTGTAGATACGAAATTTCCATGGATGCTATTCTCTGATGTGAATTGGCGAAGAGCTGTACCGTAACGGGTTCAGTAGTAAATATGCAGAAATCATCCTGAGCTGCAATTACTTCCCCATTTATCGGGCAGCTCTGCCAGTAAATTTTGAGATTTAAATTTTTATGCGCCTGAATTCGATCTTATATCCGAGCGTCCGCAGAGGCAGATGCCCGATGAATTTTGGAAGAGTATCAGCGATGTCATCCCTCTCACATGTGCAGGGACAAATAATGTATACTCGCATCCACTGAATTCAATCTCTATCTAATACTCTACAACGGGGAAATAGTTACTGTGGGCTTGAAATTCCATTTGAGAAAGGTGTCTCTACCGCAACGAGATAAGGTAAAGATCATGTTGTTTGTTGTTTTAGCAGTGGGGTTGCAATCTTTCAGCTGGCCAGCAACCGAGAAATCCAAGGGCGTGCATCACTAGAAAGCCCACAACGAGAACATTTAACCCATGGCCAATATTCGGCGATAAGCAAAAGGTCCAATGCCTGAGGATTAATTCTGCTAGCTAGGTGGTAATAATAGATGTGTATTTGTTTGCCTTTCAGCTATCGTCTGTTGACCTAACTGCGAAGGGAAGTTCAGAAAATTGACACGTGGGGATTTGCTATCCAGCTCTAGGCATACCAATCAACTCTTGGCGGAAACTTCGGTGTGCGAATGCAGCCGTAAGCCTTGACAATAGTTCTATCCAATGTGGGCTAGACCCCGAGAGAGAAAATCTTTCAGCTGTATATAAGAGGCAGGTCTTGCTGGTAAAAAATATAATTCCAATGGTAGCTCTTTATCCAAAAAGGCCATTCGCTGACTGCTCGGGAAAATGGGATTGGGACAATTGCTAATTGGGGCGGCCCTAAGCACTGGCTCCGTGATGGCAGCCTCTGTGTCATGCGCCATGCCGTTGAGCTGTCACAATATCTCGGCTGTAGCTGATACTTGCCGCTTCAACTACCCCGGTGGTCAACTCCTTCAAACACAGTTTTGGGACACTAATCCATCGACTGGGCCGAATAACTCGTGGACCATTCATGGCCTCTGGTAAAACTGCTAAAAGACCTGTCGTTTCTTAAGCATTCTACTGACCACCTGCGCAGGCCCGACAATTGCGATGGAACATATGAACAGAATTGTGATAATTCCAGAGCGTACACCAATATCACTGCGATCCTTCAAGAGCAGGATCCTTGTACTCTGGAGTATATGCAAACATACTGGAAAGATTACACAGGCAACGATGAGAGCTTTTGGGAGCACGAATTCGGCAAACATGGCACATGCATCAGCACTCTTGAGCCCAGGTGCTATCCCAATTACCAGCCTACTCAGGAAGTCGGTGATTACTTCAGGAGAGCCGTCACTCTGTTCCAAACTCTCCCCTCATATGATTGGCTTGCCGCAGCTGGCATCTTGCCATCATCAACAACTACGTACACTCTAGCTGCAATCCAGGATGCTCTTACTTCGCATTTCGGCCACAACGTCATCATCAACTGCAACAAGAATGGTGAGCTTGACGAGTTATGGTACCAATACAATGTCCGTGGTTCCGTTCAGTCGGGCGTGTTTGTCCCCGTTGACCCCGTTGGCGCACCCTCTACCTGCCCTAAAACTGGTATCAAATATCTGCCCAAGTATACCACCCCTACATCGACGACAACCACCAAGGCAGCTACCAGCACTAGCACCACACGTCCGACCATACCCGCGGGTGTCCTTTCCGGCAAGGCTTACATATATGTCGACACTGCTAGCACAACGAGTCCTGGGTTCCTCATCAGCAAGGGGGCGTGGTATCGCGGCGGCGGTACCCCAGCTACGTACACTGCTACGCCAAACGCTGACGGCACGACATTTTCTCTTAACTCTAGTAAGGGCAAGTGTGCAGTCTTGAGCGACTCTTCCTTTAGCTGCGATACCTCCATCTCTGCGGGTAGCAGCTTTGCCTATGATGGCTCGCACTTGACGTTTGAAGGATCATCAACTTTCTATGCCACTGAGGTTCCAACTGGACAAGCCCAGGGCACAGTATTTACGAGTCCTCAGGCAATCTCACTACAGGTTACCTGGAATCCTTTATCATAGAGGACCGCCGCATATAACGAATAATGACTAGTTTGATATGGAATTCGAGGCCATTCAAATGACCGTGATTCATGTATTCAAGATTTTCCCCTTGCGGCTGTGAGAGCTCACTACTAGCTGGAAGTTGAACCTCCGAAAGTAATAATACTGAAGAATCTTCAATGAGGAAAGGAAGAATTAGTTTGGTCGCAGCATACTAGCAGAGACTCATGTATTTGGGAAAGACCAACAACAAGCTATATCTTGAACAGTGTGATGTAATTATACATGTTTGTTTACCGCTTCTGTGCCTATTTTTAAACCCGCCAGAACGTAGATGTTTGGAGACGAAAGATTTGCCGATGGTGAAAACGCGGCCCTAATCTCCCCAACGAGATAAGAAGAGGACATCTTGTTATATGTCGTAGTAATAATTCCTCATGGCGTGGCGGGAAAGTAGAGCTTCAGCACTCCGATTGAGTTCCTAATACAGAATACCCCGCGGAACATAATTGGCTACACCTTCATCTGAGGCACAGCGGTACAGCCCGGAGACTCAATCGCCACATTAACGCCTGGGTTATCACTGCCACTAATAACGAGAAGTATTTCTAAATTTAAAGGATCATACCATATTATAGTCGGAGCAAGAGAGATCTCTCAATATTTTATTCGATCCATTGCCATAGATCCTATTAGTTTGTAAATTCGAGCTACATGCATGGGGCGATATATCTAATCTCGTCCTTGCTAAGACTTTATGCTGCCACCACCACTTGGGTCCCGTGATTCCTCCAAATGAACAACATCTTTTCCTTTCAAAAAATCATCCAGCTCTCTGCGCTCCTCATATGGGACGTCAGTAACATGGACTGCAACATCGTCCCCGAAGCGTGCCGAAATTTCTTCCAATGACAGCTTGGCTGTTTCGGGAAAGAAGAAATACACGATTGGGATGAAGAAGATACACCAGATGATGATGACAAGATAGTATTTCCAGCCAACATTGACGATTCCAATCGGCGCGGTTTGTAGGAGAATGATAGTGCTAGAGAATTGTCCGAAAAGAGAAAACCCCATGCCAATGGGACGAATTTCCGTAGGAAAGATCTCGGCAACATATATATACATCGTCGTATCGCAACCGGTTCTGTTAGCATCCGTTAGCCAATGGTCTTTTCTCAAAGAATGGATGGATATTTTGTATTGTATTCAATAACATACCCTTGAAATGCAAGGTATAGAAAAATGAAGAATACTCCTGCCGCATTGCCAGCCTTGTTCGATGTCCCTGCGAATTGGGCCACGCAGGCCGCGAGCCCGCTGGTGGTAATTAAGCAGCCGAATAGACCAACCATAAACATCCACCGTCGCGAATTGACTTTATCATGTAGCCAGGCGCCAAATGGATTGTAAATTAAGCCGGCGGTGGTGAGCCAGAGTGCGGATAGCAATAGAGGCATGTAACCCGTTTGACCCAAATTGGTATATAATATGACCGAGTAGTTATTCTGTCAAATTAGCGACGAATGCTAACAACGGAGGAGCGTAGACTCACAATGATAAGAGGTCCAGCAAATTCGGCACCCCATTGAGTTAGAAATCCAATAATCATTCTTTTCCGATAACTCTTCTTCTTGATCACTGCCATCCATGGCCCGCATCCAATAGCCTTTAGCCTTGCAGCGTCAAGTGTAAGCTGGGCTCGGATCTGGTAGAGTTCCTCCTTCGCAGCCATGTTTTCTTGGTCTTCTGGTGACCTTCTGAGATTCAACACGACTACCCATGCTTCTTCTAGCTTGCCTTTCTGCAAAAGCCACCGAGGTGATTCTGGGATCCAAAGTGATGCTACTAGCAGCACCAGAGGGCCAAAGCATTGCATGCAGAGAGGGAAGCGCCATGCAAAGTCCGGCTGTTGAGCTGTGGCAAAGTAGCACGCAAATCCAAGCCAACTTGAAAGCATGTATCCGAAGACAACGAAAATTGCGTGGTGACCGACCAGCCAGCCGCGCTTCTCAGGTGGCGCCAACTCGCTCATATACATAGGGCATACTGTTACCAGGATGCCAATGCCGACACCTGCCAGAAAGCGTCCTGCCTGAAACATACTTGAGATTTTTAAATAGGCACAATTAGCTTAACGTCTTCAAACTGGATTATTATGAATAGTAAAGTCAAGCCAACGTACCCGATATTCACGGCACCCCCTTGAAGAGCGCCCCCCAGGAGAGCGAAGAATCCCCCGATTTGGATCGACTGCTTCCTTCCCAGAGCCGATGCCGCCCACATAATAAATAGAGAGCCAACAGCACCGCCCGCGCTATATATACCATTGGCGGTAGCAATTGCCGAAGTGGTTTTTGTTGCATAACCAGGAGTGCCACTTGGGGGAAGGTCAAAGTAGGCATACCATCCCGGCTGGCCAATCGTACTGCCAATAATTGAAGAGCAGTATCCGTATGTCTAACATCTTAGAATCTTCTAGTATACTTAATCTAGTAGCGGGAGGCTTACAAGAGAGCCAAAAGCGACCGCGACGGTCACTAGGCGGTTGTAGAGTGTAGCATGAGAGACGACCATTTTGAAGACGCTGAATCAAAGCTGTCCGGCCCAGTCGTGGCCAATATCATATACTGCAGTTGTTATCGCTTTCTGTTCTTTGGTATATCTGAAAATTAAGTGTGCAAGTGTTAAAGGAAAACGGCAATGCTGTAGGAAGGCTGGGGGCTGAAGGGGCTCCATGGCATCATTATACTCCTGAGACAGGAAGGGAGGAATGCAAACGCATCGCTCTGGTCACACACGTTCTGGACTAATCAAGCGTGGTAACGCAGCATGAAACCATTGCGCCAAGCGCGTGCACAGCTCAGTGGCAAGCAGCCCGGAGCGTACCACTCTATTGAAATGCTGGAGGCGGGGATACCCACGCCAACGCGTAGAGGAGGTGGTACACTCCGCCTGGGGAGCAGATAGCTTCCGTCTGCTAATTTGCGGAGAAGTGGGTTGCGGTAAGGATCCTTGGAATGTGAACTGGGAATTTGAAAGAGATCATGACAACCCAATCAATAATTTTCTCTCACGAATGCGATGCTAACATCGTAAACTATCCTGTGAAACTCCTCTCGAGGTTATAGCATAAAGATGCATACACATTCTATATCAGATATTGAGCCCATTGCATTGTTACAGGAATCCCCAGAGATTCCCGTTAACCTGAATTCCGTACCTTTCGACCGTCTCCCAAATCCCCGCCAAGTCTGGCCATTTCCTTCTCAATCTGCCGAGGAAGGCTTGGGCCGCCTTGTCCTCCTCACGCCTGATGTCGTGGCATCTGCTGCTGCATCATGCATCAAGACTGGCCGTCGCATTTCCCTTAACTGGGACTTAACAAAGCTGGATGTCGCCAATTTCAACAGAGCCCCGGCACAGCACCACATCATTCCTCTACTTAATGGTACTGCTTTTGACGACCTCTATGTGTTCAATCCACAACAGTCTTCACAGTGGGATGGGCTGCGCCACTTCTCAGCTCCGTTTCCCACGAAAGACAATCCCAAACAGCGACTGTTCTATGGCGGTGTCACTTCGGCAGAGATCGAAGACCGAAAGAATACGCGCATTGGAATACAACATTGGGCAAAACAGGGTATATGCGGTCGAGGCGTGCTCCTTGACTATCTTTCGTATGCGGAGCGGCACGGGATAGAGTACAGCACTTTTTCCGATCATGGCGTGTCACTGGAGGTTCTGCTAGACATTGCAAAAGAAGAAAATATCCAGTTCCGCCACGGTGATATTCTCTTTGTTCGCATCGGAGTTACGAAAGAATGGGATACCAAAATGACTCCGGCAGATAAGCTTGCTTATGCACAAAGTCCAAACCCTCTCCATGCAGGTGTTGAGGGCACGGAAGATGTTCTAAAATGGATTTGGAATACAAGATTCTCTGCTGTTGCGAGTGATGCTATCTCCTTCGAGGTTTATCCTCCGAAGCAATCATACCGGCGCAACGGTGACCAAGCAGATGCACCCGGTGTATTTCTCCACGAGTATTTGATTGCTGGTTGGGGTATGCCCGTTGGGGAACTGTTCGACCTGGAGGAGCTCAGTCGGATTTGCAAGGAAGAACAGAGATGGGATTCTTGTCGTTGCATCACCGCTCAATAT
>LVVK01000009.1:513656-652959 GCA_002022785.1 Trichoderma guizhouense
GCCCTCCAAACTGTATCGCCATTTTTTGATGCATCATTATATAGTTTACTTCATCTGTTATCGAGCTTATTCGATAAGTACTCAATGCCATCAGCATGGGAACTATGATACGACATCTATCTAAAAACCCCTAGTCTCAAAAACATGAAGAATTTTGCAAAATTTGCCCGCCAATCCCCAACAACGTAATCGTTGCATTAGAACTTGCGCGTCACGACTCAAATGAGAGGCGCAGCCGTCGTCAAATACATTCTTGATAGATCCCAAACCTGCTGGTCCTCCTGTGCCGACCCAGTCCGTAACAGAGCGCTTTCGAGATGTGTTCTCATGGCATGGAAGGTCCAGCCGCAGAGGTATTTGGTCGTTGGCAGAAGACGCAAACCGTGGGCCATATGTGGAATAAGCCAATATGAAGATGTAAGCCATGAACACGCGCATGATTTCGCATGGCGCTGACACCAGATACTCGTTAGCGATGCCAACGATTTGGGCCGCGTGCCAGAGGAGCATTCTGCCCTTGTGAGCGTCTTTTGTGAATGCGGATCTCAACCTCATTTGGGCGACTTCAACGTTATATAGATTCTTCGAACAATCCTGCGATATGTGATGGCGAACTATATAGATAATAGCGTCCATTATATCCTCAGCAGCATAGAGGTGTGAGTAATTGCAAAGAAGGCCAGATATGCTACCAGTAATTAGCTTGTTCTCCTACGAAATTGATAAAGGGTTGCTTACTTGTAACTAATTAGCTCAGGAGTATTAGAAGGAGAGGCCATAGACCCAAGTAAGTGATTAAGAGAGCGCAGTAAAAGTTTTTTGGATTGTTGGTGTGCACCGAGGAGGGATGGAAGGCCGAAATGCTCCGGCATTGCCACCACTTCCAACTGCTTCAAATCCCACAAGAGACGCCCTATAACCTGCGAGCAAAGTCTTCGAGCCCATGTCCCCAGCGAATTGCTTATCTGTTTCCCTGAGAATATGTCTTTCAGAGTATCTGAAAGGCTTGGAGAGATGCTTAGATGTGATCGGAGTGCCAACCAAGCTTGTGCTGAGGTGGCACCCCATAGTGATTCGTTACAGGGCAACTTTCGAGGTAGTTCGCTTAGGTCAATAGCGCCTCGGCGGCTGGTAAGAGTACAGAGGCTGCAATCGTATTCGAATGCGGCCCAGGCTGCCCTGCGTTCGTGTTCTTGGCTAACCCAAGATACCCATTGACGATTTAAAAGCCCCATGTCGTTTTCAGCTCCAGGTAGTTCAGTACTGTCTTGGGTTTCGTCCATGATACCCCATGATGAGGAGCCTAAAAGGCCCATGCCTCGCAAACTCCCAATCAAAACACCTCTAGAACGGTCAGCATTTTGATAGAGTTGTCTATTTCCGGACCCGAGAGAGTAGATTTGATGCAGGCAGAGCGCGTTAAGATAAGAGATGTCTCGGTAATTCCCTCCATCCGTAGCACCCTATGTTATACTTGTTTAGTGCGTGTAATCGCGGATGATTTACTTTGTCCAGTGCAGTAATGACTTACCAGCCATGAAATCATTGGTAGGCAGATTTCACTAAGCATCGATGAAAGCTCTGTATCCTGTTCATCATCTGAGAGCAACGCTCCCACGCAAGCCATTGAGGTGAGAAGAATTGTCGGACAAGAAAACATGTTCCAAGTTGGCCGGTGGATAATCGGTTGGATATCGTGAAATCGCGAGAAATAAAGATCAAGTAGTCTGTGTAAATCGCCAAATACCTGAGGGGCATTACTATCTTCCACTAACGATAGATTCGGAAGATAGCCGTCGGAAAGAAATGACACTAGGCTGCTCAGGCGCTTATTTCGGTTGCCTGAGGTGCTTCTGAGAATGTCTCTTAGAGGTGGTAGAGAGTACCGATGAGGAGGTGAATCTCGGGCTTGGTCGAATGGCCAAGGCTGTCCTGTATAGCTAGATTCTAGTGGATGCAGATTGTGGCTATTCACTGAATTTCCTATTCTGCTTGTGGCAATTGGCGGGGTGCGAGGCGTCTGAAAACGGGGTGAAGTGATTCTTTCTGTGTCAAACCCAGATTGATTCGAACTGACAGGCGACTGAGTGCTGGGGTGGTTCAAAATACTTGCAATGGCCCATGGTTCAGAGTTGAGACCAAAATTGGGCATATCAACACTAAGCCAATCAAGACCAGTCGTTCGAAAGTCAGGCAAACCAGAAACTGGATAAGCTAAAGGCATTCCCTCGTCGTTCCCAGGGATGTAGTCATTGACATGCGAAAATATCTCGCCAGCAACAGATTGTGAGACGGGAAATATAGTTGAGCTAGACGGCAGTGTAGGAGAAAATTCTGCAGATATCGAGTGAAAAGTTCCATCCTGGGAGACATCACAGCATGATGAGGCAGCAGGCTCATCTCCAGAGTAAGATACTGGAGTTTGCAGGGCGTGTGGGAAAAGTTCGTCTTGTGCAGCTTCAGGTGGACTCAATCTCGATGAGATACCACCAAACCCGAGATCATCCAGTTCTCGCCCTTCTTGTGCCGAAGGAGGCGGCTGTGAGTCTTTCTTCGAGTGTTGTGGCATATCGATGTTCTCAAACCCCGATTCTCCAGGTTCTGGCGACGTATACTCACACGGAACCTGGGACTCAATACACCCTCCACAGGGTCGTGCTCGTTCGCATTTCCGCTTTTTGATGACACAACGATAACACGACTTTCTCATCGATCGTTTAATGTTTGGCTGCTTAATTAGATGAGAAGAACGCAAATGGCGAAACAAAACGTCGCGTCTCGAAAACGACTTGTCGCAGCGAGGACATGGCAAGACGGCTTTCAGGCTTGGGGGGAGATGGGTTAGTTGATGCCGATCGAGGTGGCTCGGGCGAGAGAATGCTTTGGTACAATGAGGACATTGTAGTGAGGGAGAGAGAACTCGTCGATTATTTGGCGGAGACATTGCTAGTAGAACCGATTCCAACCCTTAGCATGCATTGCCGTGGAAGAGAGGTGTTATCGGAGGCAACTTCACACAGGAGAAGAGAAACAAAAACATTGCTAGAAGACCTGGGGACTGCGGGGCGAAAAACTAATAAGTTCCAGTGCTTATTGGGTCTAGCTGGCTACTTTTAATGCCCCATCTCCTCTAATCCGGGGTGGCGCGTCCAGAATCTGGGGGAATATGGCATATCCAATTGGAACATGCACTTTCAGCCATCTTCTCCTTCACGACCATGTCATATATCGGTCCCTGCGGCTTGTAAATGAAAGAAGTACCCGAATTTGTTGGCAGGAAGATATCCCAGCATGTCATTACCTCAAAACATTCTCAAGATCACTTGTCACTAATAAAGTGGCGACACACCTGTCAATTGACTTCCAACGTAAAACCATCCAATTTCTGGAGTTTATACATGTTTCACCCTCTTTTCTATTTTAATCCATCTCCCCAATGAATTGATGTCAAAGGATGCTAAACTTCAGCATACTAACTTCAGCATACCAATCACTTGCATTGCCCGAATCACCGTAAAAGTCACAGTCGAACCACAAGTTCCTCGCCGGCATGGCTGTAGCGCCACTTTACACATGTGCTGCTGCGTGGGAGTCGAATCTTGTGCAACGCATAACTAACCACATTCTCTCAATAGCTCTCATCGCAAAAGGGGGAAAACAATGTAACCTATATCAGCACTGGTGCTTGTTGATTGATTACCAAACACTAAATAATACCAGACTAGAGGGATGAGAGTGCTTCTGCGGCACGAAATACAGCGGTAAGCTCGGTGTACAATATGTAACCCGCAATCACTATACTGGAACAGACAGACGGGTAAAGTGTCACCGCACAACATGTTATATTTTACATACAAATAGGACCGATGAGAGTATTTCCATTACTAAATTACATTGCAGATATTTGAATGAATTTCTCACAAATTGTGAATAGGCTGCTGCTGCTCTGTTCTCCGTACGTCTTGTGGCAATAGGGAGACGCAGTGGATCTTTTACCCCGCATTCCGCAAACCAATAGCACTGGGATTATCACAGGCAAATGCCGAAAACGAGTGGCACGCTCCGGTTCTGCCGCTGGTCAGTCGGAGCGTACCACTCTTTTGCAGAAGCTGAACGAGACAACAAGTTAGGTTCAAAGGCCCAAAAGACGGAACGCGAGAGGCCACAAAAGACACTACAGAGTGGTTCGACTTCGGAGACATCCGAACCAGCGAGTGAACATATAGGCTAGGTTGAGGAGAGTATAGGTACGTGTGATATAATTATCGAATATTTACGGATCTAAAATCTGAACCAAGTTCCTGCTTTAATACCAGTGCTAAAACCACTACTCCTAGTAAATGATAGCATCGCCAGCATTCATAAGCAAGTTGGGTACAGTGTAAAAGGCATCTTGGGTAGCCTTGTCACATGTAAGCGCCGCACCGGAATTAATAAAGCCCCAGTGAAACATGTTCAACTGCCAACCTAGATTATCCAATGCAAAGCCCAAGTTGAGTGCCGCCGTACGTGCAGGGCCAGTATTGTCGTCTTGGAATCCGGGCACATTAATAAGCGTATCGCTCGCATGAGTACCAGCAGCCTCAAACTTGGGAACCAAAGAGCAAATCGTAGCAGCTTGTGCATCAGTGGCGGGGCCGATGTCAAAGTCGCCGTTGTTGCTGGGCGGCAAGAGGTTCAATGTGCTGATGAAGCTGTCTGCAAGAGCCTATTTCTTCAGTGTTAGCTACTCCCACAGTACTTCTCGCTTTTCTCTGAACGCACCTGATAAGGAGAAGCAGCATTTTCCTCAGTAAACTGGGGAGTGGCTTTCTGCAGAGAAGCTCGAAGATCTCCAGCGGCTTGGAGAGAGTCAATAAGACTCTTGAGGATGGTTGTAGCCTGGTCCGCGGTGAGGGTGTTAGTGTCGGCAGCCGGAGCAGCACTGACACCGACAGCGGCAAAAGCCAGAGCAAAGAGGTTAGACCGCATTTTGATGAGTGTTAATTATTTAAACTTTATTTAAGCTTGAAGGGGAGAACAGGTTGATCGAAAAAAAAACGGTCGAGAAGAAACAACATCATGTCCACGGCAATAAGGACCCTATTATATAGATTTACAGCCTTGTACTTTATAAATAACTTTAACGTTGATCTACCGGGATAGGGATCTTCGGAACAATAGAAGGCAGACGCGGCCAGTTAATACCCCGATATGATACACTTCGTCTTATATCAACTTATCCTCTTGAAGGCAATGTCTCATTGAAAGCACAACATTCTAACGTTGCTTATTTAGCCAGCTGCCTAAAAGGACTATGTTGCAATTGGATCCCTTGCGCGGCCGCACGTAAGAAGCTTAATCGGCCCGATGCAGCATGCTGACAAACAAGGTGTTACAATCTTAATATAGCAGTTACATGGTAAGTCAAAAGGTTGGAAAGAAACTAATCAACGTGCGTGGGTATGAGAACAGTAAGGTGATTACTACATTCAGGGAGACCGAAACATAATAGGAAAAAAACATAAGCAAGATGTGTACTCCTTAATAGCCAGCCAGTTTACTTCTATCATCTGGGATCATAAAATTTCTTCTAAATGCGCTGCGATTTCATCTCGTTGTATTTCAACAGCTCCAATAGTTCCTTTACTGCCTATTTGTATTTATACATGAAATATTAAGAGAGAATTTTGATACAACATTAAACGCCACTGAGGGCAAATGTTGATACTCAATCAATTACGTGGGCAAAGTTTTTGCATTGTCAATACCATGCTTGATGGTCCGAGTATCATATCAGAGCTTAATCATCCTCCATGGGACATTTCCGTCTAAACGCTATTCTACCAACGTGTTTATGGTGCTCTAAAACGACTCATTTAGTAAAAATAAACAACTTTACGCTCCTGGTGTACTCTGAATGGACGAGAGACTGAGTATTGTTGTTCGTCACTTACCATATATGAACATTTTGGCCGTGAATTTCGGCAAGTGTACTTAAGGTAGTCAACTCAAAAGATACTTACCTATTCACGGTCTGGATAGAACGCAAAACTCGGTTATATATATCTAACCATAGTGTCTTGTTAAGGTCATCAAAGCGCAGGGGCATATTTTATTGCTCTTTACGTATTATAGACAGACTTCACAACACGCAAATGGTCTAGGAAATGACACTATCTAACGTCTGATAAAAGTTAACTCCTTTGTTCTCTAGGTGTCGCTTGTGTTTAAACTAAATACAGTGTAAGCCTTATGTAGTCGTACAGCGCAAAACAACTCAACACATTGTTTGTCACTGTATCTCGCTAACCCTACGACCCCTTAAATCTGCCTCTTTATCTATGTTTTTGCTGCAGGAATGATAGTAATCCGGATTTACTCACGGATTACATTTTATCTTTTAGGGGTATGGGTTGTGTACGAGAACCCAACCCTTCGCCTTTAAGAGCGGTAAAATGACGGCAGCACTAACCCCTTGGCAACGGTACTACCTTGGTCAAGCAGAATAGTCTAGATTGCTACTGGTCATACCGTAAGATCCACTTATGTATTGGAAGGCAACTCAGAACGAGGAATGTGTGAGCCAGCTTTGTGCCATTGCTTAGTTCAACTACTGGTTGCACTACTAGCTAGTTAAGGCTACGTTTACTTCCGTAGTAGCATGTTCCGATACGACAAGGGAGACTAGTACTACCTAATGTTTCGTAACGACAGCTTACAGCCACTAGTGAGGCATCTCACGCGCACCTCGGCAAATATTGCCATCATAAGCAGGTGGTAGCAATAATCTTGCATTGCGAATTCTCCCCAGGATTAGCTAGAGTAGCTTAACTCCATGGAATTGCCATCATAGAACTCAGGGCTTTTTCCGCTCAAGATCTAAAGAAGGCTATCTCCAATTTTTATGCAAGATTTCATTCTAAGAGAAGAAACATCTAATGTCTAACTATAGGCATTGACTAGCAGAGAAGACGATGTGCTTGAGAGCATCGAACTTGAGAATTGCGTTTTTGTCTTATTGGCCAATATTTACTCTCAATACACAACCCGTACTTACAGGTTTTGCAGCTCTACGTTAAATAAAATTCTTCTTTACCAGGTGGCAATATTAGAAAATACATTCGGGGCTGTTTCCTCTCGTATTCGTGTTGAGTAATGACCCACCTCGAGAGGCAACAGATGAACAATTATACACCGACTTCTCGAATGTATATAGCCACGGAGTATACGGGCGTTGCAATCCGCGGATCCGAGAAGCGATGACGGGTGCTCTTGCAACTGGTTGGAAGCTGTTGGGACTCAGTCGGTACAACAAGATTCCGGTTGGAAAAGAGATCACTACTTTGGCAATAGTCAAAGGAGAAATGTTCTGTGACTAACCAATTCCAGTGCAGACGAAAACGTCGTTCCCATTTCCGTTGCGACACAAAGAAGCAGACGCAAAAGTGCTTTAGTATCTCCTATTTCTCCGAACTCCAGTGACCACCACGAACACTATGACTGCGAACGCATTGCGCGGTCAGGTTATATCCCCGTCTTATAACGCAGAGAAAACCGACAAGGTGTTAGATAGCGTCCCCCAAGAGAACCTCGCCGCCATTCATAACCAAACTGTCCAAAGCTCAGCAAACTATCTTGTAAATTCTTCAGCCATTTAATCAACATCGCTAATGAATTCGAGCAATGTGTATAGCCGGCGAGATTATGGCATCTTGACTTAGTCCACATGGTCTTTTTAGCCACTACAGGCTGACGGCCGACATCATGACCACAAGAAGATACCCAACTGAGTGGATGAAAACCAGCGCTTTTAGTTGTAAAAGACGTATAACTGTGCTTTCGATTCCAGTGAATAGAAGATTGTGTACACCAGTATGTCCAACAAGAATGTTCCGAACACAGTAGCTAGGATAACTGGGCCAGATATATACAACAAACAAACAGTCGACGTTATCAATGGGCTTGGTAGGAGCCTAAGACCTGACGGGAATTTGAATTGAAAAGAAGGTTTACCCCATCTCTGTGATTGGAGCCATTCAAGATATTTCCGAAATCACTTACTCGAAGGCTCGACAGATGGAGTTGGGCAAAGGAGTCCTTGCGGAGTCGCTAAAGGGGCTCTTAGCGGAACACGGCAGCATGATCAACATGCGATTACCTAGTACTGACGCCGAGCTTTTGAATGGTGTACTCTGCTGGAGGATAAGAAGTTCTACAGTGAGTCTAAAGCCCAAAGAAGCTTTTATAGCCTCAAAATTAGCCACAGGAGTCATTGCCTACAGGCCCTTGGTGCTTTGAATGGATACGGCTTATCAGCTCCCCACAGCAGAAGCAGCCCGTCTATAAGTTAGCGTTGGTCGAGGTTTTGTGGCTGCCATTAGTGACGCGGGGAAGTGGATGGAAAGATATGGACCCCAGCCATATTCCACACCTCCCCCAAATCTGCGACCCGGACGGACTACTCCAATTTGTTTTCTCCTCATACTCGGAAGACTGGTAAACGCACAGCTGAGTATGAAACGATCATTGTCACAACCCAATTTCTTCCTTGAATAGTTTCACAATGTCTCCTCCCCGTAAACGCGTGAGGAGAACTTTCTCAGCATGCTGGACATGCCGCCGGCGACGAGTTAGATGCGACGGCGTTGTGCCGGGATGCACACCATGTCGGAAACACAGCGTGGCATGCGAGGGATACAGCGTCGAATTGGTTTGGGTCGACCCGTCCACAGGGAAATATCCGCCTTTATCTCGACGGTCACTTGACTCAGCTCATACGTGGGATGGCTGGCCAATCCTGGATGACGAGCAGCTAGAAAGGCTGATCGAAGGAGATATTGACGGCAGCGGAACGCAGATAGGCCAGCTTGAGGCGAATCCCTTTACGGTATTTGAGACTTCCAATAACCACACAAGTCCTAAAAACTCCCCATACGAAGACCTCTTTCAACCGCATCGTCGCGTCAACAGAAGAGATATCCATGAGGAGTCGGAATTGTCAGAAAGGTCAGATTGTGCTCTCTTCGACGAACGCGTATATGTTGGCAATTTCCCATTCGACGAATTAACATGCTTGGAACCCTTTTCTGACATCGTGGATCCTCATCGGCATTCATCGATTACCCTTGATTCGCCCATATTATTGGACACATTGGACTGTCTCCCGGATCTGTACGCACGTTGTGAGGAAGAGCTCACAAATTTGGGTAACGAAATACGAGATGTAACGGACAGCATCGCAGCCTTGCCTAAAAAAAGTCAAATACCCCGCTCAATTTTGCCAATACCGAATACTTTCCGATCGAACTCAGACGACGCTGCAGTATTCTATCATTATATGACTTGGGTGGCGCCGCTGATGGTTCCGGTTGATGATGCGGACAACCCGTGGAAATCAGTGTACCCGTCCACAGCCTTACAAGATACATCACCGGCGTCTTGCGCTCTATACCATGCGATATTGGCACAAGCAGCCTTCAATCTAGCAAATTTATATGGCGATACGAATGATGATGGTCCAAAGAAAACCGCTCAAGGGCTCGAGCATTATGGGGCTTCCTTGCATAAACTGTACCAGTGCTTGGGCTCTTCAACAGAAGAAGAATACGATGCTTGCATGGCGACGCTCTATACCCTGGTTATTACAGGAGTAAGTTGCTACTATATCTTATGATTTATGTGTAAAGTGATTGACCAATTGCAGGCTTATGCTCGACAGAAGTTACCCTGGCGTGACCACTTTGGTGGCGCAGGAGGCATGGTGACCAAGTTCCTGGGACAGCAACCGTGGGCACAGTCATCACGCTCTTGGGTCATATCTCAGAGTCTTGCCCTTTCGTTCGAAATTGCACAAACATCCAACACTCACAGAAGAGAACGATCCTCTATCACAGATACCTTACTGGGGGGTGTCTCCTCAAAGTGTGAATTTGGCTTCACTATAGGATCTTCTGGTCAGGTCTTACAAGTCATCTCCAATATCAGGCTACTAGCCGAGAAAATGGCTACAGGGGACATTCCTGAAAACCCGGGAGAGCTGATTCAAAAATATATAGCCGAACTTACATCGCCATCAGAGAGTACAGAACATTTTGACCTTCAGGAAGTCTGGGAAAGTACTTCCAAAAAAGACCGGGCTGAATATCTTCAACGGTTGCATCTGCGACTATTTAGGAACGCAGCTATCATATATCTCTTCCGAACTGTCCTAAACGTTCCGCCACAAGGTGTCGTAAAATACGTCTCCACAGTTCTTCAAGACACACTCTCTTTCATACAGCTTCATGGAGGAGCTGTCTCCATGTGGCCTGTCTTCATAGCAGCAGTTGAGGCATATGAAGTAAGAGATCAACAAATAGTTGAACAATGGTTTGACATATCTGGTCAGCTTGGCATTCAGAATCGTCGAACAGCGAGGGAGGTCATTCGCGCTGTGTGGGAGAAGAGGTCGCAGGAGGCAACAAATAGAGGGCTCAAGCAATGTCAAATAGCAATTGACTGGAGGGAAGTTCAGCAATTTCTTGGTCTTGATCTCTTGCTCCTTTGATTCGTTCAAAACGTTATTAATGAACAATATCATGTATCTACTGTATTACTACAACATATAAATATCATTATGATCTAGAAGAAACCACAATTTGCAACTGCGTAGCTAGCCAATACAGTCAATCATTTCTCAATGACTAACTCAGCAGAAACGTTAGTAGTAACTGAAAATTCTGTGTACGTCCATATTCCTGATAGCGCCTAAGTAGAACTTGACTGGAAAGCCTTTTCCACAGCGATAGCCATATCCCCGAGAGTTTCATACACAGCTCCGAGACTCACTCTATCTTTCACAGCATCAAGATCTCCCATTCCCATACTCCCTCCTCCACGCGAAATCCAGACACCAGGCCTGAAGCCCATAGTAGCTGTCGGAATGTGGTCAAATGTTAGACTTTGTGCTGTGTGACAGATGCCGTCTCGATCGATACCGAAGTCTTGTTTAATATGGTCGATGAGGTAGGTAAAGTTCCTCGGGTCCGGTTTATATGAACCAATGTCTTCGGCGACGTATATAGCGTCAAAATTGACTCCTCTAAGAGGCCCAGAGAGTGTATTGGAAAAGGATACTTTGTCGACGTTGCTCAGTGCCACCAACTTATAGTACTTCCCAAGTGACTTCATAGCTTGAACGGTGTCTGGGAACGCCGGCCACGTTCCTATTGCGTCGCCAAATGCTTTTGCCTCTTCTTCGGTGGCTTGAACGCCGAGCTGATTGGCCAGCCTCTGGTAGACCATTGCTAGAATAGCGGAGTATTTCTCGTTCGGATGTTGCATTTCCAGCTCATGTTCATTGACAGAGTACTGCATTATCAGATAAGTCTTAATTTCTCTGAGGGCTTTACTCCATAGCTCATGATCCTTCGGAATTCTTCCAAGCAATGGCGTCAGCTGATTGAAGATGCCAGCTTCCCAGTCAATAAGAGTCGCATAAATGTCAAATGATAACACTTGATACGATGTCAAATCGAATGAGGACATGTTGAACGTTGACTCCCACAGTGATCTTTCGACTATTCCTTGACCGATCCCTTAAAGAGTAAAGTTTTAATCAATTCTGGGTCATATTGATAGATATTAATACTGGAAATCCGATCGGTGAGCTCTCCGTAAATGAGGTGGCGTAATGGGGCGAAGACCCGATGTCTTATCTTGATAAAATGGCATTTCTATGTAAAGAACGCCTCTTATCGCCATGCCAAAGCAATGCGTTTGAACTCTCAGGCTAGCCTTGATGTCATCTAATAGCGAAAGTGGAGAGCCACGACGAAGGGTGCATGAACTCCACACCCAGCAATTGTCCAGGTTTGGGGCTTATCATCCTAACCATATTTAAACAAGCCACCATTTCGGATGGAAGTCGACAACGAGCCTCGACTAGTTTCTAAGATAGTCTCATCAAGGCCTAGAGCGCTATCGATTGGAAGCTACACCTTTTTCTGATCTCTGGACTACATCTGTATACCTATTGAGATATGTTGCCTAGCAAGGGTCGTCATGAATCTCTTATCAAGTACTTGAGATTTTAGGGATGAATCCTGCCTTTGTATGAGTTGACGAAGGCCAATAAATGTAGCACATGTTGCTATCACACAGACAGTGTTGAGCTCTTCATCCTCTAAGGCTTTTTTTTCTTTTTGTTACTCTACATCTTGAACAGCCTGTTGACAATGTCTCATGACTTACCTACCGCCCAAATCGACGCCGAAGATGGCCTCGCACCCCCAGTATCATCCGATGGTTCGAGGGATAAAGAGAAAGGTCTGGATCAACGGCAATCGGCCGCATCATTCCAAGAACAAGAAAACAGTCCCACAGAACAGCCTGAACAGCTCAAGAGGCACCTGCAAGGCCGTCATGTGCAAATGATTGCTATTGGTATGTAAAGACTCTCGTTTAGAATTATATGAAGTCGAGCCGAGAAGCTTACCGTTAATCTTGATACCTTCAGGTGGTGCTATTGGAGCTGGCCTTTTCGTGGGTGCCGGCTCTGCCTTATCAGCCGGGGGGCCAGCATCTCTGGTATGTTATACCAGCATATAACTCAGTGGTTGATGTTCTATCTACTAAACAAGTCTCGTGAAGCTTATCTCATTTATTGTTGTTGGCATCATGATGTATCTCATGATGCAAGCTTTGACTGAGCTGGCCGTTCTCTACCCCGTAAACGGCGCTTTTTACACGTATATAGTACGTTTCATTGATCCATCGTGGTATGTAAGATTTGTTTCATTTTGTTCACTTCCTTTTAGTGGTTCATGACAAGCTGATCGAACTCAAGGGGCTTTGCAATAGGAGCAGAATATGCGTTTCAATGGCTTTGTCTTCTTCCATTTGAGATAACGGCGGCTGGAATCACGATTTCATTTTGGAGAGATGATATCAATATTGGTGTCTGGATTGCTGTGTTCCTTGTCACGGTGTCTCTGATACAACTGTTCGGAGTTCGTGGCTATGGCGAAGGCTAGTCAACCTACTTTGCGACTTTCAGACTCAAGCTAACTGAGAGCGTGTAGCTGAGTTTGTCCTGAGCATGATCAAAATGGTAGCATGCATGGGCTTCATTATTCTCGGAATTATCAGTGAGTATCTTTTGAGAGTTCCCAAAGGGCTTAAACCAGGGAGAAAGCTGACATTCGCCTGCCTTCAGTCAACTGTGGGGGTGTGCCAACCGACGACCGTGGCTACATCGGGGCTCGATACTGGCATGACCCTGGCGCTTTCCGTAACGGCTTCAAAGGGTTCTGTTCCGTCTTTGTGACAGCTTCATTTGCCTTTGGTGGCACGGAGATGACTGGGCTTGCCGCAGCGGAAACGGCAGATCCACGAAAGCAAATCCCCAAGGCAGCAAAACAGGTCTTCTTCCGCATTGCCTTCTTTTACGTGGTGAATCTCTTCATTTTGGGCCTCATCGTCCCAAGCGACAGCGATGTACTACTTGGTTCCAGTGGCGCAAACACCAAAGCATCGCCGTTTGTTCTCGCTATCGAATTAGCGGGAATCAAGGTTCTCCCCACGATATTCAATGTCGTCATCACCATATCGGTCCTAAGCGTGGCAAATTCTGCCATGTATGCATCAACGCGCACGTTTCAGGCCATGGCTATGTATAAAATGATGCCCAGCTCTTTCGGTTATGTGGATAGCCACGGCAGACCGGTTGTGACCATCGTCTTGCAAATTCTTTTTGGCTTGCTTGCTTTTATCAACGAGAAAACATCAAGCGGTGAAGTTCTATTCTCGTGGCTTTTGGCACTTACTGGCGTTTCATGGTACTTCATCTATGGGAGCATATGCGTTGCACATATTCGCTTTCGAAGTGCATGGAAGTTCAACGGTCACACACCGAAAGAGTTACCTCACCAAGCAACATTTGGAGTGTGGGGAAGTTATGTTGGGGTTTTTCTGAACTTCATTTGCCTTTGTGCACAAATATATACAGCTCTATGGGTACGTTCAACCTCCCTTGATCAAATCATCTATACACCCGCTAATGATTGGTAGCCTCCGAGCGGAGCGAGTCCCAACGCAAAAACATTCTTCAATGCGTGTCTTGCTCTGCTAGTCATTTTGGTCCTGTACATATTCTGGAAAGTTTACAGTTGGTTCAAGCATCCTGAGCACAGGCCCATGTACGTTAAGATCAAGGACATTGACGTGTATGAGGGGTTGCGAGATGGATGGAACGCTGGATCAGCTGTCGAAGAGACGCGGCAGAAGAAGGGTGCGGCAGGTTATCTAAAATCCTTGTGTCACGCACTCTTCTGATGCATCACGAAGAAGTCTCACAATTAGACGCTTAGGACAAGTAATACGCAATGTATTTAGTTTATTAGGTGTGCTGCATTACTACGATCAAGGTCGCAGGTAGTCCCACTCTAAGGCCAGAGACATCGAATCAACTAAATAGTCCCCTATATCTCAAAGGTATGTCAAAGGATGAGTGAATATATATAGCTGCACAGCTGGCCGATAATAAACACGCTACCGACCAGAAGTTTTCCACGAAGAGCAAATTTTCTCCCAAGGTTAGCTTCTCAACCCAAGACTACCAGGGATGCTGCTTAAAGGCAAAGTCATGCGACTGCTGTCATGTTAGGGGTTACTACCGATGGCATCCATCAGTTTATCCCATTATATGGTTTTATTGGCCCTAGTTTGCTAATTGAGAGCATGCCAGAACAGCCCTCACGTTAGAATGAAGGCACATCCACAAGTCAAGACTGTAGATTTAAGCGTTCGAAGAGTTTTTAAGAATGAATCCCATTGCTTATGACGGCCCATATTGACACAAAATGGTACGCCTAATCCGTTGAGAAAGTCCACACAAAGATCCATTAGCAGGTCCTCAACATAGCAGTGCAACATTGGGACAATCGACAATTAAAAATGCCATGTGCACTTCGTAAATGACAGATACTTCAAATCCCTTTCAGACTGGTACTTGGGCTGATGGAATGCCTTCTCAACTGACAGCGGCTGACAGATATGTCTCGGAGACGATGTCAAGCACCGTGTGAAGGAGGAAACAGAGATGAGCTCAACTAGTGCCAGCGTGAATTCCTCTTAACGTAAGGGCAAATACATGTTATACTGAGCCACAACGTTGTGCACCACATCTATTTCTGAGTTTATTACTCCTATTCTTCGCAGAAAGATCTCTAACAGAATTGACATGTCGTTTTATTGTTCGAAACCAGACGCGATCCGCCTCCTCATCTCTTTCAGCTGGGCAACGATATAGGCTGAGCGAAGCCTATTTACTCGCATCAAATATAATCTTCTGCACTCTCATGTTGTTGAACTCATCATACCATTTGACTGCCTCGGACAGGGGTTTTGTATTTTCTGCCAGGAATCTGTCATGATCAGTTAGAGCATTTCCAAATCGCGTCCGAAGAATACTTACTCCAAGTCGTCCTGGTGGCGCTCGAGGCTTTCAAGCGCTTGAGGAAACAAACCTGGGAGGGGAGTATATACGTTAGCCTAATTCTCGCATGTTAAAACTAATCATCCCAACTTACTTCGTACTGGGCACCGACCCATATCTATACTAAGATTCTTGTGGAATGCTTGGTTCCCAGTCCATGGGATGGAGCCCACGTGAACACCCACACTAGATATCTTACCCCAGGGCCGTAGTAGACTGAAACACATCTCAAGGGCATCACTGTGTCCCACGACTTCAATCGCGACGTCTGCTCCTCGCCCATCCGTCAACTCCATCACGCGTGCCCGGAGACCATCCAAGTCCGCGCGGTAGTCCCACGGCTCAGCACCCAATCTTTTAGCTTGTTCCAAGCGTGATCCAATACTGTCGATGGCGATAATATGTCTCGGCTTATAGTCAAGTGCGGCAACCAAAGCGCACAATCCGACCGGGCCACAGCCAGCAACCAACACCACACTCTGGCGATGAACTTCTTCTTGCACCCCCCGAAAGGCATTATAAGCTGCAAAATATCCAGTCGGGTAGATGTCGGCCATTAATACCAGCAAGTGCTCTCGGATTTTGGCAGGTGCTTTCACCACACATCCATCGGCTAGGGGAACGCGGCAATACTGAGCTTGGCCACCATCCAGGCGAGGCGAGCCGAAGAGAAGATTCTTCTCACATCGCGAAGAATATCCCTGCTTGCAGTAGAAGCATTTGCCGCAGCTTATTGTAAAAGGCGTTATGACTTTATCTCCTGGATTGAGAGTGGTCACCGCCGACCCAACTTCCACAACCTCTCCAGTAAATTCGTGTCCCATGATAAAATCGGTGGTTTCAGTGGGAAGATCTCCACGGAACACGTGGAGCTCGCTGTATAGATGATCCCGTTGCATCAGTCTATGTTGCACACTCAGAGTTCGAGAAATAGGGATACATACCTTCCGCAGAGCGCTGTATATCCGACCTTGACGATGATGTCTTCAGCATCTTCTATCTTAGGAATATTCCGCTGCTCCACCTTCACCTGTAGTTTTCCCTTGAAAACAACGGCCTGCATCATCTTTGTGAGTATGTCTAAAAAAAGTCTTGCTCACTGAAATAGAAGTAGTACAAGGTAGGTCTTAAAGAGGGAACCTCACTGGTGTAACGAAAACCTTGATGACGTTAGGCTTGTGCCGAGTTGAATCAATTTATTCTGTCTAGATATTAAAAGAAGTAACAACTTTCCTGTGAACTCTGGGGCACGGGGACACGAAATTCAGTACATGGCCATTCTGAACCTATTCCAGCACACGATAACACGCAAGAGATTCGCTGATCCGACCTCGTTAGTAACTGCCTCAATCGAGATGTCTAAGACGTTAATTTGTCGGGTCTAGCTTCCCTACTTCGTACCACCTTCGTATGTGGAGAGTGGAGAACCCCAAAACACACACTTCGTTCTCGATTACCCTACTTTGGTGGCTGGGGTGCGGGGGCGAGAACGAGCCATATCGCGTCCGAGTCGCTTGTCCTTCATGAAGTAGCAAATCCCGTATGAAATACATTGGAAGGGTGCATTCTGCTGTTTAATTTGCCTTTTCCGTATTATTCTCATCAACAAAACAAAAATGACTTCGAGAGACGAACTGCGAGGCAAACTCGCCTTGATTACGGGAGCATCTGGAGGGTAGGTTTCACCTAGCGAAACTGATTTTGACTGTTGTGCACCAGTAAATGCTGATGCCACTCATCTCTCTCAGAATTGGCAAAGCTTGTGCCGACGTTCTCTATCGCCAAGGCGTTCATCTTGCTCTGACGTATTCATCGTCAAAAGGCGATGTCGACCGTCTTGCCGAAGAGCTGAGCGAGATTGAGCTGCCAGAGCATTTCGGCCGGCCAAAAGTCTCCATTCACCAAGTTAACATGGCTGTCTCTGAGCAAATTGGTCGAGTTTTTGAAGAAATCAAGACTGAACATGGACAATTTCCGGATATTCTAATCTCCAATGCCGGTCATGGAAAGCGCATCCCAAATCTGGAAGATATCAGCCTCGATGAATTCGAGTATACCATCCGTGTGAATTTGACAGCATCATTCATACTGTGCAAGCTAGCCGTGCCACACATGAAGGCAAAAGGCTGGGGCCGTATCATCTTGATGGGTAGCATTGCAGGTTACGGGGGAGGCATCAATGGTTGCCACTATGCCGCTTCTAAAGCCGGACTGATGGGTATGGTGAAAAATCTAGCTCTCAAACACGCTCAAGATGGTATCACCATCAACGACATTGCCCCTGCAATGATTGGCGGTACTCGTATGATTCCTGATGCCCAATTTGTTGAGGGCACGCCAGGCGACGTAAGGAACATTCCTGTTGGACGACTCGGCAGGCCGGAGGAGGTCGCTAATGTAGTTATAATGCTATGCAAAACTGGATACATGACAGGCCAAAGCATATTACTTAGTGGAGGACTAAAGTAATCCCCAATTCAATACCTTTTCCTTATAGTTCTCATTGAAAGCAGCTTTAAACCAGCATGTCATAGCGCAATCTGTTTATGAATATCTAGATGCAAAGATGCATTCAAGAGTCGTTGAGAATAAGTTTCTATTGCATAATAACAATTCTATGTTAAAATAAATCTGTAACCGCTCCATGGCTCGCATCTCCCACAAGGGCAGCGTATTTGGCCAGTGTCCCCCGGCTGACAGGGGACTTTGGTGGCTTCCAACTCGCCCTTCTTTCGGCCAACTCTTCATCACTAACGTCAAAGTTGATAGTATTATGGACTGCATCAATAGTAATCATATCACCGTCCTTGACAAGAGCGATAGGACCTCCAACTGCAGCCTCTGGGCAAACGTGGCCGACAATAAACCCATGAGAGGCGCCACTGTATCTGCCGTCGGTGACCAGAGCAATGTTCGTGAGCTCAGCCCCCTTAATGGCCCCAGACGCCTTCAATTGCTCAGGCATGCCTGGTCCACCCTTTGGGCCCTCATATCTCACAATCAGCACTAAATTCTCGTCATGAGGGATTTTGCCTCTCTCCAAAGCAAGATTCAGGTGCCGTTCCTTGTCAAAGCACATCGCCTTGCCTTGAAACACCAACCCCTCCTTGCCAGTAATCTTTGCCACCGCTCCTTGAGGTGCAATGTTACCCCTGAGGATCTGCAAGTGACCGGTTGGCTTGATAGGATTGCTAAGTGGCCGGATAATAACCTGATCAGGAGGAAGAGAGGGCCAATCCTGGACATTTTCTGCCAAAGTCTTCCCGGTGATGGTAGGAATGCCGCCATCCAGGAGCCCTGCTGCAATCAACAGCTTGTGAACACTTGGAACTCCACCAATCTCGTATAAATCGGCCATGAGATACTTGCCGCTCGGAGCAAGGTCGGCAATAAAGGGGATCTTATTTGAAACTCGCTGAAAGTCATCTAACGTCAGCTGCACATCCGCAGTTGCAGCCATTGCCAGTAAGTGCAAGACAGCATTTGTACTTCCACCTAAGGCCATAGTCATAACAAGGGCGTTTTCGAAAGATCGTTTCGTTAAAAGCTGTCGGGGAGTAATATCTTTCTCCAGGCAGATTTGAATTGCATCAGCAGCCCTAGTGCATTCCCGCATTTTAGTTGGAGATGCCGCAGGCGTTGAGCTCGAACCAGGTAGAGTAAACCCCATAGACTCAATGGCAGTGGCCATCGTATTCGCCGTATACATCCCACCGCAGGCCCCTGCCCCTGGACAGGCATGCGCCTCAAGGTCTTCAATAATATCCTCCTTGGACTTGCTTGTGTCTCCACCATCCTCAGGCTGCTTCAGGGTGCCATAATGGTATGCCCCAAAGGCTTCAAAACATGTGCTGATATTTACCGGTCTGCGCAATGTATTCGAGTAGCCTTTGGCAATTGTTCCACCAAATATCATGATGGATGGTCGGTTGTGTCTAGTCATTCCGATAATGGATCCAGGCATATTCTTGTCGCATCCAGGAATAGCGATGCAAGCATCGTGGCATTGGGCGCATGTCACAGTCTCAATGGAGTCTGCAATGATCTCTCGCGACTGGAGTGAGAATCGCATCCCTGAAATATACTTTTAGCTCATTGTGACCAAATATTCCACGCGCGCGGCAAATACTCACCCTGGTGACCCATGGTGATGGCATCACTGACGCCGATCGTGTTATACTGCCAGCCCAGGAATCCTTTTTCGACCACAGCCCTTTTAACTTCTTTACCCAAATCTAGCAGAGTCATATTGCACGGATTGCCTTCCCACCACACACTAGCAATGCCGACATGTGGCGCAATATCCATGTGCTCTTTATCTGGCACACCAGCAGCATAGAGCATCGCCTGATCAACCATCATCAGTAAACTACTGCAAGAAGTTCAATTGTCAACTATCATACCTTAGCTCCTGGAAAATCATGATTCTTAGTGAGCAACCTCGAATATCGATTTAACACCGGTTTGCCGTCTGGATGCGTTTCTTCATCTCCTGCACGGTAGAATTCGAGGTAACCAGTTTTGAGAGAGTTGCCGTCTGCCATCGCTACCAATTGTGCCCAACGTCTTCGTCTCAATTGAACTCTGCTTTCTTTAGTTGAAAGATTCTAATCTCTTCCTTATCAATTGTCAACAGTGCAATCACTCAGTAGACATATGGCTCGCGGACTGATACTCATTATGATTACAAGCAACCTTAAGAGACTGGTGGGGTTCCGTTTACGCTAAACAACAGCCTTTCGGTAACGGTGCAGGTAATTCTGGTAGTTCATAACGAGCTATTATGGAGATACAAGAGGGGTTGGATACTAAGCCCTACACTACAAAATAAACACATGGGGTTTTTTCTTCTTTCTTATATGGGAATCCCACGACGAACAGGTATAGCGCCAATGGAAATACGCTTCTCAAGCAATTGCTCATTCAACAGAGACGCAATCAAGCATCAGCAAACGTAATCTTCTTAGATCTTCTTAGCGTAGTGACTTCTTTCTCCCAATAATTCTCACAGTAAAATATCATCCAGGATGCATAAACGATAGTGGGGACTTAAAAAACACTGACATGCCGCTCCTACAGTCTCAGTGTCAGACAAGAGGTTGATTATAAACAGTAGATGTCTACTACAGATACCTATAAATGCCTTCCTAGCCTGCCACGCTCTCAAGAAGATTTTACGGCTCAAACATTCCCCTGGGAATCTGGAGCAACTAATATTTTGAGAAGATTTGTTCATTCTTTGAAACTATGGCTCACGCGGATCTTGTTGATCAAGCCATTAACCGGGTATGTCGGCTTACTTCTAATAGTAGGACTAGGCTGATAGGATTCTCGTATCAATAGCTCAAGGACGAGCCACTCTTCACTGGCCTTGCGTTCATCGATGGTCAATGGGTAGAAAAGAAGAACACATTTGAAGTCGTTGAGCCTGCAACGGAGAAGATTCTCGGTCATGTTGCCAATTGTGATCTTGCGGATTTCCAACGCGCTATTGAATCTGCATATGATGCGCAGAGAGCCTTCTTTCGGAGTTCGACTGCTCATAGTAGGGGTAACCTATTGCGCCGCTGGTTTGAGCTGATTATTGCCAACAAGGATATTTGTGAATATAACCTAAAACGCTTGTTTAGGCATCGCTAATGCCGTAACAGTGGTGACAATTCTCAGTCTTGAAAATGGTAAACCCATTGCAGAGTCTCTTGGGGAGGTTATGTTTGCAGCGTCATTCGTGTCGTGGTTTGCCGATGAAGCCCCCCGAGTTTACGGAACAACGATCCCGTCCCAACAGGCCAACACGAATGTTTGGACGATCAAAGAGCCAGTGGGGGTCTGTGGTATCATCACGCCTTGGAATTTCCCAGCGGCCATGATCACACGTAAAATTGCACCGGCTTTAGCCGTTGGCTGTTCTGTTGTTATCAAGCCACCAAGCGAGACGCCGTTCACATGCCTTGCATTGACCAAGCTCGCGCTTGAGGCCGGCTTTCCCCGGGCAGTCATCCAGGTGTGCCCAACAAAGGATCGGCAAGCAGCCACAGAGTTGGCAACAAATCCACTTGTGAGTAAGCTTAGCTTTACCGGCTCGACCGGCGTCGGGAAGATGCTAGCAAAGCTCGCGGCCGGCACCCTGAAGAGAGTCAGCCTTGAGCTTGGCGGAAACGCACCATTTATTGTCTTTGATGATGCCAATATCGATGCTGCTGTTGATGGCGCAATTTTCTCCAAATTTCGTGGTTCAGGACAGACTTGTATCTGGTAAGGGTTATCTGCGAGCTTCATGTTCTTCATCCTATTAACTTTAATTTTCCCCGCAGTACCAATCGCATCCTCGTCCAAAATACCGTCGTCAGAGAGTTTACACAAAAACTTGTGCAGAAGGTGGCATCCTTGAAACTTGGCGTAGGGTTGGACTCCGGAACCACTCAAGGTCCGCTAGTGAACCAAAGTGCCGTCACCAAAGTCCAATCGCACATTGAGGATGCTGTATCAAAAGGTGGAGTGGTAGAGATTGGAGGAAGTGGCACTGACGGTGCAGGATTCTTCTTCCAGCCAACTGTAATATCTAGAGTCACTGAAGATATGAAGGTTGCTTCAGAAGAGACATTTGGTCCACTTGCCCCCATTTTCAGCTTCGAGACCGAGCAAGATGCTGTTCGTTTGGCCAACCACACCGAATTCGGCCTGGCAGGCTATTTTTTCTCCCGAGATGTCAATCGTGTCATGAGAATAGCCTCAGAGCTACAGGTCGGAATGGTTGGCGTTAACACTGGGAAGATTTCGGGGTGCGAGACGCCATTTGGTGGAGTAAAGGAAAGTGGTTACGGGAGAGAAGGAAGCCTTCATGGAATTGATGAGTACATTTCCATTAAGGCAATTACTCTCGGAAACCTGCAGTTGTAGCGTAACGTTACCTCAGCTTCTACTTCATGACTCGGTTCTTGTTGTACCATAATAAGATAGACAAGTGAAAGAATTCCAGATCGTTCATCGTATAGGTTTCTCGAATTTATGGACTACTTGATCATATCGAGTCGTGTTGACTAGGCATGACTTCATCGTGGTTGGATGGGGCTGGCAGGGGTTGGAATACAGGCTATTGATTACCCTGTAGGAATTTGCTGCAATTTTGAAAGTGGCGGTAAAATACACCATAATAACTTACGTAACGTAAGTCTATGATATCATTGTTACTCTGAGATCTAGTTTACATGAAGAACTATTTTTTTTTTTATTGAAAAAGAGTGAGAGAGAGAGAGAGAAGAACACCAACGAAATCTTGTGTGAAAATAAGTTTAACAACTCATTTCCCCCACGCTGCCACATTCACTGTAAATCCCTTTATGCAGTCGCCAATTTAGGCAAAGAAACTCTCCCCTTTTTTCCCAAATAAACGTTATCGAAACACATATTGATGACTCTTAAACGAGGCAGCTCAAGTGGCGTTTCCGCATATGCTCCTACGCGATTTCAGCATATGCTACTTCGCGATAACCTTCGCTCTCCGCCCACCCACCATCATCGTGGTGGCTTATCTCTTGGAACAGGGGTGTTGCCATTAGCGGGCTCTGGAATCTCTTTGCTCCGTCTTGCCGCTTCTGGTGGCTTGAGTGGCTTTGGTGGCGTTTTGGTGGCTTGACAGGGTTTCTTTGTTGTTCCCCCTGCGATGCCTCCTGAGCCCATCTCCCCATCTCCAGCAAATCAGGTCGTCGAATTATGCCCGAAAGCCCACTCCGATCAGGCGGATCCCTGCCGCTGATTTCCCCGGTGGCGTTCTTGGCCGGGTCGTTTTTAGCCCGAAAGAAGGATCAGAGTAGGATCAACTTTCCCCCTGCCTCCTGGTCTCCTGTCAAGGCTCCGGTCCGCCAACAACTCCGCACAAACACGCGCTAGAACAGCTCGTCATTGCCACTGTCATTTGCAGCTTGCGGCACATGGTCCGAGCAACTCTATTCGCTTCCGCTTTGCGCGGCTTGTGGACTAGCGGCGCTGTGAGATGATTAGCTAAAATAACGCCGGCATGTCAATCGTATCTAATCCCTCACGACGCCATCAGAACGACATCTGCCAGGTTATTCCAGCAGATATTCGGCGATTTACTCATATGTTTGGGGATCGCAAGGTGCCAACGCAGGCTACAAGGTACAGATGCATGTAGACACACACACACACGCGGAGAGAAAGTGTGTGACAAGATACGTCGAGCGGTCTTTGAGATTAGGCTGCCGTCCGAATAGGTATGGGCCCTGACGATCAAGACGGTGGCGTCCTATCGGTGATTTTGGTGTGGATGTTTTTTTTTCAACGTACTGTTGCTCGAACAATCTCTCTCTCTTGCCTCTCCTCTTGTCCCTCTATCTAGTTGTCTCTTTAAAGGGGCTCCAAACGGGGTACGGATATTCAACTACAATACTAAGTACTAAGACATGGCTTGAACATCTATATAATAGCCAATACTCGTATATACACATGCAAAACTCCCTTTCTGCTGTATAAGTATATCAACACTTTGTACATTAATAGATTCAAGGTTATTACATTGGTTAGCGTGCGCGATGGTAATACTCTGCCACACACACCATCTTGATTTCTCCCATGTAATCACCTCCACGCCTCTGAATATAGCAGTATCGGCATTCCCTGTCTCACAATACTTTACTAGTACCGCCAAGCTACACCCGGAGCAAGCTATGCCGTCTCACTTTCGGGATGTTCTCCTATCACCGCTATCTCACTCCCTTCCAATGCAGGAAGCACGATTCAGCACCAAAAGTACCTCTGATCTTCCCACCTAGTTGCATATCTTAGGTACATACACAAAGCCGTATTACCTTGTCGGTGAATAGAACAAGCCGGCACCACACTTATGTTGGCGCTTATTCATAGAATATTCTATACCCGCTAGTTTCACTTTGGAAAACCAACCGTTCGGGCATTGCGAAGTCCGCACAGCTGGTCACCAAGAGTGGAACCAACGGGTACTTGCATACATATCTACTAGGTACCGTAGCTACTAGGTAGATACGGATACCGACCCTAATTCGGGGAGCCGCTTGCTTAGGGCTTGGGGGCGAATCTAGACGCTACTAATCTCGATCAGAGAGCTCGAGGCGATGTACGTCCAGGTGCCATATCGAGCTCATAACAAGAGCTACTCGTGGTGAATCACCCCTACCATTGAAATCTTGTCTATGGAAACACCAACAGTGAGCATCTATTACAACCAGTGCAGGTAACCTAGCTTCTATGATAGTCAAACAGCAAAACATCCCAAAAGAATTGCCTTCAACGAATATTGTCTTGTTATTCTGAGCCCCCAGCGTAAGTTACTTCTGATATTACGTTCTAGATTGCGTCCGGCATGGCCGATGCATCTCCCACAGCCCGTGTAGATATCTCCGGGTCCTACCCAGTAAATAGACGAGTTGGTCCGGGATGATAGTTGTGCCATACGCTATTCGGCCGATATCTGTCTGCAGAGAATCGGATGATCTACGTAGATTAGTCTACATCTATGTCGGTATGTAGGATGAATAGCATCTCGAATGGGAAACCAGCTGCTTGGCGAGAGAGGTGGTGTCCTCTTCCAGAACGCTCTCGAAAGGCTCAATACGTACGCGTACCTTGAAGGCTGCATACTTTGGAAAATTGGATTGAGGTGTCGCTGATTCCTGGCATCATGCTAACGTGTCTAAGCTAGCCTGTTACTTATTCGATTCAAGAACAGGTTTCATTTTCTGGGGAGATCCACAAGCCTGTGGCTCGCAAAATTAGCCGTTCCAATTATTTCTCTCTCGTCATGTACTGGTAATATGGCTAGCCAATTCCTTATCCTGGTCAAAGCCGGGATACATTCTGGGGATACCCCACTTGTCAACACCTTTGAGGGAAATAGTAATACAGGCGTTGGCCCTATGGGCACCGTTGGTAAAAGTTACCCACGTGTTGTTATAGACAATCTGACAATCTGTAGGTTTCTTGTTCTGGAAGCTCTTTCTCGCCGTGGCAGCAAAGAGGTAGGTACATGTAGTATGGTGACACGACTGTGGTGTGGCAGATAGATTTGGTGTCAGATCCCCTCGATTCCTTCTACGCTGTGTGGGTGCATAAGCCGTAAACACCAACTAGTAGGCAGCAACAAAGTAGCCGGAATATCCCGTATACCCATGGAAGCGTACTTGCGGGTATTCATCCCCAATCCATCGGCCAATCCATCGCTCGTTGCGACTCTGTAGCGAGCACAATTGCTTAGAATCAAATGATAATTGACAAGTGGCACGCGTTTTTCGGCACGGGCCAACATTAACCAGACTGGGACCACGTGGCCCACGCGAAAGAGGAGTCTTTAGGGGCCTATCCGCCTTGGCGATCATCTCCCCTGAATCCTTGGAGTAGCACGGCGCTTGGACGCCTTTCTCCATGTGATGGCCTGTGAGGCCCAGCAGATGCGTGTATATGTACTGTAACCTGGATGTTGAGCAGAACATGGTGCAGCTGCAGGGTATCTCTTTGTGGACGCAATGGTTATCTAGGTATTTGGGGAATAGTAACTGGGTGCTTGGTGGCTCGTGTACTCGCCCCAAAGCGAAAGAAGCTCCTTGTCTAGGTTCTCGGCTACACACCATACAAAACATGGCTGCGTACCCCATGTATGTACTCCACGCATCGCTGATACGGCTAGATATTCCTCCCAGAACCAACGAGACAAGCCACAAAAGTAAGACGATACGTTGTTGACCCTGGAAGATTTTGGGATTCTGACCAGGAACGTGCTCCTACAGCAGCTTCGTTACAGCTGATTCGTATATGCAATTGTCGGGGTACGAACAGTTGAGTTGGCTGATGCGGTACTAACAGCCAGAAAACCGGCATACGCTAGTGTACTGCAAAGGTCATGCTCGTACATTAGCACAGATTGGACGTTCCTCGTTATGGGCACAAGAAGGCGACAAGGATTTTTAAAAAGCCAGGCTTTGCCGTGCGCTATCGATTATGAATAGAGATAATTGGCTCACAACTTGACGTATTCCAACTTTGCTTGCGGAATTGTCTGCGTTATGTGAAACGTCTAGCACCCAGGGTGTGTATCTCTTTTAACCACCTGTAGGCAGTACCTAGTAGGTGTAGGGCAACCTACATGTATATGAGTTTACCTACCTTTACAGCCGCGGAGCGGACCCTGTCATCGTTATCGACCCAGTAAGCGCCAGCTAAAGCAAACCGTCAACGGCCCCTTGTATGCAGGGAACGGAGCGCAGCAGACATAATAAATGTGGGATTTCAGCAGGGTATGGTAGCGTACATATAAGCAGTAGCGATTATATCCCTAGCAAAAATGAGTTTAAAGAACCGAGAGCGGTACAGCATGGGGATCCTGTCAACCTTTCACCCTCAGGCGTTACTAATCGGTGCTTCATTGTTTTACCCGCAGTAGCTCATCTTCAAGGGTGCCGCAGGTGCTGCTGGTGCTCCCAGTAAAGTTTCTTTTCTGCGTGCTCCCCACCTCGGCCCTTCTGTGAGGCTCATAGAGAGGGGCAGAGGTGGAGAGAGAGGGCGATATATAAGTAGGTATATATATATACATATAAAGTATGGGTTAGTAGGTAGATAAACAAACAGGGCAAAAGAGGAAGAGATTACAGAAAAAAAAAGTCAATGCCCGTACAGGGTATTGGATCTCTAGCATCATGCAAGTCCCGAGCAACGCCATCTCACTACACACCCTCTCATCTCTGGCTTGCCCACTCCACGCCGCAGATAACTGGAGCCTCGCTGGGCCGAGAGTCGTCCGAACCAGTAGATGAACCCACTCGCTATCATCCTTGTTTTAGTATTACAACTCGTCTTTGGAGATCTAACTCCGAGATGTTATATGTAGCTTTCAACGTCTTTTTACATCAACAACTAGCAGTGACTTAGGAACTTGAACAATTGAGAAGAGAGCAACCATTGTCACCATCGTCTGTCTATCAACATAACCGCCTCCTCGATTACCAGTTGCCAGCAACTCAGCCGTCTCGCGATTTCTTCCCCTTCTTACCCTCTAGCCCGGTCTTACATGCAATCCAATCCGTTGCTATCTACCCTTACTGCACAAGCATCGAATGGAGCCGCGTTCCCCCCGCTCCCACCATGGTACATGCACGTGTGCTGCTTATAGTACCCAGGTACCTGAAGCATCTGTACCCACCGGAGCTGCCTTACCAAAGCAACACACATGCTTGTAGCTACAAGTATACGCGATGCCGAAGCTGGTAGTTCTGCTACTACTTAAGCTACCAGAGCTCTGCCTCGATATTGCACCTGCAACCCTTCGGTCTCATTCAAGGTCAGTTTCAACAGACTGTTCACTCCAAGATGGCATCTCCTTCAACTTCCACGGCAGCTTCTACTGCTGCCACTACAACCACCACCACTACCACCGCATCAACCTCGACTGCTTCAAGACGCCAATCATGCGATCGATGCCATGGCCAAAAGCTGCGGTGTACACGCGCCAGCGGCAGCAATACCGGCGCATGCAATCGATGTCTAAGACAGAATGCGCGCTGTGTCTACAGTTTCAGTTTGCCCAAGGGCCGCCCAAGCATGTACCGGCTTCACATGGAAAACTCATCCTCGAACTCACCCTCTCGCACATCCTCAGCTTCCAACCTTGCTGCTGCGGCCACTGCCACTGCCACCGCCATCTCTGCTTCTGCCACTTCCTCTTCCGCGTCTTCGGCCCTCAATCAACCTTCTACATCACCAGCAACGCCTGAGCCGATTCCGTCAAATCCAAAGACGGTTGTCGCTGACGGTGATTGTGGCAATGGCAATGGCAATGGCAAGCACTCTTCGCCACCGCCTGGGAACATCAATTGCGGTGGCAATGATGATCCTCCGAGTTTGACAGGCCCAATGGACACAGATGCAGCTACCACCATCTCTACAGACACATCAGACACGTCCATATGGTCGTGGTTGGCAGAGCCCTTTAACTGGGGCGACATGCAAATCGATATGGATGGCGAGCAGCATCACGATTCCAGTAGACCAACGTCAACCATGGATTTGCACCAAACCATGATGGACGGCATTCACCAACTGAGTGATGCTGTCGGCATGGCCGCTTTTCCCGATGCTGCCTTTCCATATATCCAAGACTGGGGATCAAAGCACGTGGAGACCAGAACTGCGTCGCCGGCTCACCTGCAAAAAGTTCCTGAGCAGCATCTACACCAGCAGCCTCAGCATCAGCAGCAACCGCAACCGGCGCGCCCGCAGATGCATCTAGCCCCCGATGATGGCATTGCTCAGCTCTCCCAGCTGAGCATGCGCCTCTACCCGCTGCATCGCACGTGCTGCACGCTCGCTGAAACAGTCGAATCTCTAATCCAGTCTCGAGAATTCGGCCAAAATCAAATCTTGTCATCCCTACTCGTTGACGACGCTACATTCAAACTGGTTGCCCAATGGTTGGTCCAGGTTTCTGCCGACTCTTCCAGTTTGCTTCTTCGACCCGAAGCCTCAAAAAATCAAACCCCCACGCCTTGTGCGGGCGCTGTCACGCTTGGTAATACGCTGCTCGACGCATTTTCCGCTTCGTGTCATCTCTTGCAAATCATGCAGTGCCTGCCAGTTGACTCGAGCTTCTGGCCTAACGGGACGGGCCCCCTGCCCACTCCTACATCCATGCCGGGCTCCCTCGACAGCAATACAGCGTATTTGGACCAAGCTGCATGCGGCAGCAACAACGGGTTGGCGTTGTCATCCTCCTTATCATCCTCCTCCTCATCGTCGCCATCTAGCTTTTCTCGTACACCGAACCAAGGCCAATACTCCAACACAGTCATGCGCCATCTTGTCATTGCGTGCCACACGCTGCTCCTAAACATCTTTGTCGTAGTCTTCACCGCTCTACAACTTGATGGTGATCTACGAAACAACTCCCGTGGTAGCGTGACGCCCAACAGTAATGGTGGCGTCGATCCTGAGCCTCGCCCGGACGCAGGGCTCGCGGATATCCGGCTGGTCATGATTGTGCAGCTCTGCTCCTATTTGACTGAGCGCCAATGCCGAGCTGTACACTCCTACTTATCGCCACTTTCTCAGTCTTCTCCACAGCAGCCGTCGCAGGTCTCATCACAGCAGCTTTTCGACACTCCCCAACACCAGGCGGGAAGTCTACCTGCATCATTGCCCACTACGCATGCTACCAGTGCAGAGGTCATTGAGCTCGAAATGGAGGTCCGATATCGCATTGTCCGTCTCCGACAAACGCTCCTTATATGATGTTACGAATTTCATGAATTGTCTTTACCGTATATATAGTATACGCGCATACATACGTAAATTTCTATTTGAATTTGACGACGCTTCGAAACGTTCTTTTATTTTCCTTTGTCATTTTGCTTTTTTTGTCAGATTGGTTTGGGCTGGCAGCAATGTAGGTGTTTTATCACCAGGAAACGAAGCGGAGTTGGTGGCTAAATTGTGTCTATTGAAATACATATATAGACGTCATAGGATAAATGAGGGCTATAAAGCCAGACTCTTCTTCACTACACATTGTTACAAGTATCGCGCTAGAAGCATCTCAATGTTCATACATCCGAATAAGTCTTTTTGAACTGAATGCCAAAATCAAGAAGAAAAAAATCAGCGTTGTCTCTTTCCCTTGATGTCAATGGCAACAAGTAGATAGAGCGAGGGTAATCTTAATTTCATTGCTGATTATGTGGAACCTACTCCCATGCCTATCCCTAGGTTCTGAATAACGTCCCCAGCTGATGTTTAGTCCAGCCTTGTATCAATCATTATGATAGTTTTGAACCAAAGCACATGCATTTCGTACGTCTAGACCTGTACCACTCCTTCTGCGTACCCAGTATAGTAATCACGGAGCCACTCCTGTGCCGAGACACCCTGTAAGCTGTCAGTCTCACGCTCCCGACCTTTTATTATACCGAAAGAAACGAAACGGGAACGGAGACATAACGCTTGGATCACAGTGTTATCAAAGACTTGTGCAGCCTTGTTGGGTGTGTATGTGAGAGAGAGAGAGAGTGGGGGGAGGAGAGCGAGAACACATGAGCATGAAGGCGCGTGGGGAAAATAATAATAATCTATATCTACAATCTTGAATCAAGCCTCTCATGTGCCGTCTCACAGATCTTGGGTAGTGCTCGAAAACACTGAGAGTGACTCACCAAGAAAAAAGCGGCGATATCTGGAATATTGATCGCTGCTGGGCTATGACATGTGCATGTACTTTGTATTATTGCGGAGGACCAGGCGTTTGGGTTGCCTTCCTGGCGGCGATCCGCTTGTACGTTGTCAGCGTATCGTATTGCAAACTCACGCAATCCAATCAGTCGGGCACCCCAGACAACTAGTGTTAGTACCTTGTAGAAAGCGCCTTTTACTCGTACGAGATGCACACGCCCCCCTGGCAGAAGAATTGGGTGCGCATATCAACTCCCTCATGAATGCGACGGGGATTCTAATTGGCTACGAAGCATGGCCTTGTCTTCAGCCTGCCGTGTCATCGTATGACATCCGGTGTACTCCGCAATGTGCGGAGTACCCCGTGGATGATCACGCCCCTCCCCTTGACAGTGGTGAGTACTGGGTATGCATGCACATGGGCGAGATATCTTTGAAGGTGGTGGTTTTGCTCCCTTGCTCACAATATCCCCACACTAAATCATCTTTCATGGTATCATTTTAATAAAAATTTTAATGTTTTAAAACAAATCTTTTACGTATATAAATCATCTTAGTTTAATTTGTAACTTAGATAGGAATAATTATTCTAGCCCCTCGCCAGCACCCTTGTTAATTCCTGGATGCCGTTGACTACAGCACTTTAGTAGCCCTGTACACTGAGGGGCGATTTCCTTCAGACAAGGTTCCATACCTAGTAGCAAGCTGTAAGCCAGCTGGCGCTAACGGCTACATTCCCTCAGACAGCTTATATCCTTGTGTATCAAGGTACATTTGGCTGCGCTAGAAGGCACTCGAGTCATTCGGCGTATGTTTAGTCATTGTTTACCTAGCACCAAAAACTTCGAGACTCCAACGGATGATGGATAGTCTCAACAGCAGCAGCTTGCCTTTGAATCAATTCACCGACAAAAATCGCAATAGCATGAAGAGCAGCAGGACTTACAACGACATCAGATAAAAAGCTGTTCAATTTCTGCCAAGTCTGTAATTTATGTTGTTGTTGCCGTTGTATCCATGCTGTCTTGGCATTCCTCTACCCCATGCCCTCGGCATCACTTGTTTCGTATACTTCTGCCTGCCCTGCATTCTGCGTACCAACTATCCAGTTCTACCCTCTGATTTCACGACCATAGTATCTAACTCCTTAGGTTATCATGAAACTGAATCCTATCAAGTTTTTACCCTCTACTGCTGGCCAATCGGACCAGACGGATGTATGCCCAATGACAGCGGTTAGGCAACAACAAGCCTTGAGTATTCAGGGGTGGCTAAGAGAGCAGATTTTGATATCTCCGGCCATCACAAGGGAAAGAAAAGGAAGATCAGCCTTGAATGGCATCAAGATTCCGGGTAATGCCAAAGTAAAAAGATTATCATGCTCATCTATCAGTTGCAGATACAACTCTACTCTTGTGACATCAAGGATACTAGACGTTGGTTCAAGATATTTCAGAGGAAGACTTGATTCAATCACCTGCGAATGCCTCGTGAAAGCCGCGGCACTTGAGCAAGCAACGATTAGGAATTCAACACTTTGAACACGTCTACCCAACTAGTTCTTACACCGCTACATTCCTCCTTCATCCCCTTCAACCGAAGAGAATTGCAAAACTCCACTAGCTTCATAATGAGGATCTTTTTCCTCAACTGGTTAAAAGCCACGTTTGAAATTACTGTAAGCAACAATGGCTTCCCAATACTAGTCTGAATCTATTGGCATCGTCGGCAGCGGCTGGCGCTTCCCTGGAGGCTCTAGTTCGCCTTCTACCTCATGGAAGCCCCTTAAAAAGTTGCGTAATGGCGGGCTATCAGGAGATTTCTCCTGATCGGTTTAACACTACGGGATGTTACCGCCCAACAGTATCCACTACGATACTACCAATGTCGGGTATATACCTGATCCAGGAAGATATCCTTGCCTTTGACGTTGTCGAATATTTTGAGCATTACTTTTCATAAAGGGGGATTATTTAATGGAATTATCTGCTTCTTGGAGGCCCTGTATATGATATTCAAGTCACGTCAGCAGTCTGATATATGGTTTCAGAAATAGGTGGCTATACTACCAGGTATTAAGGTATTAAACCCTACATAGATTAGACATCACCGTTTGAAGTCGTACCATAAGTGCTCAATGTTCATCAAGGCGTGTAGATACTGTGAAGCGGTGAGTCTTGGGTTGTTGTAGTTTGCGGTATGTAAGTAATCCTTGGAACTGAAGTTTTCATTGTTGAAAAATTTCCCCTATGGGCTCCTTGCATATGCAAGATGCAGATGCAGGTGCAGATGGACATACCTGTAGAGAAGGCGTAGCATCTATTATCCTGAAGAAGTTTAGTGTTGCCGTTCTTGATGGTGATCATGTTGAATGCCCGGTTTGAGAGATTGATGCTAACCAGAATGGCTACTCCGACGGCATCACCGTCCCCAACAGCAAGGCCCAGGCTGCTTCTGTCCAAAGTACGTACAAGAATGGAGGTCTAGACCCTGAGAAACATATCTATGACTACCTCTAGTTTGTTTTAGCACGGCACTGACACTAAAGCCGGTGACCCCGAGGAGGCAGCTACTTTTGCCAAGCGTTTTAACCAAACAAGCCCTCTAACACCACACCACATTGTGACGGATCCTCCAATACTGTCATTAGACACATTGGGGATATTGCCGGCCTTGCCGATATTTTGAATGAATTGGGAATAATCAGGGGTAGACTTATTTCTCGTATAAGAGCATGGAAGCTCCCACGCCTTGAGCCTTGGCGAACAGTGCCTGGGGGAGTCCCTTGTTGTATCGATATTCGTAATGTTGGTAAGTAATATTGAAAACTATATCTATCTCTACTTTACTAATAATTATGAAAAGAAAACCCTTGCCTTTCATCAAAGCGTAGTTCAAACCTCGCGTTTGGGTTGCGAGGACGCTCCTAGGTCTCCGACATCTAGTGTGTTATCGTAGCAATCTTCCTAACATACAGGCCATTGTCATTTTGGACGAGGTTCTCAAAAATCCACTTTCCAACATCTTCCCGCGTGATGGAATAGCCAATCGCGTCGGATTCACGACCATTCTTAGGGTCTTCCACGCCGACTCGGATCGCCTTGTTTGTCGCGCCGTCCAGCATCCAGGACGACCGCACAATGGTAAAGTCCTCGTCACTTCCTACAATAAGCTGCTCCATCGCTTTTTTATCTTCATGGGGTGAATAAAGAAGATAATAATACAGGAGCCCCACAATGTAAGGGGTGTCAGGCCCAAACTGAGAGATTCCCGTAGTGCTAAGGGCAATCAGTCTGGGACGGCCGGTCAGGCCTTGTCGTCGTAGTTGGCTCAGGGCCTCCAACACCGTAGCAATAGCCCTTCTGCAAATGCTTGGATCATCTAGCTCAAGCTTGTAGTTCATCGATCGGCTGCCGATGGAAAAGATAATTGTGTCGACTAGGTGAGTGCCATCGACTGTCAGGCATTTTTTGACCGCATCGACGTCATGCACATTCCCTTCGACTATTGTCAGACGGGATGTTTTATCGTCTGAAAAGAGCCCTTGGAGCTTGCTCGGTGTGCGGCAGAGGGCAATACAACGGGTATCAGCATCAAGGGCGTTGCTCAATGTTGCAAGTCCGCAGCCAATTGTGGCGCCAAAAAAGGCGATTGTCTTTGGGGCTGACATCTCGCTAGTAGTACAAGGTATGTAATGATAAAAATGTCGAGGGATACGTTGGTCCGTAGAATGAGTTTTAACACGGAATAATTAAAGGCAGTGAAGTAATGTGGATGAGTTTCCAAGGATCTTGGTTGAGTTTCTTCAGCTGTCAAGTGCAGCAGAGCCTTCATTAATAAATCACCAGCGTGACAGACAGACAGGGTCACAATCTCTATGCAGCTCCGGTGGTGGATCTGTGGCGCACTGCTGCTTGCGTGTCTGATCTCCTTTCGGCATTCGGTCGGGATCAATTGGCTGCCGAATATTCAGCCACCAATTTCAAAGGTGGTATCTGGCGCCCGATGCTGCTAACGCAATCGAATTTAGCATGCAAGGGATCTCCAACGACACTAAGATGGTCCGCTCCGCAAAGCATGATTTTGAGGGTTTACTTGGTATGAATCATAATTATCTACAGCGGAGTTTTCACAAGAACGCGTTGCTTGCGTAAGTGCGTGGCAAGTATGGATAATAGCCGCGCCAGCGTGACACTGGAAACGATTCCATTCTAATTCGCCGTTGCTTTCGCCCGTTAGAGGTGTCGAAGTATACCAACGCCCGATCGTACAGGGGCGGCGGATATAACGATCATACAAAGTCGCCTAGGCATTGGAGCAAATATATATATGGATGTACGGAGTACCAAGAAATTAATCGTAACGACCATAATCAAGGGGGTGTGCCAACATGACTTGTGTAGCTGCGTCGCGCCCTGCGCGTGACAGTGGGCGACAGGTCGATGCAGGGCGATTGAGGTCGGTAAATTGGTTGGTACTAGAAACAAGGGCGCCCAAGGGACTTGTGATTGGAGATCGTGACCAAAACACCATAACCATTTAGCTTAATTTGCATACATACATACATTATATACATACATACGCACTTCTTGGTAACAATATCTCATAAGCATGTGCCCTCACGTGTAATCCAGTATATGAGGAATGAAAATCCGCTGAAAAAGCCCATTGTACTTGCAAGAGACAGTAATGAATCGGTACCAATCTGTAAACAACCCGAAAACCGCGAAAAAACCTTACCGTGATTAGTATCAGGCGACCTGACAAACCAATTTGTAGCCAGATGGCGGTTGGCTGCGTATCTTGTCTACACCCTCAACAACACCTTCCCAGCCACCAGACATGAGCTTGATGGGATGAGTAGTCACAAAGCCACGGTCGAGCAATGTCTGTACAGCCGCGAAAGAACGAGCGCCGAACTCCCGATCTTCGAGAGAGGCTTCACGGGCGTACTCGCCACCAAGCTCGACTTTGCGACCCCAGACCGTCATGACGTTGAACCACGATGCCTTCACAGTGTTGATCCGGCTCTGGGCAATCGACTCACGAAACGGCTCCACAGCCACATATCGGCCACCAGCACGACCAATTGCTGCGTAGCATAGCTGTGTCGTTTCTGCTTCGGCTATGCAGTCCAGCGCATAATCCAGTTCGTTGTTGGTGTAGGCTTTAATAGCGTCTGCACAGCCTGGATCATGGTAGTCAAAAACCGCTTCAGCCCCAAACTTCTTGACGAGCTCAAAGTTCGATGGAGAAGATGTGGCGACTGGGCGAAAACCGGCGCTATCAAGTATCTTCTATCAGCAAACTGCTCTCTTATTATATTCTTCTCCATACGAGACTGTAGATAGTCGCAAACCAAATTTAAGAAGACGGATAGAAGAGCGTGTAAATATAAAGCCAAACTTACGTCTTCAGCAACTCAATGGCGCGCGTACCTGTAGCAGTGCTACCGCCTGCAACAAGGACAAAGTCGCTGCGGTCAGAGACCTTGCCGCTGAGTCTGTCGAGGGCTCCTGGGAGCTCCATCTCTTTGAACAGGCCATATGCGGCCGTTGCCGTCGCTAATCCTAGAGCCGCGGCGTCTTCCAAGCTAATGTGGTCGGGAAGTTTGAGGACCAAATCCGCCAGCGCACCGACATACTGAGCAAAAGCCCCAACGTCAGGCTGCAGCCTGTCCATGCCGTAGACGACCCCGGCCACGCGATCACCCACGGCCAGACGACCCTCCTTGACTGCATCTGAACCTAGTGCTACAATGGTACCGGCGAAGTCGAAGCCTATGATGGCTCCGGGTGCCGGGCTGTAGTCCAGCGACTTGACATCAACTGGGTTAATGGCCACTGTTGCTGTCTTCACTAGAACCATGTCATGAGCCAGTGCGGGTACTGGTGCATCTTTCTGGATAGTCATTTGGCCTGGTCCTTGAGCTACAATGGCCGTTTGGTGTTGGGGCAACTGCCCCATCGTAGTAGCGGACGACATGGTGGTGTAGCTCACGGGATTGAGGGTCCTAAGGCTGTGATTGATACAGTTTATTACATGCCTCCTACCTCAAGTAATATACTCGAACCCAGAGTCCGACGCTGACCTGCGAATTCGTCGATTAAGCTCGCGCCCGAACACTCTTCAAGTGCCCGGTAAGCGGATCCATCGCCGTAGGTGGAGTCAGCGCCGGCGGCAGGGACCGGTGTTATACAAGGCGGCGGCAGTGTGTATTCACCGAACTAAGGTCGTAAGTTGGTTTAAACGTCGTAGGTTGGCCAATTGGCTGAGACGGGATGTTAGTCTGCCTGGGAGAGCTGCCATTGCTGCTAGTGTTAAGGCCAGGGTCTTTTCGGTAGTAGGTTATAATGTAAGCACCGATATAACCAGCAGTGTGTGTCTTATACATTTCGGTGATATATGACGTTCGAAATGGCTTTGGTCCGCGTGATACGGGCTTTTCTACAGAGTGTTGGGTATAAATATCCGAGAGTGAAAAAATTGAGCAGTAAATCCGTTGAAGAGGTTCGGTTTAATTCTTGGCATTTTCGAAAAAATGCACTGTGGCATGCCGTAGCTGTTTAATGTTCTGAGCCCATTATCGCATAATCGCTAAGTAAAGTGAGAGAAGCCGTCCACCTTGCGCACCTCATCCCAGTTTGCCAAAACCTCCGCCTATCGTATGCCAATTGAGAGATAACACTCTCCCTGTATATATTTATGCAAATTGTGAGTCCCTTGCGTCTCTCAAACTTTGCTGTCACAGCAATATTATGCAGTCCCACAAGCACCGTAAGCGTCCAGGCTGGTGACCAGATGTCACTGATACCTGTTGACTCAAAGTCATCTCTCTTGCTGGTCCGGGCTCGGGGCAAATCTGCAGACCTTGGAGAGACTTAGGTTTGATGGCCTAATCTTCAAATGAGCTACACTTTCAGCTAGCCCTTTATTCAAATCTGTTGGCCACAATGGGGTACATCAAGTAATAAGCCAGTGCTGCCAAGCCATTGAGATACTGTAGCATCTGAAAGAAGGAACAATAGAAAGGCTCTGAACCATGCACAATAAGACTCTCCAACTGTGCCTGATGCCCTCCCCACTTTCCCTTGCATATGAGAAGTCATTTACAAGATGCAGACGACAGACTAACCGGATAGGTCAAGGTCAACGAGATCGCTATGGTCATCAGTGAACTAAGGTAGTTCAGTTAAGCGTACGCTTGTCTTCACGATCTTACACTACTCCAGCCGTAGGCATCTTGGTGGAGTTTCGGCAGCGCCAGAACGCGAAATTTGAAACTCATATGCGCCGTTTAGAGATGAAAACAGTCTCGAATATGTTGCTCCGTGACATGTTTAAGATATGAAGAAATCGAGCCACATTAACCCCCTTGGCTAGGAACGTCGACCTCAGGCCTCTCACTTTCAACCAACTCCTCCGCACGAAGCGGAAACAAAAGGGTCTTTGTTAAACGGCATGTTCCTTACGTCGAACCGTTGTCTAGAAGTTATACGCTATCTGTAGATCACTGGAACGACAATCCAATCGGAGTATTTCTCGTCTTGGTCCTAGTCCGAAGTAGCTCTAACAACGTCGATGCCGGGAGAACACTCACACTTTAATTCAAAATCCGCCTTGCCGTCCCACTGTTGCAATGCAAGTGAGCGATAGCACCTGTCAAGCATTTCAATGATTTCGGTGGGTCTGGCTCTGAATAAAGCCTACGCGGTCTCGGTAACTAAAGCGTGTCCGTGATTAAATTATGGATGTAAAGAACGAAAAACTCCTTTTCGAATTGTAAGTAAATAGCGGGAGAATGACTGACACCCTCCTCTCTAGTTCTTTATTGATACCAGGGGCGATCAAAGTAGCTTGAAGGGAAAGAAAAGTTATGGGCCTGGGGCAATATTCTACAGTCAACGAGAAGTATTCTGGGCTACGATCATCACGGCGTGATATTGCTCATTCAACCTGAAATGTCATACATTCAATTTCTTGCAACTTAGCCAATTGATCAGAACGGAAATCCACGCCCAGAATACAGATCTAGAACCCTAAGGCACACTTTCTTCAGCGGCATCACAGTGACAAACCCAAGACTTCCAATCCATCGAGAAAGTCAATACGGAGTAAGATCCAAGAGTATAATATTAAAGATAATCTTTGATAGACGCCAAAGAAGGAGCAGTTATCACATAATCCCAAATAGTCCACAGCAAAGACTCAAAGCCACATTTGTCTTTTTTTCTGTCCTTTTTCTCCCTTTTTTTGGCTTTTGAAACTAATATCCGTAATTCATAACTACCAGATTGCGCTAATAGAGTATTCACCACGTTGATCTACCCAGAATTGGTTTCATCAGGCCGCGACCTCCACAGGGACTTCCGAGAATGGGATGACTTTCATAGGTGCAAGCAACGGCTTCTTGGAATTAACCTTCGACCCGTCAACCCACTCTCGAGACAGCTGCACGGATTTCACCCCGCGCTCCAACATCTCGGCGTTGTACTCGTTAACAGAAGTCTTGATCGATTCGATATCATGAGTCTTGTCTTCTTTGTCAAGTCGGTCTAGGATCTTGGCAAGGGCCATGGCATCGATGAATGTGTTGTAGCCTCCCTCGCCACGGAAAGGCGTCATGACGTGTGCCGCATCGCCCATCAAAACGACCCGGCCAGCTGGCAGACTGGAGAGCTCGAGGTCGCGCCAGATATGAGTCTCCTTCTTGACACCCTCGACAGGAGTTAGGTCAAATATCTCACGAAACTTGGGTTCCCGATTGCTCATGACCTCGCGAGCATGGTCCAACTTCTCTTGTTGGGTGGCCTTGTGCAGCCAATGGTCTGGATCGGCGATGGTAGGGTCCGAGCGGGACATGATCCAGTAGTACCGCGCCGACTTTCCGTCAGGCGCGACGTCATGCAGCGAGCAGAAAGTCAGATAGCCCTTCTCGGAGTCAATCAGCGAATAGCTTCCATGGCTGAGCTGGAGTTGGCGCTTGAAGGCCTCTCCAGAGAGCTTCAGCTCGCCCACGATGGCGGCCAGTGGGATAATCTTCAGAACCTCATCGTGAGACTTTTGCAGAAGCTGCTGTCGGACTGTGGCGTTTCGTATCTTAGCAATTGAGAATGTTGACACAAGTATCAGAATTGATAACATACCAACACTTTTCACACCATCAGCACCAACAAGAATGTCTCCTTTGGCACTAGTTCCGTCCTCAAAATATACAGCGACGCCTTGATCATCATGTTCAATGCGCTGGACACGTTTCCCCCACTGAATTGGAATATTGGTAGCCAAGTGGTTTCTCAGCCGGTAGCGCTCCGCGCGGATAAAGGGTGTTTCTGGACAATCCTGCAAAAGGCATCCCATCAGTATCTCAGGCTGTGATTCTCATGGCCCCCAAGGTGGATAAATACCTCCCACCCCACTCGAACGTTGCTTTCAGCGGGGTATAGACAGATCTGGGTAGGGAGTTTTAGAGGAGACATGTGGTCGGTGGCTTGTCTCAAATCGGGCATATCAGATGGCATAGATGCCACAAGTTCGTCTGTGATGCTAATACCGGTGATAAGCCATACAGCGCCGTAAGGCTTTAAGTTAGAGTTCTTGGGTGCTTACGTGTGCAAAGCAATGGCCCATCCCTGGAATCGTGCATCTTTGTGCTCATCGCGCTCGAATATCTCATAGGAAATGCCCCGTTTCCGGAGGTTCTGGGCAAGCGTGAGCCCACCAAGCCCGGCTCCTGCAATAAGAACGTGCATTGTAGATGTTTGGATAGGGAATATTTTTGAGTGTAGAAGAAATGTACGCCAATACAAAAGAGTTCTGGGGATTGCCTTATATAAAAATGGCACACGAACTGAAGGCGAACATATGATATATAATATTTAAATAATATGAAGTCGCCGGCAGCTGGCGATTCCTATTTTGGCAACCGCCGAACGCTAACAAGCTGACCGGTCCAGTGAACATTAACATGATGCCACCACATCATCCCACACCTGTAAGTTGTAACAGTGGTAGACAACCTATAATGCAAATTACCTTTGCGGTTCGGATAATACGGGTGCTGTCAAGGTAACAGATAATACAGCTAATTGCTACAAGGTCTTTGGTGCATCTCTTCAGATGTACGCCGTCCCTTGGGATGGTAGGGGGTGGTAAGGTAGGATTGTTGGCAATGTCAGCAATAGGGTACTTATCACTACTTAGCTTTCAACTTGACTGGTGCTCAAATTCGCTATTCCGAACAGAGTGCTGCCGGGTAAAAGGTATATATAAGTACTGGTTAGGTTTGCAAGGGTTTCTTTAACTCGTATGGTAGCAAACGGATAATATGTTGGGAATTTTCTTATACTTTGATTGGTTCAAAGTCGAAAAGATGCATGTAGCCTGCCTTGTCAGCTTCACAGATACGGCGACTAATTGCTGCCAAAATCACTTGTAAGTGTGCTGACCTTCAACTTTGCTACCATTGCTTGCCTAACAGAAAGGAAATTTTACGGATCTACCGGTGGTCTCTACGTACAGCTGCATAATGACCATATCGATGGTGGTTACTTGCAATCCGTCGATGTTTCACCATTGGTTTCCCACATCGTAAGCAACCCTGCAGCTCTGTGCTAAACCCACCACAGGATCTCTAGCTATCCATCCTACCCTACAAAGTAACTGCGCAATCTTTTCAAGTAGCAAAGAGATATACAACTTCAAAAAGCTATTTCTAAAAGCACAATCATTTTAGTGATTAAGATAAACCTACATTAATTACAATGAGTGCAGGAATTGAAACGCGATTTGACAACCACTTTCTTCGTTTTCTCAGTGTTCACTAGCAAAGATCAAACAGAGATTGAGTTACATCGGATCTCCCCGCGCGTAAGCCTCTTTCTTGATAGATAGTGGGACCTAATAATCGCTTTCGGACCCTGGACCCTGGACACCCGGTGTATTATGACGTAGTTTGTTGCCGAAAGAGCATGGCGAGTGAAAGCATAGTCGCCGCTTCTAATACACAATGAGGCCGCGTACTGTATCGGGTGTACCTCGAATACTTCTGTACTCCGTAGATGATGAGACGATTAGTCGTACGAGACATGTATAGCGAATTATTGAGTATGCTGTTGACCTCAGACCATCAAAGGTAAGGGCACAGGATCATATATATCGTGGTTCAGTATCAGGATTTGCCTTTTTGCTTTGTTATCGGTCTGTTTCTCTTCTTCTACACCCACCGACTGTCACATCTCACATTTCCCCTTATAACTGTTTCAATCAGAGGCCCGCCTTGTTAGATCTACAGCTATCATGTCGGAAGAAGATATCTCGTTGCCCATCATTGACCTTAGCGGCTATCTGTCGCCAAAGTCGCCTAATGATCGGCAGAATGTAATTGAGCAAATCCGGGATGCCTGCCGGGACTTTGGCTTTTTCCAGCTTAAAGGCCATGGTATACCAATTAGCCTGCAAAAGGAGCTGCTGAAAAGTCTCGGCACACTTTTCAGCATGCCCAAGGAAGAGAAAATGAAGCTCTCCTATCTGGAAAACCCGTGTCGTCGAGGATATGAAGCGTCAGGCATGTCGATGCGAGAGGGAGACGCAATGCCGGATTCGAAAGAGGTGCGTGTTCCCTGTGGGTCTGAGAATATTAGACCTTCTTCATGTCACATGCTGCTACTTGTACATTCAGCTGACTACCAATATTATGTATGAAGGCCTACTACCTTGGTCGAGAAGATCCCGTTGTGGAATTCTCCGGATTTTATGGGCCCAACGTCTGGCCCAATCTTCCTGAAGAGGACTTTCGTGGCCCAGTGTGGGAATATTACCAGAAGACTAGCCAACTAGGTAAGACTATTTGGGAAGTCTTACTCCAGGGTCTGGGTTATAGTACGGACTTGATGGAAGCATTTGCCAAGAGGCCACTTGTGCAGATGAAGTTGATCCGTTATCCATCTCCCAGCGTAACCCTACCGGGCCAGTTTGGTGTGGGCGCACACAACGACTTTGGGGGCGTTACCGTTCTTTTACAGCAAGCTGGAAAGGACGGCCTCGAGGTTTGGCTGGAAAAGCAGCAAAAGTGGCTTTCCGTTCCCGCCATCGAGGATGTGTACGTCATTAACTGTGGCGACATGATCATGAAGTGGAGTGGTGGCCGTTACAAGAGTGTGAGACACAGGGTCATCAACAAAACAGAGGGCGAAAGACTCTCGTGTGCGACTTTTTGGCACGGTGATGTGTTCGCAACCAACCCACTGAATCCAGAGGATCCCAACAAGGAAACCGTCGGACAATTGCTAGTGAAGCGATTCCGTCACCAAATGTCTATCCACAAAGAGGGCCTTGCTCAAGTTGGAGAGCTCTAAAGATGTGCCGATATTGGTACTCTTTAATTAACGAAAGTGACGGGGGAAACAAATTGTACATGTTCTTAGTAGAAGTTATTTGACGTTTTGTTAGTTTAGTACCTAGGACAAATTATGGCCTCTGTGCCAGTTTCATTATCATGCGATCACTAGACTCTGTTGGGATGTATTATTCTATCCGGGCCATGGGTTCTCAAGATATGGGATACACAGTCAAATATCCTTGCCATGAGCGGTCTTGTATTGAGAATGTTTGTATATGTGAATAAATGTTCGGAGACCTTTGGTTTGTGCTGCGGTGGACTTGGAGCTAGCAGTAGCGGAAGATCAAGAAAGTGACTTGAACACTTGCGCTACCAAGGAAAATGCGCGGGCTGTTCAAGCTCGATTCATCATTATCTGCACAATGCTGAATACAATAGATGGTATCCCATGCGTCTTTCAGCACGTGTACTATCTAGCCAATCATATACCAAGGCACGCAGGTCGCGCTGTCAACATGGTACATTGTCTACATAGACCATAAGTCCTCTAAGCCCTGCCAAGATGTTGAAAACTCCGCTCCGCTCCTGGCTGCAAAACGCAGGCGAATATTTCTGTTAGCATTGATGCCACGCGTATTTCAGAGGTATTCAAGTAGCTATTAACCCGACATGCATGCACCTACGCCAATACGACTCTGTGGCGTTCATTACCCCTGTCCATCTTCGTCAGCAAAATACCCGAAGTGATATTGTGAGGAAGAGTGGCTGGCGGTCGGCTAAATCTTTCCTCCGTACCTGGCGCCCAACCGCATGCCGTATTAGTCGAAGGAATCAACCACGTCCTGATATCTTATTGGACCAATGCAAAGTGGGCTGTTGAACAGTTCACAGATGCGTTCTGTTTAAATGCAGCTTTCGCATCTCTGATATTCATGTCTAGGAGTGCCGCTCCGTTTACCGTTAGTCTCGGTAGTTGGTATTTGCACTGCTTCTTTTCACAAATTACAGAGCTTTTGTCTTTTCAGACTCGAGGCTTTCACCATACACCCTGGTAAGTTTGAGCTATTCGCCAGAAGGGATCGTTATATTTATTGACGAAGCATCTTTGGAAAAGAGCCAAGATGAGCGGAGATTACAGTGCCACGAGGAAATCTGACAATGTCGATACGTCGACAACAGCGTCCCAGGAGGATAGCTCTCTTGCTCCAGAACAACCCGAGAAACTTGTCGGAACCTCTGAGGTGGCCGCAGTTTCCAACAATGAGCCGACTGCAGATGAATATCCGCATGGGCTACGCTTGATAACTCTTGTCTTGGCTATCAACCTGGCTATGTTTTTAGCCTCCCTCGACCAGGTAAGAGATGCAAGTCGAACAAAAATATGCCACAGTTACTAATAAACTGGCAGACTATTCTCGGTACAGCGATCCCCAAAATTACGGATGAGTTCCACGGCCTCAGTCAAGTATCATGGTATGGATCAGCGTACTTCATGTGCCTCGGCGGTTTCCAGTCCACCTGGGGAAAAGTCTACAAGTACTTCCCTTTGAAGATCTCCTTTGCGATAGCAGTCTTCGTCTTTGAGCTAGGAAGTCTTATCTGTGGAGTAGCTCGAAACTCCAACACCTTCATCGTCGGCCGAGCAATTGCAGGTATTGGAGGTGCCGGTATTACCTCAGGCTCTACCGTCATCTTGGCGTTCAGCGCGGAGCCCGCCAAACGACCGACATTGATGAGCACTATGGGAGTCACCTATTGCATTGCCTTCATCCTTGGACCGCTTATTGGCGGAGCCTTCTCGGAGAAAGTAACGTGGAGATGGTGCTTCTACATTAACTTGCCCATTGGTGGACTTGCTATGGCTTTGTTTTTCCTCTTCTTCAGAACCCCGAGTGTCTCCACTACACAAGATGCAACGCTGAAGGAGAAGCTCTTGCACATGGATCCGGTCGGCACCGTGCTGGCCATGGGCGGTATTATCAGCTTCATCCTTGCACTCCAGTACGCTGGCGTCAGCCATGCCTGGAACAGCAGTGTGGTCATCGGGCTGCTTGTCGGATTCGTTCTCATAATGGTCACGCTTGCTGCCTGGGAATACTTCCAAGGCGATTACGCCATGTTGCCATACAGACTATTCAAGCGCCGTGTGATGTGGGCTGGGGGCATATTCCAGTTCTTTTTCGTCGGCTGCTACTTTTTGCTATTGTTCTATCTTCCCATTTACTTCCAGAGTATCAAGGGTGTTAGTGCTATTCATTCAGGTGTTGACAATCTGCCTTTGGTCCTATCCGCCTGTCTGTTTATTATCATGGGAGGAGCCGCCGTGGAAAAGACGCACATGGCGACCCCCTACATGACTGCTGGCGCAGCAGTAGCAGCAGTGGCCACTGGGTTGCTTTACACGCTCGATGTCGACACGTCCAGTGGGAAATGGATCGGCTATCAAGTTCTCGTCGGTGCTGGTCTTGCATTTCCATTCCAGAATGCCCTGAATATTCTCCAAGCCGAGGTTGACGCCGACGACATGTCGCCTGCTACATCGAGTCTATACTGTATGTACTTGAGAAGATAAGAGTCCGAGTTATAGCTAACAAGTACCCATAGTTTTCCAGATCCTTGGAGGTGCATTCAGCATCTCGGCGGCCCAAGCAGCTTTTAACAACAGGTTGCTTCACTCCTTGACAACCAACGCACCGGGAGTTTCTCCACTGCTGGTTCTCGCAACAGGTGCCTCCGACCTTCGCTCAGTCTTCTCAGCGGATGAGCTGCCAGGTGTCATCCTGTCATACATGGATGGTCTCAAGGCCGCCTTTGCTGTTTCAGTCGGACTGGTTGGCACAGCCTTTCTGGTCAGCTTCATCGTTCCATGGAAGAAGATTAATTTGAAGCCTGGAGAGGCAGTTGCTATGGCTTAAGTTGCCTGGTCTTCTCTTCACATGGTCACGATCGACTCTTGCGAGACATTGCACACAATTGGTGATGATGGGGAGTGGAAAGGGAAAGAAGTCAAGGCACTGGGGGTTGAGAGATTGCAAGTGGATTAAAAGAGTATGTTAATAGGTGGTGATTGGGCGAGATATCAAGGTAATGTAGCGATATAAGGTCTGATGGAGGAGTGTAGGACTCATAGTGCGCCATCGGCTCCACTACCCAAGAACCTAGTTAGTTATGATTCCAAGTTTTCCTTCAATTTATTTTCTCTTTTCCTGTGTTACTAGTGTATAAATCGGAAAGATCTAAGATGTCCGCGTGAATCTCTGAGCGAGTCTGCTTTATCCAGCGAACCGTAGACATCCTCCTTACGATTGTTGAATTCTCTATTTGTTTCTTTTATTCTATATATGTGGGCGCCATCCGGAATACAGTATATGTGCACACAGCAGAGTTGAAGATGCTTGCTACGTGATATTACTTCATTGAACGACTACCAATAATAGCTCGAGACCTTTGTCTCAGAAACCATGGATACGCCGTAGCCATTGGTGTTTCATTACATAACAAGTAGCCAGAATGTCTCTATGGCTTTCGGTGCAGACTGGGGCATGCCTAGAAGAGGCTAATCCACTTTGCTGAAGCTGACAGTCATGGAGAACGTGGGTGGAAGAGACGTGCAGCCGCTTTAAGGGTTAGGCTCACGTCATTAACCGCCGAATATCGTTTACGTGTTTGTCTGTTTGCTTGTCTATTCGTTTATTCTCTTGTCCATTGATTGCTTGTTTGTTTTATCACAACAACGAATTGATGAGACAAGCTGAACGTTATCAAGAAAATAGTTTTCCTCCGAGGAGAATTGCTCTCCGGGGACGGAATGGACCCGCTGACTTTTCGGTGACATGTAATCCATTGCAGCCGAACGCCGTGAAGCAGGCTAGACCACCCAGAGGATGTTGAAGATCTGACCGCCGAATATCTACCTGAACTCGGAATGAATGCACACAATACTCCACTGATACATATAAACTTCGGGGCCAGGCAATCGGGGATATCGGCTGACATGAACGAATTATTGTCGGCGACTAGGCGAAGGACTATGATAGCAACCGAAAAGAAGGCTCTCTAACTGCCAGGCACTGGCCAATCCTGGAAAAGACTAAAATAATGATCTACTTTGCCAACAAGATGCTGTAAAGATATCAACCCCATCCAGTCCCATTATCTGCTGAACGGCAAGGCTGTATTCAACAAACAACCTGCTATAGACAGACAAACCTGTTTGCTTCCCACACTCAGTTACATTCTACACCAGCCGTTTTCACCATCACTTCCATCGCCATGGGATCCCAAAATCTGGAGCCGATCGCAATCGTGGGAAGCGCTTGTCGGTTCCCTGGAGGCGTTAATTCTCCTTCTGCTTTGTGGAAATTGCTGGAAGACCCAAAGGATGTGTGTACAGATATCCCCTCAGACCGATTCGACACGACCGGATTCTATCACCCAGATGGAAAACACCACGGCGCCACCAATGTAAGGAAATCTTATCTCCTACAAGAAGACCTGCGCCTCTTCGACACTGCCTTTTTCAACATCAGCCCCAATGAGGCGGATTCGATGGATCCACAGCAGCGGATCCTCTTGGAGACTGTCTACGAAGCCCTCGAGGCTGGCGGTCACACCATGGAGAGCCTCCGGGGCTCCGACACGGCGGTGTTTACCGGTACTATGGGCGTCGACTATAACGATACCGGTATTCGCGACTTGAACACTGTCCCAACTTACTTTGCCACTGGAGTTAACCGTGCTATTATCTCCAACCGTGTGTCATACTTCTTTGACTGGCATGGTCCAAGTATGACTATCGACACGGCTTGTTCTTCGAGTCTCATCGCCGTGCACCAGGCTGTAAAAGCCCTTCGCACAGGCGAGTCGCGAGTCGCCCTTGCATGTGGTACGCAAGTGATCCTCAATCCCGAAATGTATGTCATTGAAAGCAAGTTGAAGATGCTTTCTCCAACCGGACGCTCGCGCATGTGGGACGCCGACGCCGACGGTTATGCTCGTGGAGAGGGTATGGCGGCCATTGTTTTGAAGCGCCTTAGCGATGCCATTGCAGATGGCGATCACATTGAATGTCTCATCCGGCACACTGGGTCTAACCAAGACGGTTACTCTAATGGTATTACGGTACCCAGCACCGAAGCTCAAGCAGCACTAATTCGACAAACCTATGCTCAGGCCGGGCTGGACCCGGAGCGATGTGCTGAAGATAGCCCGCAGTTCTTCGAGGCCCACGGCACGGGCACCAAGGCCGGAGATCCAAAGGAGGCCGCTGCTATCTATCAGTCCTTTGGTCGCCATAAAAGCGCTGGTGATACGCCTCTGTATGTAGGCTCCATTAAGACGGTGATAGGGCATCTCGAAGGCTCAGCCGGTCTCGCAGGACTGCTGAAGGCCTCTGGGAGCATCCAGAACGGCGTGATTGCCCCTAACCTCTTGTTTCAGCGCCTTAACCCAGACATTGAGCCTTTCTACAAGGGGCTCCAAGTCCCTACAGAGGTCATCCCGTGGCCGCAACTCCCGGCAGGTGTCCCGCGACGTGCTAGTGTCAACAGCTTTGGTAAGTCATATCCGTGTTTTTTTTGTACCCATCTCGTAGAGGTGCATCCTTTAAGTGATCGTGTTGATCTGACAAGAGCAGGTTTCGGTGGAAGCAATGCCCATGCTATCCTTGAGGAATATCGGGGCCCGTCAGGTCAAAGTGAAGGTACATCCGGCAGCCAAGATGGTGCCATCTTTACACCCTTCGTTTTCTCGGCCTTTTCGGAGAGCTCGCTTGTCGCCCAGCTGCGTGCAACGGCAGACTACCTCAGGACACAACAGGAAAAGGTCAACGCCAAGGACCTTGCCTGGACGCTGCAGTCTCGCAGGAGCCAGTTCCCCACCAAGCTGGCCTTGTCTGCGTTGAACATCGAGGAATTGGTGTCCAAAATCGACGCAAAGCTTGCCCCATTGGCTCAAAATCCCAACATCGCCATTGGAACCAAGGCTAGCTCCAAGGCGGCATCAGCGGGACCCAAGATCCTGGGCGTTTTCACCGGTCAAGGCGCCCAATGGGCATCCATGGGAGCCGAGTTGATCAGGTCGTCTGCCTTCGTGGCCAAGAGAATCGATGAATTGGAGCAGTCGTTGGCAGCCCTTCCGGCTTCAGACCGACCCCAATGGAGTTTGAAGGCTGAAATCATGGCGAACAGTGATACGTCGCGTATCGGCGAGGCTGCGTTGTCACAGCCTTTATGTACTGCCATTCAAGTCGTCCTTGTCGACCTGCTGCAGTCGGCTGGTATTAGTTTCTCAGCCGTTGTAGGGCACTCGTCTGGTGAAATTGCTGCGGCCTATGCCGCCGGATTCTTCTCGGCCAATGACGCTGTACGCATTGCCTACTATCGTGGATTGCACGCACGACTGGCCGGAAACGCGTCTACTGGCCAAAGCGGTGCAATGATTGCGGTGGGCACTTCGTGGGAAGATGCACAAGATCTCATCAGTCTACGAGCCTTCAAGGGCCGTTTGGCTGTCGCCGCTCACAACTCAGCGGCCAGCGTAACACTTTCCGGTGATGCTGATGCAGTCGAACATGCAAAGAGGGTGTTTGACGATGAAAAGAAGTTTGCCAGGGTTCTCAAGGTCGACACTGCCTATCACTCTCACCACATGCTACCATGTGGTGATCCATACATTTCCTCTCTACAGAGCTGTGGAATCCAGATCAACAAGACCCAAAAAGACAACTCCTGCGCCTGGTTCTCCAGCGTTACTCCTAGCAGTCAAGGAATGGAGCCCATTGATGCTTTGAAGGACACTTACTGGAGAGACAACATGACTAACGCAGTGCTTTTTGCTGATGCCGTCAAGAACGCCGTCGCCAGCGACGAGCAACTTAGTCTCGTGCTCGAGGTAGGCCCTCATCCCGCTCTCAAGGGTCCGGCTACGCAAAATATCGCCGACGTACGGCCATCTCCCATCCCGTACAGCGGTGTCTTGAGCCGCGGGGCCAACGATGTCAACGCCTTCTCAGACGCCCTGGGATTCGTATGGACTCATTTCGGCAGCCAGCACGTCGACTTCCAGAGTTATACAAAGCTTATCAGCGATGGAGAGCGTCAGCCAAAGCTCGTGGTCGGGCTGCCGTCGTACCAGTGGAATCACGCAAGACTGCATTGGAACGAATCACGCAGGTCAAAGAGGCTTCGTGGACGCAAACAGGCTGCCCATGAGATTTTGGGCACAATCCTTCCCGAATCCACCCCACAGGATCTTCGATGGTCCAACATACTGAAAGTGTCCGAGATGCCGTGGATGGAGGGCCATCAACTTCAGGGTCAGACGGTGTTCCCAGCCGCGGGTTACATCGCCATGGCATTGGAGGCATCCAAGTTCCTGGCAGCTGACAAAGAGGTGAAGGTGTTCGAAGTGAACGATCTGGCTATTCCCAGAGCCGTCACATTTGAGGAAGGAGATACATCTGGTGTTGAAACCCTGGTCACGCTGACAGACATTCGGCAACACCAGAATCAGTATCTTGCGGCTAACTTCTCTTGCTACTCCCTTCCCGTTCTCAGCTCTGGGTCAGAGCAGGAGATGGAGCTCATTGCCACTGCAACTGTGAAAATCATTCTAGGCACCCCAAGCGTGGAATCCTTGATGGCTCCCCCGGCCGAAGACTACAATCTATTCCCAATTGATGCCGACCGCTTCTACACGACCCTGGAAGGTCTCGGATATGGCTACTCCGGCCCATTCAAGACCTTTTCGTCTATGCAGCGTCGACTTGACTACGCTACCGGACAGGTGGCCACGTACGTCTATTCGGAGGACGATACCTCGCCGTATCTGTTCCACCCGAGCACACTTGATGTCGCTTTCCATGCGGCTATGCTTGCGTATTCAAGCCCTGGAGATGAACGGCTATGGTCTCTACATGTTCCCACTGGAATTCGAAGTGTTCGCGTTAACCCGGCCCTCTGTTCTTTGCTGCCGGCAACGGGCACTCGACTTCCCGTGCGTGCCTCTATCGACGGCACGTCGACTTCATTTTCGGGATATGTAGATTTGCTGAGTGAGGATGGAGAGTATTCGGCAGTGCAGATCGAAGATCTCAGCATCAAGACGTTCGCCCCCGCCACCCAGGCTGATGATCGGGTTCTGTTTACTCACACAAAGCTCGACATTGCCGGCCCGGATGGCGCTGCAGTCGCTGAAGGAGTGCGCCCCACGGCACTGGAAAAAGAGCTGGCTCATGCCTGCGAAAGAATGGCGTACTTCTACGTTCGAAAATGGAACTCGGAGCTATCTGATGACGAGTGGGCCAACGGACAGCCACACTACAAGTACTTGCACGACTGGGTTAAGCGTACCCTCGATCTTGCCAAGAAGGGCCAGCACCCAACCCTGCAGAGGAAGTGGGCTAATGACACTGCTGAAGAGATCAATGCCCTCATGGATCAGTATCCGGACAATCTGGATGTGAAGATGATTCGCACTGTTGGAGAAAAGATTCCGCCAGCAGTCCGTAATGAGACGACCATTTTGGAGCATCTCTTACAGGACAACATGCTGGATGACTTTTATAAGCTGGGCTCTGGATTCCAGAGATACAACCAGTTCTTGGCGTCAATGATGAAGCAGATCACCCATCGTTACCCTCACACCAAGATTCTCGAAATTGGTAAGTATACCACATCTATGTGTTTCGGTGTTAACAAAGCTTCATGTAACTAACTTCTTCTACTTGCAGGTGCTGGTACCGGTGGAGCTACGAAATACGTGCTCAAGGCCATGGGCGACAAGATGGCTTCATATACCTACACTGATATCTCGCTAGGATTCTTCGGGAAGGCGGCTGAGATCTTCAAGGAATACAGCGACAAGATGACATTCAAGGTCCTTGATGTGGAGAAATCCCCAGCTGCTCAAGGATACGAACAGCACTCGTACGATATTGTCATTGCATCCAACGTCCTCCACGCCACAGAGTCGCTTCACACAACGCTGGTGAACACCCGCAAGTTGCTCAAGCCTGGTGGCTACTTGTTGCTCCTGGAAATCACCAACAACAACCCCATCCGCACTGGGCTCATTTGGGGCACATTTGCCGGCTGGTGGCTTGGAGTTGAGGATGGGCGAAGATGGGCACCGACCATTAGCCCAGGCCAGTGGCATTCAGCTCTGCGCAAGGCTGGGTTTGCAGGTGTCGATGCCGTGACCCCTGAAATCGACACGGTAGCTTGGCCGTTTTCCATTATGGCCTCGCAGGCAGTCGATGATCGTGTCACATTCCTCCGCCAACCGCTTTCGTCCCTTTCGCCGCCGATACACATTGAAAGCTTGGTCATTCTTGGAAACCAAAGCCTGCAAACTGCTCGCCTGGCCGAAGAGTTGGCTGATAATCTCAGGCGCTTCTGCGGCGAGCTGACAATCCTCGACAGCCTGCCCACCGATGAGGAATCGCTTGATCTCGCGCCACAGAGTACTTTTATCAATCTGGTTGATATCGACTCGCCTATCTTCAAGGATATTACTAGTGAAGGTATGGGAGGTCTGCAGCGCATGTTTGAGCTGGCTAAGCACGTCTTGTGGATCACGTCGGGTGCTTTGATTGAAGAGCCATACCACATGTCGAGTATCACCTTTAGCCGTGTCGTTCGTCGCGAGTCTGGGCATATCAATCTTGCTCACCTCGATGTCTCTGATCTGCAGCAGTCTGATGTGCCCAAAGCCATTTCCAAGCACCTGTTGCAGCTGGTTGCGCTTGACGAGTGGGAGACACCCGCCATTGGAGCTGATGGACAAGAAGACCAGCAGCGCATCCTTTGGTCCAAGGAGTCTGAGGCCTTTTTGGAAAATGGAACTCTGCTGCTTCCAAGACTTGTCAACAATGTCGAGCAAAACGCCCGCCTCAATTCGGCCAGACGTACCATCTACAAAGAGGTACCAATCCGTAGCCCGACTGTCACTCTGATCCCGCCGTCCGCTACCTCCCCGCCGTCGTTGGCAGAGCCCACGTCTCTTGTCCCGCGCAGGTCAGACAACCTTCTCTGGGTAGACTCCTCCAGTCTCATGGCGCTCAATGTGGCCTCGGATTCGTATCTCTTCCTCGCCGTTTCCAAAGAGGATGCCACTGGCCGTCCATTGCTTCTGCTTTCCACAACCAATTCGGTGGCCATGAACCCAGTTGCAACGTTGGAAGCACCCCTGGATGCCAAAACCTACGCGAAGAACCCATCAGAGTCAAGCACTCGCTTGCTTGTCACCGCTGCTAGCGAAATCCTTGCCTCATCACTGATCGACCGTCTGTCACCGGGAAGCAGCGTGCTTGTTCACTGCTCTAACAAGGACAGACTCCTCGCCGCGGCTTTGTCTCGCCGTGCATCTCCCGCAGCCGTCACATTCACTTTCACATTTGATGCAGACGATAAATCGGTCACAGAGAACTCGGCGTGGGTACCGCTTAGCGGACGTGCATCAAACTATGGCATACGAAAGGCGATGCCGAGTGCCAAACCTACCCACTTCTTGGACTTGACTGCTGGCACTGGGCTCGGCCTACGGATCTCCCAATTATTGCCGTCGACTTGCCATCATATAGAAATCTCTTCTCTGGTCCGGAATGAGTCTACGGTTGCTTCGAGCTGTGATCCCGATACATTGGCTAATCGCCTTCGAGAAACCTGTTTGGGAGATGAGCTGACATCCGCCTTGGCTGGTGAGCAAGGGGAACTCAAAGACTTGCTCATTGCAGCCGACCACCTAGACACCAGTGCAACCTACCATGCCACGAGCGCCGTGTTCTGGCCTTCAACGGGCCTTGTCAAGGTGGGCGTGAGCTCGATCGACAGCACCGGCCTCTTTTCAAGGGACAAGACATATCTCCTCGTAGGTCTCACCGGTAAGATAGGGCAATCCATCGCCAAGTGGCTGGTTGCCAATGGAGCCGGATGTGTCTGCCTGATGAGTCGTAACCCCAACATTGAGCCAGCTTGGATCGAGAGCTTCCAAGGGACCGGCGGCGACGTCAAGATCTATTCAATGGACTCCACTGATATAACAAGTGTCGAGACCGTCATGAACGAGATCCGGGCAACGTGTCCTCCCATCGGCGGCGTGGCTCATGGTTCTATGGTTCTCCACGACTCCCTGTTTTCCAAGATGACAGTTGAGGACATGCAAACAGTCCTCGCTCCCAAGATTGATGGTGCTATATACCTGGACCAGCTTTTCTACGACGATGATCTGGATTTCTTTGTGTTGTTCTCGTCAGCCGCGTGCGTTGTCGGTAACCTCGGCCAGGCCAACTATGCGGCCGCCAATGGCTACCTCAACTCTCTTTCTAGGCAGAGACGCCGTCGTGGTGTGGCAGGTAGCACCTTTGACATTGGACAGGTGGCTGGTGTCGGATATATCGAGTCGGCAGGCCAAATTGTCATGGATCAGCTGTCCGCGCTCGGTCTGCAACGACTGTCCGAAGCTGATCTGCAGCAGGTATTCGCCGAGACCATCCGAGCTGGCCGACCGGATCCCAAGGACGCTGAGACAACACCTTTCGCGGTTGTTACATCTGGTATCCGTAACTTTTCCGAAGACGAAAACATCAAAGGGCCATGGTTTACCAACCCTTTCTTCTCCCACTGTGTCATCGATGCCAAGGTGGCCGAGCTGGAGTCTGACAGTTCCGACAAAAAGTCCAACATCCCCGCAGCCCGGCAGCTGGTCAAGGCAACCAGCCGAGAACAGGCATTGGACATCCTCAAAGGTAAAACAAGCTAGATGAAGATGATAGAAGGAGCTGCATTAACATTAACCGATGAACTGCGCTAACAAACTTGTGTCAACAGAATGTTTCGCCACCAAGCTGCGCGTGATCTTGCAGCTGGGTAGCCAGGATATAGATTACGATGCGCCGCTTGTTGAGCTTGGCATCGACTCCCTCGTCGCGGTTGAGGTCCGCTCGTGGTTCTTGAAAGAAGTCCGAGTGGACATTCCCGTGCTCAAGGTGGTCGGAGGTGCGTCCTTGGCCGAACTTTGCGACAGGGCCGTGGACAAACTGCCCGAAGAACTCCTTGTCAGCGTCGGCAAACAAGGGGAGTCACAACCACCGGGTTCCAGTGCCCAGCCCCAACCCGTAGCCCCGAAGCCTAAGCCTCTCCCGGTGCCATCCTTTGTTGTCGATTCAAACGGTCCTCCCTCTGAAGTCAGCGTCAGCCCTGCCGGGACACCACTGCTCAGCGCTGGCCCGGCGAGCTACTCGGCCACCGAGGCGTCGACCCGGTCCGGCTCTCCCTCGGAAGCCACGCGGCTGTCTCAGAAGGTCAGTTCCAAGCTCCAATCCTACTTCCCACCACCTCCCGAGCCGGCAGTGGAGCGCAAGCGCCCTGTGAAACGGTTCATCAAGAGCGTGCCCATATCTCTTGGGCAGTCGCGCTTCTGGTTCCTCCAGCAGTTGTTGGACGACCAGAGGACTCACAACGTGGCGTACTACTACCACATCAAGGGCAACCTGGACGTGGGTGATATGGAGAGAGCCGTCCGCCTTGTCGCTTCCAGACACGAGGCTCTGCGCACCTGCTTTGTACAAGACGAGACCGATGCTTCCCAGGCTTACCAGAAGGTTCTCCCTAGTTCCCCAGTACGCCTGATCTGCAAGAAAATAGACTCTGAAGATGATGTCGCTTCAGAGTACCAAAGCCTGCGGGCCCACGACCTTGACATGGCGAGCGGCGAACTGCTGAAGCTGGTCCTTCTCACGCTCTCGCCGTCATCACATTTCCTTCTTATGTACCACCACCACATCATCATGGACGGCATTAGTTTACAGGTTTTCCTTTCAGATTTAGAAAAGGCGTACAAGGGTGAGTCTCTCGGGCCGGCCCCGAAGCAGTACCCAGATTTCTCAAAGGCACAGCGCCAGGCCTTTGAGAATGGCGAAATGAAAAAGGAGTTGGCGTTTTGGCGACGTATTTTCCCGGATGGCGAGCAGCCACCCGTTCTTCCTCTACTTCCCATGGCCCGAACAAACGCCCGAGTCCCCATGGCCAAGTTCGACACTCACCAGGTTCAAGCTCGAGTCGACGCCGCCTTAGCTGCGAAGGTCCGAACAGTCGCTAAGCAGCAGCGGTCCACTCCATTCCATCTATACTTGGCTGCCTTCAAAGCCCTACTCTTTTGTTTTACCGACGCAGATGAATTGACCATTGGAGTTGCTGATGGAGCTCGCCATGACAGCGGCTTGATGGGAAGTATAGGGTTCTTCCTCAACTTGCTGACACTGCGATTCCGCCGTCAAGACAACCAGCCATTCACCGAGGCCATCGCGGAGGCTCGCAAGATTAGCCATGCCGCGCTAGAGAACTCGCGAGTGCCCTTTGACGTTCTGTTGTCAGAGCTGAACGTTGCACGCTCTTCGACACACAGCCCATTTTTCCAGGCCTTTATCGACTACCGCCAAGGCCACCAGGAGGAACAGAATTGGGGCAACTGCCAAATGCGCATGTCAGAAGAAGTACACACAGGGAAGACGGCATATGATATAACCGTCGACGTTACCGAAACAGATGCCGCGGCTTTCATCTTCTTCCGCGGGCAAAAGAGTATCTATGACCAAGAAGCGACCCAGCTGCTTTGCGATACCTATGTCCACTTCCTTGAGGTTCTGACTAGCGAGCCGTCCCTGGCGATGAGTGCGATTCCCCGGTTTAGTGAGAAGCAGCTGGCAGAAGCTGTCCAAGTTGGTCGCGGTAAGTTTCCCCTTCCTATCTAACACAATTATAATTTACACTCTTGAAGAGGCTGACTCTTATTCAATACTCAACAGGCCCGAAGCTCGTTTCCGACTGGCCAGAGACGCTGCCCCTTCGAATCGACCAGGTCGCTCGGGAGAATCCAGACAAGGTTGCGCTCATGGACGGCACAGGTAAGGCATTGACTTATGCGTCAATGATCAGCCGCATTCACTCCATCGCCGAGGCCTTGCAAGAAGCGGGAGTCGGGCCTGGACTACGGGTACTTGTATTCCAGCAGGCAACTTCCGACTGGCCGTGTTCGATGCTTGCCATCATGCGGCTGGGTGCGATTTACGTTCCGCTTGATCTTCGCAACCCCCTGCCGCGTCTGGCAGCCGTCGCCCAGGATTGTGAGCCTACAGCGATCTTAGCAGATGCCTCCACGTTAGATGATGCGTCTCAGCTCGGTGTACCCTCGGCACGCCTCATTGATGTATCCCTCGTCAAGACCAATCCTTCAAAGGAGGTTAGCAACGACTCACGAGCGCACTGGACTGCCGCAATTTTGTATACGAGTGGTTCTACAGGAACGCCCAAAGGCATCATGGTTACCCACGAAGGCCTGAGGAATGAAATCGAAGGCTATACAAAGACCTGGAAGCTAGGACCCGAACGTGTGCTCCAGCAGAGTGCCTTTACCTTTAACCGTAAGTTATTTGACCTAGCCAATTCCCATTCTGGCCTTCCTCGCAGCTTTTAGTAATCATTCTCTTCTGGTAGACTCTTCGGACCAGATTTATACAGGCCTCGTTAACGGCGGCATGGTGTATGTCGTTCCTTGGGACAAACGTGGCAACGCACTGGAGATTACCAAAATCATCCAAGAGCAGGGCATCACGTACACCAAGGCTACCCCGTCCGAGTATTCGCTATGGATGTTATATGGCCGTGAAAGCCTCAAACTCGCCACTTCTTGGCGCTGTGCTTTCGGAGGCGGCGAATCGCTCACGACGACGGTCACGCAGCAATTCGCGGACCTCGACCTTCCACAGCTCCACTTCTTCAACTCATACGGCCCCACGGAGATTTCTATATCTTCCACCAAAATGGAGATTCCGTACCGAGACAGGGAAGCGTTAGAGCGTGTTGGTCGTATTCCCTGCGGCTACTCGTTGCCCGGGTATTACATGTACGCCGTCGACGACGAACTGAGGCCGCTGCCCGCTGGTATGCCGGGACAGCTCTGCATCGGTGGCACAGGCGTGTCGCTTGGCTACTTGAAAAACCAAGAGCTCACCGACAAACACTTCTTACCTAATCCATTTGCCACAGAAGAGGATATCGCAAACGGCTGGACACGCATGTACCTCACAGGAGACATTGGCCACATGAACCAAGATGGCACGATGGTCTTCCACAGTCGTATGGCGGGCGACACGCAGGTCAAGATCCGCGGACTACGCATCGAGCTGAGCGATATCGAGAGCAATATTGTTGCGGCTTCTCAGGGAGCTCTGCGAGAAGCTGTGGTCACGCTACGCGAGGGTGATCCGGAGTTCCTGGTCGCTCATGTGGTTTTTGTACCAGAGTGCACCATTGCGGACAAGGAAACATTCCTCCAACAGCTACTGCACAACCTCCCAGTCCCGCAGTACATGATTCCTGTCGTGGCTATTCCTATCGACGAGCTGCCTCTGACCAATCACTCCAAGGTAGACCGCAAGGCTGTCAAAAGCTTGCCTCTACCTCAGAGAGTTGGTCGGCCCGATGCTAGTGACGATGCAGAACTGACAGAGACCATGATTCAGCTCAAGGGCCTATGGCGGGGTGTCTTGGGGAAAGCCATCGATCAACTTGGTTTTGACATTACTCCGTCCACTAGTTTCTTCCTGGTCGGTGGCAACTCACTTCTGATCATTCGCCTGCAATCCGAAATCCGGAAGAGGTTCCGTGCTGCTGTGCCCCTTGTCGATCTTCTTGGTGCCAATACTCTGGGCGAAATGGCACAAAAGGTCGAGGAAACCATCTCCGTTAAAACCATTGACTGGGAGTACGACACCAGGCCGCCTACCGTCTCTTCCTCTGCCATTGCCTCTGCCATTGCCTCCGTGCCTATTGACCGAGCCAGAAAAGGATCAACAATTGTGATCACGGGCGCCACCGGCTTCCTCTCCAAGCACCTACTCCCCATGCTTGACGCGAGGCCGGATGTCGATGTGATTCATTGTTTGGCCGTGCGAGAGATTGAAAGGGCATACTCGTCACCCAAGGTCATCCACCACTCAGGAGACTTGTCATCACCATTGCTGGGTCTCTCCAAAGAGGAATTCAACGAGCTTTCGGGCACGGCTGATGCCATACTGCACATGGGTGCCGCTCGCTCTTTCTGGGACAGCTACCACGTGCTACGCCCCATCAACGTTGCCCCGACAAGCGACTTGGTCAAGCTGGCCGCCCCTCGCCGTGTGCCGATCCATTATATCTCCACGGCAAGCCTCTTTGGTGGGACTACCGCGGCACTTGATGGAAGTGCAGTGTCGGCTGCAGCTCATCCGCCTCCCACAGACGGAAGCAGTGGCTATGCAGCAACTAGGTGGGCCAGTGAGCGCATCCTGGAGCGTTCTGCGGCAGATCTGGGCGTCCCATCGTCCATCTACCGCCTCTGCCCCGCAACAATGCGACAGGATGCCCCCCAAGCCCTTCTGGATGAGTTCACCCACTATGGTAGCATTATACGCGCAACACCCGACTTGAGCGGGTGGTCTGGTCGTCTAGACATGCTCCCCGCGGTGCTGACAGCGCAATGGCTCTGCGAGGCCTTGCTCAATAATGAGGAGCGGTCAGGCTCAGTTCAGTTCCGCAACTATGAGAGTCTTCTCACCGTGACGGGCGCAGAGCTTGCTGCATGCTTTAATCAGGAGCAAAGCGGCAGCGGCAATCTCGAGAAAATACCGCTGCTAAAGTGGATTGGTAAAATTAAAAAGGCCGGATTCCCTTATTTCCTTGCGTCACATGAGATAGCCATTGAGAAAGAAGGAAGTGTAAACGGCACGAAGTTGGAGATGAGAAGATGAACGATATGGGTAGTTACTGTTTCTTGCGTCATTTATACTCTTTTCTTCTTTTGTAACTAGAACATTTCTCGTGTAGCAAAACATATTTTATTTATTTCACTAAACTGTTTGCCCTTTAAAAAAGGACGAGTGTGAGACGTAAGAGATGGAAGGATATCAGTGGAGTTTGGCCAAGTTCGTCATACGGTAGGTGGAGATGAAGACGCTGTGGTTCACCACCGCATGATACCCTGAGATATGGGACGCCATTGGGACGATGCCATTGAAACTTGGGCATTTGTTAGCGTGTGACAGAAGTTTCAGTTCGGCGCTGACATTCTTACATAAATAACAGCAATGTAGCTTGTGGCCTAAGTACCCGGAATATTTGGGTACTAGATGATCTCCAGTGGAGCGCAATACGCAATTTTGTGCATCGTTACCCAGCAAGTGTCAGAACTCGCTACACACGGCATCATGGCAACAGGGAGCTGTATTATGAAGATGAGATCATAGCTTCGTACAATAAGCTCATTCAAAGTGACTTTATCAAGCTTCAAATCATTTCACTGACTGGTCCTATCATTCTAGAATATTATCCTTTAAGGTTGGGTTATCGTTTTCAAGGCATGCCGAGTATCGTTGTAACCAATCGATTTAATACAGATTGATAGTCCAACGGACTTATATTAACAGAAAACGGTTTACACTTAACCTCGTCATTCAAGAATGGGTAGTTTGATTGGTTAAACTGTCGCAAGACCGGATTCTTTCGTTAAAATGCCGTCCTCTATCTAGATAAATGAAGCCCAACAACTTAGTTAAGCCAAATATCCCTTAAATGCTATAAGGGCTTTATTTGAAGAGCAATGTGCTTGTAGCTGCTAGTAAAAGTCATATTCTGGTTCGTGTTTCCGCCTTGGTTCTTATAATAGTTAGAACTACGTATTTCCCATGCGATGTTCAGGATCTGGTTGAGCCAGTTCAAGCATATGTTCTCTAATTGGCAACCAACCGTGGACAATACAGAAAGTTTTGCTACGTCGTTGATAGTTAAATATAGTAAATAATGACATTGCGATATTGATAATTGGCTCTCTATGGGACTTGCGAAGTGCGATTCCTATCTTTCTTTGCAAATTCACTCAATCTTCTTAGGCAAGAGACTATTTGCTTACCCGAACTTATATTTAGAGTACTTGGTGGCCAATGATCATCCTACACTTGACCCAGATACAGGCTGTCAGACGATCATGAGCAAAGTGGAATGTAACGCCGGTTGTATCTTAAAAGAGAAACCGCGTCCGAGCTTGGCGGGGCTACATACAAGCTCGGCATTTCACATAACGCCGAAAGTGTATGGCTGCGTATGCTTTGGGAAGATCATCCTCGCCTATCCTCTCAATTCAGAACCTCTTCTCTGTAAAAGTCAGATTCACAAACTGGCAGTTTGTTCATGTTGCTTGTTAACAGAGGAGTGACCTTGATTATTGCATTTCAGTTAGCGTCGCTAGAACTCGGCCGAGTTGGCGCTGGATTATGGAGGCCATGGTCGTTCTTGCTATAATCAACAATACAGTATCTTTAAGTAGGGCTACTTATATATCTGTTGCAAACTATCAGCAAGAAGAGTACTGCTGCGCCTATTTATAGTTTTGTAACATACCAAATATATATCCCAGTCGTTAACTTGTCCAACTCTGTATTAATGGGGATACAGAATGCGAAGACTTGCATGTAGCTTAATTTATGTCAGATGCGGCACATAAACCCAGGAATGTTGAACCAAAGCAACTGAAGCATAAATGGACCGTAGGCTGGCCACCTAATCTGTCCCAAGCGCCTTTCCATGCATCAGCATATTATAATATGGCTTACTTAAAGAGTATTTCCACGGCTTTGGAGGCAGTATCCGTGGACTGCAACTTTACCACTATTGAAGCATTCTTTGATTATGCAACGGAACATGAACTCAATATTACGTCCGAGATTGGACAATGTCCGAATCTATGTATCCTCACATTTGGCACAGGAAATCCAGACTTATCTGGCATTGGAGTAAGTGGGCTCTTCATGAATTCTGCCCCGCAAACATCGTCAAGCGCCATGTCCTAACCAAGTTGGTAGATGATGTATGCATATTCCTTTCAAGTTGCTTTAACTATTATTTTTGGGCCTCTTCTGCGCGGTCTTGATATATTTGAGAATTTTCTCCCCCAAGGGGACTTCTTCATGCTGCGGAAACTCTTCAGAGAAAGTATCGACGTGCAGTCGATATTTTGGGAGTCCAATGGGTTTCTCATTCTGGCGTCTGCGGTGGCGACGCTAGTTCGCATGGGCCAACATCCTACAATCTTCGAAATTGCCGAGATGCAGATATTGAACTTTGTGCAGCTTAACTCTCTGTTAGTGATATTTTTCTGCCTCGTTCACCCAATCGCCAGGTGGTGGCAGCGATTCTTTCAGTTCCTTTTGGGCTTCACTCTAGCCACTGCCGCTTTATCCCAAAGCACACTGTCAGGGCATTCAGAGACGGACTGGCTGCAGGCCAGCTTAGGTTGCCAGAACGAACCGGCTTTCCGCAAGATCACGCCAGTCCCGTATAACAAGGCCGTGGTGTATGTGGCTGCCGGCCTGTGCATCATATCATTTTTGGCGCAAACTGCCACCACCGTGTTCCCTCGGATCAAGCAACGACCAAGCTTACGGAGGGTCTTGACTGTTATGGCGATTGTGTGGGGGCTGCTGACCACACTATCTTTAGTGGGCATGATATGGGGGCTGGTCAAGCTCTGGGGCCAAAGAGGTGAGCTCATCAAAGTGGCAGGGACTGATTTTGAGGACAACGAATGGGGCTTTGGTCAAGTCGCCGCACTGTTTACCTGGTTGCCGATTCCCGTGGAAATATCATACAAGCTAAATGGTATGTCTGAATTGAATGTACGAATTTTTTTCAAGAATTTCACTATGCTAACGTTGATATCACCTCCAGATTGGATGAAAGAGAGATCCAGCACTTGGTATCGGTTCCAAGCCTCTATTGCGCCCTATAGCGAATCGAAGAACGGTGAAAAACAAGGCGAGCACATAGCAATGGCGCCAGCGACTACCGCTACTAAAGGGGGGGTCTTCACACAAGCACACTCACAAGATTCCGGTGATGGATCCGTGTGAGGCAAAAAAAAAGTTACTACTACGTACAATGAATTAGAGAATCCAATTCTAAATAAATGTGTCTGTAGAGATCATTGACGACTCTGGAAACGAGTTCCAGCAATTTACTATTATCTCACGAGCCATGCAGCGAGCAGTACTTCTACATTGGGTATTATGGTAAAAGACCCGGACTTCGATAGAGGGGGCCTGCAACCCGTCCAGGCTGTGGCGTATACGTCACATAGATTTGGACAGGAAGATGTTATGTTCCTCATGCTATATTGGCCCTCGTATGCCAGCCAACTCGCCATTCCATAGTTATTCTTAGCCTTGGGAGGGAGTTACCATCAATATTACCGCAATTGTTGACGACATCTTATAAAAGTTGTGCAGTATCCTGGCCGAGTGTGCTGGGCTAATCCTTAGCTAGTATTAACTAGTATCCTGCCAGCCGCAATGCTGCTCAACTCTCTTGAGGATAGACTATTCAGTGGGAGATAAAACATAGGAAACTACGTAGTAAATGTATAGGTTAAGGTATACGGGGAACATATGTATGCAAAGGCACTTCAACCCCAACACGCTCTTAACAAAGCACTATCGCAATTAACACGCTCCTCAGCTTCTTGAATTACGTATCCTCAAATGCCTCAGTAGAGAAAAGATGCTTGGTGAAAGTATCAGAGTTGTACCAGAAGACTTTACGGCTAACAGGGGAATGTTTTATGTCCTTTCAATCAACATTGCGGTGGTTTGGGTTAGCAATAAAGGACAAAAAGATAGTGAAATTTACCACACTGGTGTTTTTGGCTGTTTCCAACCAGTCATTTCTGAAACATACAGGATGATATTTCAATGTCTGAGTCTTCCCAGAAGCAACTCTTGGTCAACAATGTGGGCTGTTATAACGACGTCTTTCACACTCATAGGGTAAGTGAAAACTCGTGTGCAGGTTATCGATTATTAGTGCCAACTGAGACTAAGAATAAATCCACTAGAAGCGGCCCCTGGAGGTGCTAATGCAATATCTCGGCAAACGATACCGTTCTTGGTTAGCGTATTGCTTGATGACGTCCCATCCTGTTACGCTATTGGTTCAAATGGTTCATGCGTTAATGCTCTGAGGAACAGTAAGCAACGATTCTGGAGCCAAAAGCTTTCGTGGTTGGCGGGTCAAAGAGTCACCGAAGTCACTGAAGGTTGCAAAAGTTAGGCTACTGCTTGAACTCGCGCAAAGTATCCTATTCCGTTCCATCCTTTCGATACTCGTATTTCACTGTTCACATTATTGGTAGCTTTCAGGAATCATTACCTCAAATGGACTCCAAACAACAACACAGAGGGGCCTGTGGGACATGTCGCCGAAGGAAGGTCAGAGTACGTTATGAATCTTTGCAGTTGCGTTCACAATGCAATGATTAACTAGGAACTTGGCAGTGTGACTTTGAAATGCCGGAGTGTCAGCGTTGCTTCACTACTGGCAGGAAATGCCTGGGCTATGAGCGCAGTTACAGCTTCAAGATAACGACGAGTAAAACTTGGCCAAAGGGTGGGAATGCCAAGAAGATAACTCATGAGGAAGGTAGATCTGATGGTGTTATCGATCAGACTAGGAGTTTCGCTGAACCGAACTTGCAAGCCCCGCTATGTATGCAACTGGGACAGACTGCGGTGGTCTGTGATGCCTTTTCCGGCGTGTTCATGGATCTGCTTTTCCCTAAAAATACAGATCTGCGGCAAAACATCGACTCTCCTGGTTCTTGGATAAGCTCATTGGCTACTTTGCTTGGTAGTCGGAATGAAACTCTGAACCAAGGACTGCTTGCCCTATATACGGGCTTTGTTGGCCGTAAAAATGGCGACGCGGCGCTCATCAACCGCTCAGCCGAGCTTTACTCTAATGCACTCCATGGTCTCCGGAGAAGCGATATATGGGTCAGGCAAAAGCCATCTTCTGCGGATATTGCATCCGCTTTAGCGAGCATCATGGTTTTTTCTCGCGTCGAGCTTCTAGCAGGCGAAGGAGCCAATGGCGGTTATATGGCACACATCAAGGGCGGTTTGCATCTGCTTCAACGGTTTGGCGCAAATTTTCCGTGCAGTGATTTGACGAGAATTCTTGTACAAAGGCTTCGATATCTTGGCGTATGTTCATTTCTCTCAAATTACGCACATTATTTACTCAGCATTCTTTAGTTTTACGACGCAGCGAGACATAGGCGAGGATACTTTATGTGCCATGCACCATACAATACTCTTTGCCTAGCAAAGAAAGAGGATCCGAACTACCTTACGCACAAAGCCATTGAAGCAGTTATAACGTTACCTACTCTATGTGAGTATGCAGACAGATTAGATGCCACCGTCTTTCAGACTGAGAAAAAAGTACGGCGAGGCCTCTTTACGACACAATATCTGCTCAATTGTGCATCCATAGTAGAGAACAATTTGGATCAATGGCTTCCAGAAATGACTGCTGTTACTCCATGCCCTATTGTGATAGAAGCTTCAGATGCTGAGATCAACATCAGCCCTCAGCCGCATGACATAGGCGTCACCGCTGCTCAAGCTAGCGACTTGTGGATGCTTCATTGGTCATTAACGATCCGTTTTAACTTGCTCATCAGGCAGTTGCACAACCGATTTTCTACTTTATCAGCACTTGTTTCAGATCCTATTCAGCTATCCCCTGTCTTGAAAAACTTGGGTAAGGACTATAGTACCTTGGATCGATTTGCCGACTATATTAGAAGGACGCTAGATAAGGGCCTAGCAGACAACACACTCCAAGCTCAAGGCGTCATGGCATATTTTTTTAATCTTCATTGGTATTGGGAACAAAGAAATAACATTGAACAGAAAAATTGGTGTATACAAAGCCTCCGGAACATGGCGAACAACCAAAGGCTGGGGCTTGATGTTCAAGTTGTAAAGAATCCTCAAAAACGCCCTTCCTTATCAGCACCATTCCTTGCGGACGACTTCATATAGCAGATCTGCGTTTATTTTTAGTGTAGTGTTATGTACTTACATAGATCCCTATTCGATTTTATAAAACATTCGCTTCACTTCTGCCCTAGGAGTGGTACTATAACTTTGCCACAAACAAGTACACTTTAGGGCAACTTCAAGAACGATATTAGGGATATAATGACGTGGCATTTGTTTCAGAGTAATGAAGCAGGAAAAATTAATTTCGCTACTATTCAACTCACAAATGCACGTACTGTTGAATAGTTGATCTAGATAAAAATAGCTGTCAGAGTGTGTGTAATTTAGAATTTGGGCTTTAGATTCCACCCCTGTGCTCCAGTTCAGAAAACACAGAGTCACTGACTGTAGAAACCACCTTGTTTCGAGCCTGGACACATAATCACAGCTGTCAGGGCTCCAAAGAACTGGTAATCACGACTCATTACGGTGAAAGAAATGACAAAGTGGAGGTGGAGGTGGAGGTCTTGACCGGTATGCTTGTTCTAGGAAATATCAGTGTGATCGACAGGCCAGAACAGCCGATTGACGATCTTTAGGCTACTGTTGAACAAAACAAAAAGACTCCGGAGACTTTACTGAATCTGTAGCGCGTGTTTGGCAAGCCTGATGAATCCAGAATCGTTCTAGCTGAGATCGGTGCGAACGATGCGAAGTACATGAATGACCAATTTATGGATCTCATAGGTTGTTAGTTCCACGCCTGATTTTTTTTCGTGTTCTGATCAAACAGGGCGTGAAACACATACTTGTTGGGTGTTAATACATTGGTCGAACTAGTGAAATACAACTATGAAACGTTGACCACGAGCATCTTAATCGTGATGAACTGCTTTTACACGCGCCATGCATGTGCAATGTGGCTGAGTTCAAAAAGAAAATTAGAAAATTGATGGAACAAGACTTCTATTACGACAAATAGTCACCATGTCTATCTGGTTATAATTACCTACCGCTACGTTGCATCCATAATTCTCCGCATCTTGGATCCAGCACAAACGGAAGAAATGTTTGACCATTGATTGACCGTGGCCTGGCCCCAGCCTGTCTCATAGGATTCCACATGTAGAAGTCTAATCAATAAGATTGTTATCGCAGTTTGAACACCGTTGACTACTACAATGATATATTTTGTAGATATCCTGGACAGGTAGACATGATTCTCTCTACGAAGTACACAAAGTTATGTATGGAAGTTAGGACTAGCATATTCGACGTGCGCAAACTTGGAAGAAAGGACGCTTCTTGGTTGGCTACGTGTGTATAGACTTTGTGAATGTATTCTAAGCACAAGGGAGCCTATTCTTAAATTTATCCTAAGTAGGGAGAGGAGTAACTTGGAATTGCGGCGTTGTGAAGATGTCCCAGTTGTCGGAGTTTTGTGGGTTGGTACTAAATGGGCGTAGTGCCGCCAATCTCATCCAGTATGTTCCTGGTGTCATCTGAGACCCGTTCGCGAGTTGTCCAAACCAAAGCCACGCATACGAACCACTAATGCTTCTTGGTATGTCTGTAAACGGTGTTGCAGAGACATCGCTTGTGTTAGGAATGAGAAGCGGAATGCCATTCAACCAGAGGGACGCGGCTCCGACGTAGCCTTTCTTACCGACGACAGGAGGGTACGTCCAGTCTTTCTCCCTCCAAGTGGACTCGAATATATCCCAACGAAACTCAGTTGTATCAAAGTTGAAGGCAAGACGCAAAGTAGGGTAGGACTTGACGAAAGGGTTGACGTTGAAGCTCCAGCTAGGAGCGTCTCCGATTGGTGCTCCTCGGCTCCCAGAGGTGATGCCAGGAAGCCCGCTGCCGTAGTAGAATACCGAATCCAGGTCTTTATGAATGTTTGCACCGACACCCATGTATGGTACTGCGAGTGATTCTCCGTTGCTTCCCGTAATGATGATCTTGCCACTGTATAACGGCAAGTTGGTCGCGTTCAAGCCCGATGGATACATAAAGTTGATGTTCGCCGTCTTTGTCTGGCCTGGCTTGACGGTAAATGTGCCGTGAGGCAGCGTAACTGACGGGACAGCGGCGTAGGGAGCAGCAAAGACTTGGGTGTACACTCCGACAACAGGCTTTCCAGAGGGGTCCTGGTTGCTTACCATCGTATCTATTGCGCCGCTAGCTTCGACAGAAAACGTGTAAGTAATTGGACGCGGGCTGTTATTTGTGATGTCAACGCTGTGGTATCGTTCGAAGTTGTGCGTGTCGTTGAGCATGAATTTTGAGAATGACAGGCTCGTTTGGAAGTTCAGGACTTTGGACGCATTCACCAGGCCAGTACCAACCTGGAAAACAGGAGCTCGGATGGCAGAGGGGCCGGGATTCAATGGGTCAGAAAGCCAGTCTAGTGATTTCCCAGACGCAATGATTCGCATTGACAAGTCTTTGGCAAAGCCAGGGCCGTGGACATGTCTACCTCCGTACTTGCCTATATAGAGCGCCGCAACACCGGCAATGTAGGGAGTAGCCATAGATGTGCCACTTAATATTGCCCAGCCATCGTCAAGGTAGGTCGAGAAAATGTCTCCACCAGGTGCTGCAACATCCGGCTTCAGTGCTAAATCGTTCGTGGGGCCAACGCTGCTGTAATAACTGGGCATTCCTCCTCCATAGAAAGCCGGGCTCGGCAGAAATTTAAGATTCTCGACAGTGTCCTTGAAACTTGCTGTCACTTTAACGCCAGTCCGAAGAGCCTGCATGAGGTTTTCACCTGCATCGAGAGGGATATAGCCGACCGTGCTATCTCCAGAGCCGTTGAAAAATGCGCTGACAGGATATTGAGAAGTGTATATCAGGATAGGCAATGTATAATTGTGTAAAGCATTGAGCACAGAGAGCTTCGTCTGCCAATTGCATGCGCCGTCGCTGACGAGAACGATGGAGTTTGTGTAGTTGAGATTCCAGCCGCTATTGAACGCATGGCAGGCGTCAGTTGGGGCAGAAGGATCAGTATTAAATGGAACGATAGGCCATCCATCATATGCAGCCGAGTCCCAGAAGACTGACGCTTGGTATGAGACAGTGATCTTCTTCGAAGTATGGCTTTCGAATGTAGCCTCGAAAGCAGCCTCTGCAGTGACATCGGAATTGACAGAAGCCACGGCGAGAACAAACTCGCCGTTCGAGCCATTACTCTCACTAAAGGGGCCACTAGTACCATCGTTGCCGTTGGCAATAGTTACTACCACGCCCTTTTCCGCGAGACGGGAAGCGGTCACCGCCCATGGATCATCTGAGAAACCAGATTGACCACCAACAGATGACGTGATGATATCGGCCTAAAGAGGCGTGAAGTGTGTTTATTAGTACTGAAGGGGGAAAAAGGGCTATTACTGTTAGGCAGGATAATATATTGCAACATACCCCATCGCCGTACGCCATCAGGAAGGCATCAATAAGTGTATCAGTGTCGGTGTAATCTGCATAATCACCAAAAACCTTGTAAACATACAAGGAAGCCTCAGGTGCTACCCCGACATAGCTGCGTTAAATTAGCTCTGAGACATTCACCATGAACAGCTGTAGATTAGCTGACTAACCTGTCGGCCTGTCCGGCAATGATTCCCGAGACGTGAGTTCCATGTCCTAGGCCATCGAGCGGATCTGGCTTCGGTGACTTGTCTGAAGTGTTATAACCCCACCCTGGCGACTGATAAGTAAGTGTATCATATGTATAAGAAGGACTTTTGTTCCATACAAGTGCCAACAAGATCGTAACCCCCAGCAACTTTAAACCCAGGTCCAAAACCACCACCAAGCTGTTGAAGAATGAGTTTAGGGATCTCTTGCCAATATAAAATGAAAAGATTCTCTTACCGCGTGGTGTGGATACCAAACGCCGGTATCGACAACAGCTACTTTAGCACCCTTTCCTAGAATTCCGGCTTCATGAAGCTTATCCACGCCAGTCATGTGATGGACGGAGAAGCTGGCACTTGCCGCACCAGGACCGAACGTTTGTGCAGTTGCAATAGGGGCTGTTAATTTGATCTTCCTAGAGTGCCATGATCGAAGGACTGGTGTAAGTGATTGTAGTGTGTCCAGATTATGCGTATCTGACAATACTGATGCACCACTGAAGACATCCGAGTCAAAGATTTTGAGCACAGAAGCCCCTGCATTCGCGAGATCGCTCGCTGCTTGTTGAGGATTAACACCCTGATCACCCTCATTAGCATGTATGTAAAGGACGAGAGAACGTTGCTTATATTTCAGAACTGACCTCTGCAAACTCCACGATATAGCGATTAGGAATGGGGGCAGACGAAGTGTCGTTGGTGGCAGAAGCATCGTCGCGTCTCAACAAGGAAGCTTCAACAGAAAGTCCCCCGGCAGCAGCCGTCAGGATCGTCAAGAAGTTTAAGAAGCGCATGTTGGAACCTCAGACCAGAGACGATCTAAAGATCAGCTCTTATCTGCGGTATTGTTGGCAAGCCTTGCATTTATCCAGGACAACCACCCGCTACTTATACATGATTAGAATCCCAAATGATCGTATATGTCCACTGACAATGATCGATTCATGGAGCAAGCGGAACGTTACCAGAACTCGGAGAAACGTTCGGTGAAGCTGGGGTATGATTCACACATGGCCTTCTAGCCTATTTACCACCCCCAACTGTCACTTTCATTTTAGGTCAAGTTCATAGAGTCCTGGTTAACTAGGATGTATGTAGCATACGAATCCAGAAATTTGCATTCCCTAAGCCTTATTAGTGCTCGCCGAATACCCCAAAACGTAGAAAAGCTGTTACTGAGAGAGGTAGTGACAAAGAATCACAGCATATTTGACGCTAAAAGGGAAGAGAAAATCGACCAGTCAGATGACTTGAGACGACCCTGTCTCCTTACTTCGACTTCCGATAAACCATTTCGTACGTTCGACGGAGGTTGGTAGACCGTTGGTAGTAGATGCTCGTAAATCCCTCAAACGGGTGCATAAAAACGTGTGACTGACCGTCATATCGTTGCGCCGATAGGCAAAATATTAGGCTAATAATCGCATCTATGTTATGCACTCCGTAGTTACTATAACGATGCCAGTTATTCGGAAAGATCAATTGGGTTAAAGAGGGGTCCGTATCACTTCTATTTCTAGACCCGCTACCTTCTAATCAATATGAACTATCGGGTTATTTCTTTGATACTGCACCTAGAGAGTCCGACATGCTTTAAATACCTTCCAAAAATGAATTAACGATGACATATCATCAAATGAATCTTCTTGGCTCATACACCAAAGTCTCGCGACGACGCCCAACTCGGCTGTCTCTATCCCGATCAAGTGCGGAGGCACTTAATCTACTACTACCTGAAATGGACTGTGGAGTGAGATAGCTCGCTGCGAACTCTATGCGAATTGAGGTTAACATTTATGACCCCACAAGTAACTAACTCCTCTTGAAGCTTATGATAAGCTGTTGTTTAAATATCTCTATTATACCGAACCAAGCATTGAGTTACAAGGGATAGTATTCTACTTGTATTACGTATAATTGGTGTAAGGGTTATGGAAGTTTCGTCTTTAACGTGGTTTGGGGGGCATCATATGAAGCCAAAAGAGAGCTAGATTGAAAGGAAATCGCCTACTTGCTATGTATTTTAACATTGACAACGGCGGAAATTGCCAAGTCTCCATTATTCTGCATTTGTCCACCATATACGAACAACATGGGAGTCTTTCTTTTAGCGCGCTGGTAGTGCTACTTATGCATGGGGTAAGTGCTGTATAGATAACATTCCTAGCACTACAGGGCCTATAATAGGTTCCAACAAAAGTGCAGCTATCTGACAAAAGTGCCAAAGCGATACCACATTTTGCCTATCACCGGGAACCTTGTCACAATAAACACCCCATCAGCATGGGTTGGAGCATCTAGTACTGAAGCCCTTATCTGTGTTTCAAGCTTACCAATCGATATGTCGGAATGAAGTGAGCTATTTTTCACACTTACAATGCGCATCTTCCCTATTCTTTAGGGATTCAGTGGAGGAATTCTTGAAAGACAGGCTCCGTCGCTTTCATAGATCTTGGGACAATGATAAAGTATCGACAGCCCATACCCGCGAACATAGGAGGTAATGTTCATCGTGCATTCTCTACAGAGAAATATGACATTCATCATGGAATTTCGCGCCTACTGAAAGATTTCTCATCCGGGCTCCGTATATAAAATGGATGACACCGCCAGTCTCTTGGTTCCTATCTATGATGCGTCCCATTGGGTTTGTTGTACATCTAATACATTTTTCACACCACGTTGACTTCTGTGGCGAAGGTAAGCAGACCTCAGGAAGACTCTAATGCATCTCTGCCAGCAGAAATAAGTCTCTTAAGATAGATTCGTTCGGTCCAACAGGCGTATGAACTCTTGCATAGGCGGTCAAGCTCAAAACGACTATTCGCCTTGCGTTTAAATGTTTTCTTCCTTGAACTAATGTATGTTGGGATCTTCACGGTAAGACGGATCAATAAAACGATGTAGTAGATCTATACTTGCCGTGATGACCTAGGTGTCACGGTGTATATACAAGTGTGAGTGTTCCAGCTAAAAATATGGTGACTGTTAAAAAGGATTCATGAATTGGCAAAATGGCTCCGATTCTACTTATTATAGAAGTCAGTGCCATCTATCTTGTAGATGCTAGTTATCAACTATGTTGCGTACATTTTGCATCTCCCATATAGCATAAATAAAACTTTTTCGATCACAGTGTGCTTAAATACGCCAGACAATTAATTCGTATGCATATATACCAGCTCACATTACCGTTAATGCGATGTATTATTATAGTCTTTTGTTTCAGTTACCGTGGCGAACATTAACTAGATATTCCACAATGCATCCGCTGCTAGTAACACCTGCTCCTAGATAAAAGAAGAAGAAGAGACTTAACAGCGATATGCTTGGCGTGGCTTTGGTCTTCTGAAGACACTGTCTAGCCTTCTTTTTCTATGTTACATTGTTATTATAATCAACGAAGTTACATTGTAGCACCATGAAATCTTTGAATGTAACGAAGGTTAAGCATAAATCCAGAATTCCAAGGCCGAAAGGAAACATGTAGGTCAATTGTGGTTGAGAAGCCTTGCCAGCTGATATCATTGCTACGGAAACCAACAGCTCTATTAAGAATCCAGCGTTATATTTCGCATAAGTAAAGCTTACCATCGATGAGTGGCTGTTATACCAGCCACATACGTATTTTCAGGTGTATCTTGGGTCGCTTCTCCAAAGCTTACAAACCAGAACGTTGCAAAGAAAAGTCCAAATGGTCACCTCCAAGATTGGAGACCTCGCGCAAGAATCTGGAAATCCGCTCTGAAAACAAGCATCGAACCAGGACTGAGAAGTCTGCTGGAATTGGTGTAGGCAATAGCGGCGAATAGCTAGGCTAGAAAATTAACCTCATGAATATGAATGCATAGCTCCTGTTAGATGCGTCCTAGTATCGCATCTTGGGAACACTTTCCAATAACTACCTACATACGATACCATAGCACTGTTAATGTTGTATTCACGATTGATAGAGGGCGTCAAAGCACCAGTGCTACTATCGTTGATGCCAGCCACGAAGAAAGAGAAGCCCCAGATACAGAGATTTGCTGAGACAATCATCCAGGCCTCGTATTGATTCTATGCCAAATGAAAGAAGCTGATATTGCTCCATTGTGGTATATTAATATTTTGCATTGCACCTTGGGCAACTACCCGAGTCTCGGTGATGGCCATGTTGGGTATTTACTGCCAGTTGTGAGAAAGTTGGAGGTTTGAATAGCCAGGCAATAGAAGTGCAGAAATTACTCTGCCATTTATAAGTAACGAATAAGCTCGTTGTAGCCTGAAGATGCAAACATCTAAAGGCCTAATTCTTTACGGGAAAACAGGGTATGGTTACTTGACGGCAGAATACCGGACGGATTAACTTTCTGGTCTTAGGTGGGCAAACGAAGCACAGGCTAAATTAAATGATGCCTTGCTGTAGCTAGGAGAGATTGCAGTCATGTCTGTACACTACCTTTAGTACTAAGGCGCATATTTATTACACTTTTAATCACTATTTCGACACACGTGATACTTGAACAACGCCTAACCGCCACCCAGCGGCAAACAATGCAAATTTTGTTAGGCTTTACTTGGCAGCGGTATGACGAAATGTCTGAGTTATTGCACATAATGTGTAGGCGTTGATCTAGCGTTGTTCTATTGTGGCGAAAGAATATGGGTGGCTCTATGGCCAAGGGATCATCATTCTAGCTCTCTTTTCTCTGAATCTTAGAGTAGAGGTACATCGAAGTGCCATTCCCTAAAAGAAAATAATTAGGTGGTAATGTTGCTCAAAGTTATTTTAGTGTCAGTATCTGGGAAGGATAACGATTATGACCACGAGTTCCCCAACGCGAACATCGGGTGGCTAGAAACCTGCAGCCCTCCTACTACGATTTAGCTAGCCTCGTCAGAGGTTCAGATCGCCATAGTCTTGGGTGGTAGTCTTGAAAGTTACACTAAATGTTCTGCACACAGATAATGATGGGGCGTAGAAAGGCTCGAAGTTGCCACCGGTATCATTGGTAGTCAAAAAGATCAATGTGGATCTATTTATTTTTGTTTCGAGTCCGGGGACACGCCGCGAATTGTGTAAGTGGCTCCCGGGACTGTTATGGCTTGAATTCTGGGATCGGGGACGCGCCGCACAGCTGTGAGTAGACTAATAAGACAGACCTCTCTGTGCCCTAAAGCCGGCTCAATATCGGAAAATCCTTCGGGGAGTCGCGCTCTTATCACAATACCATCTTAGTTCAGAACTGCTATTGGCGATCATCTGATGGAATCGTTGCATTCGATTACATGATATAAATCTACAGTTCGCGGATCCTATCTGTAAGTATAAAAATCTCGTTCCTGCGCGATTGATCCTGTAGTTACTGGTCGAACAAGCGACAATCTTCTGCTTCGAATTGTTGCAAAGTTGCCAATCGTCATAAGCGCACCAAGTTCAGTCAGCAATGGCGACTCACTATAACCAGTATGCATGGCAACAGATCGAGCAGAGCGTTTGGCAACGCTCCGTTGACGAGATCGAACGATGTTATGCTGTTTTGTCGAAGCTGTACGAAGGTAGCGGTCGAATGTTTTTCGCCATTACCGGCCACATATCGCTTTCCATCGACATCGTTGACTCCTTTCACGATGACTTGGATTCTCGCGTTGATACCGCTCTGCGTAATGCTTGGCTCACGCTGAGACATGATCACCCCACAATTGCATCACAAGTCAAATACGACACCAGCACAAATGGATTCACAAAGGTGTATCGCACAATTCCTACTATCGCTGATCAGCAGGCCTGGATCGATGAAACGTTCGTCAAAGTCTCTACCGATAAGACCGGATCTGAATGGGCAAATAACGATCCACCGGCTCCAAAGCTTCCAACATTGTTTGTCATCACACCGCCATCTGTGCTACACGAGGAGAACCGCCCTGGCCCGATCCGCCGCGATCTTGTTCTACGTTCTCCTCATGACATTATCGATGGTGTTGGTACTCTGCTTCTCTTGGGAAATCTTGTTAAAATCGTGTCAAAAGCATATGATCAAGGATCTTCGTTCGAATTGCCTACATTTGACAACGGCTCCGAGCTAAGCAACATGAGTCCACCTTTTCGTGTGGCTGCGAATGTACCAAAAAGTCTGACAGAGACTCAGCAACAGCGGTTAGCGAAAGTAGCATCTTTAAAAGAGAAACAATTGGCAAGCGACATTCCACCGCTACTCATTCCGTGGACGAAAGGGGAAACTACTCCGGGGAAGCACCAGCGGGTTGCGCTGATGCTCTCACAAGAGAGGACTTCGACGCTACTACATGCATGCTCATATATTGGCGTTACTGTAACCCATATCTTCCATGCTGCTATTCCTCTCATGATGAGGAATTTCCAAGAAAAGCGCTCTAAACCACAGACGCTTAGATATGTCACCTACATATTACGGAACGAACGTGCAAACTGCACTGAGCCGTACAACTCTGCAAAGCATCCGGCCGCATTATATCACTCAGTATCAGGAACAAGCCTCCTGGTGGATATGACCATCCCAGCTGTCGGCAGTAGCCATCCTGTAGACCAGCAACAGTCGGAATCTGAGGAATTCTTTAGAGTTCTCCAAGAGATGAAGCAATTTTACCACGATGTCCGCGATGATGCAGAACATTATCAACTTGTGCCTTACTATTGGGCCTCTAGCACACGACAGATGCCACCAGCGGCCAAGGAGCCTTTGCCTATACCGCCTCCAAGCACTCAGCCGTCCGTATCAATCTCTAGCATGGGACTCATCGATAATATTATACCTACAAAGGCTGGTGGCATCTCGGTTTTCGATCCATGGGTAACGGGAGAAGAGCTTCGGAATGGTCTTGGGTTCTTTTTGGGAACATATAGGGGCCAACTGTGTCTAAGCGCTGCATACAACGATGCGTGGCATGATAGGCAAGAGGTCGAAACTTATTTAGAAATGTGTGTAGATATTGCGTTTAAAGGCCTTAAATCTTATATCTTCTAGCACAATACACGCTTTCTGAATTGGCGAGCTTACCAAGACATGCGCTGAGAATCTGCAGCAATAAATGAAGATACTGAGGAAATAATAAAGCGGGCAGAAAGATGTCTCGGACTGTGAGGATTATAACCATTCAAACACTGCATCATATAGTATAACATTGCTCGCCCACTTAGTCAACGAATTTCTCTTTACTGGAGTAATAACTTCATGAATGACATATTAAATGTACCTGATTCTGTTTGAACTGCACCTGTGTGTTGTTATTCACTCTGGGGATCTGACCCAATAGCTCAGATTATTAGTCAGGTAGCTTGTTCAAATTCAATTTCGTCCTTCCAGTAAAAGACGTAGATGTTCGGCTGCGTGGGCAGTCATATTGCTTGCCGGTTGTTCCTTAGCTGCTAATGGACACTCCCCAAGCGACTGGAACTAATGCAGCCCGGCCGACTCAGGATATCGCGTGGAGCAAAACTTTTCGTTATTTAGGAGCGCTGTCATGAGCAAGTATTCGCAAAAAGGCAAATTGAGAAGAAAAAGCGGCAATTCCATCACGAAACATGTTAGGCGCTCGTCTCCTCGCTTACATGGCAACCCGCATATCCCTCGCCAGATATATTATGGATCGGGAGATCAGCTCGGATGAGTGGAAACACGCCCCAGCGGGGAGTTATTGCCTTTCCAAATTTGACGTGCCAACCACGATGGCAAAGGATTGAGTGATGCCATGCAATATTGCAACAACTGGAACCTAGCCGAGTTCGACGAGGCGGATCGAGTTAATTCACGAGCTGAATCAGGGCTTGTGTGTAGGTAGGTAGGTGTGTGTGGATCGCGGGGCCTCTCACAGCTCACAGGAATGCCTCTGTACTCCGTGGATGCCCCGCAAAGCTTGTCCAACGCATTCCCCGCGCTCAAGGACGAATCATACAACGAGCTGAGAGAACCACAACGACAAAAGGGGAAATGCGGGGAATTAGAGGAAAACAGAAAAAAGTACAGAGGTAAAAGCACCCTTTGCTCCTTGACCAACAATATTCGTAAGGAAGAACTCAATTCTCAAAGCGCGAGGGAGGATTCTTCTAAGAACAGTAATCCAATACCAAGAGAAGGCGAGCCTACGTAAACAGAAGCAGACTTGCGGTCTGTATTTGTAGGTGAAGAATGGCGCAACTCATTGATAACATCCCGGTGCTCCAGGCGCCCCTTACATCAATTCGTGCCTCTGGCGCTCAATATAATGGCCTCAACCCTGCAACTCGCACGCTACCTGCAGGATTTCAAAAGACATCTTCTCATCGTCCATTTCGCGCTGCTACTATTTTCGAACAGGATATAGAGGTTCCTCTTCGAGACGGAGTAGTCATTCGGGCGGACGTCTTTCGACCAGCGGACGTCAATGATCCCGTCCCCGCGTTGGTGGTATGGAGTCCTTACGGGAAATCAGGTACCGGTATGTTACAATCGGTTTCTAAAAGACTAGAGGAGAGAACCTTGAACTCAATAATACGAAGGATATTTCAGGCTTGACATCGTTCCGGGACGTGTGGGTGTGGCGCAAAGCAGGCTCTCAGGGTTTGAGAGTTTTGAAGGGCCCGACCCGGCAGAGTGGACAGCTAGGGGCTACGCCATCATCAATGTGAACAGCCGAGGGGCTTACGACTCACAAGGCGATGTCAGGTCAGCTTAAAATCCCACCAGTTACATGCTAAGAAATTTCCAAGCTAATGGCCTCTTAGATGGTTTGGCTCAGGGGAGGGTCATGATGGCTATGATACCATTGAACATCTCGCAAGGTTGCCGTGGTGCAGTGGGAAGATTGCCATGGTCGGAAATTCTTGGCTTGCAATGGCTCAGTGGCATATTGCTGCGCAGAATCCTCCTCATCTGACCTGTTTTGCTCCGCTGGAGGGCTGCAGTGACTTCTACCGTGAATCTCTATGCAGAGGTGGTGTCCCTTATCTACCATTTTGGGGGTTCCTCGGAGGACAGACTCTCTTTGGTCAGTTTAAAATTCTTCGTGCAAACCTCCGAGCATCGTCTCTAAACCTCGTCCAGGAAGAAACAATCAGGAAGACGTCATTGGTATGTTGGAAAAGTATCCCCGAATGAACGCATACTGGGAGGACAAGAGGGCAAAGATAGAGCAAATTAAAATTCCGTGTTATGTCCTCGCCAGCTATTCGACTGGTCTACATACTGTCGGTTCTTTTCGTGGGTTTGAAGATTTGCCCACAGACAATAAGTGGTAAGATGAAGATATTAAGCTGGATAATAGAGAAAAAAGCTGACTAGATGTTCTAGGTTGCGAGTTCACCCAACTCAGGAATGGCACGACCTATACTCTACTTCCCGAATAGAGGATTTGCAGCTATTCTTTGATTACTTCTTGAAACTTGAACCGAATGGATGGGAAAAGTCACCGAAGGTGCTGCTGTCTACGCTACGTTATAATAAGGTAAAATCCAAAACGAACAACTCATCGATTTTGCATGACCCATCTCACATGGCCTTTAGGAGCCCGAGCACAATCACATATTCACCGATTTCCCCGTTCCCAGCACAGAGTATCGTATCTATTACCTATCACAAGATGGCACACTTGCATGGAGCCCAGACCAAATGTCGACAGCACTGTCGTATCAGTCAGATGTAACAGCCCTTCAGATGGACTCGGACTCTGAAGAACTCAGCTTTGACTGTACGCTACCTGCCGACAGCTATCTAGTCGGGTATTCCAAAGCAGTTCTCTACATGTCATGCCCAGATCACGATGACCTGGATGTGTTTATACAAATACGCAAGGCCGATTCCAGTGGAAAAGTTCTTCAAAACATCAACATTCCCCTCCATGAGCTAGGTCTAGACGCCGAAGACGTAACTCGGATCAACACCAACGTGTATATTGGACCAATGGGTATCCTCCGTGCCAGCCGTCGCAAAATAGATGTGGATAGATCGAAGCCACATTGGGCCCTCCATAGCCATGACGAGGATGAAAAGATCTCGCCAGGGACCATTGTAAAGCTCGAAATTGGCATCTGGCCGTCTGGTATAAAATTTGAAAAGGGAGAGAAGCTGGTATTTAAAGTGTCTGGGCATGACATGAGGCTGGCCGAGTTCGAACCGCTGCGTGGCAAATTTACAACAAGCAACAAAGGGCGTCATTTTGTGCACATGGGTGCAGACTATCCTAGCTATGTCCAGGTTCCCTTTATCAAGGTATAGGAGGTCGAGACTACATTTTACGGTACCCCAGAGACCACCCTGTAGAAGTTACTTTATAAACATTGAGCTACGTTGGATTCAACTACCTCATCTTTAACTGTAATTGTGGAGAGAATATCATGATAGCTTGGGCATAGCTATCACAAGATAATACTACTTTAGAATCAGACTCTTGGATCTAGTCATATGAGATTCCGAATGCGTGAAAGGGGTTTAACTTGTCATCGTCTATTACTGCCTCCTTCGTGCTCGAATATGCACCCCGACTTCAACCATGAGCTTAGATTGGGATATACTATGGCAATTTTATGCTTCAAGCGTCACGTCATTGTAAAATTAATCCCACGTTGAGCCTTCCCCATATCAGAGTAAATAGGTACGATTGCCCCGCCTTCTTTGCATCTCTGTACATCGTGGGTATCCTATGCTTAAGACAACGTCAAAGCAACAATTCTTTAATGTTGTGTGACATAGCTTGTGTGGTACTAACATAGATTCCTACGGATGATGCGTCGAGGATCACTCGCTATCTGTTTGCAGTGCCGGAGAGGCGGAAGTGAAGACGCTGCCCCAGGAAATTGCCCCGCCCCCGCATCTCTTTGCCCCGCATTCTCGGAGACTAGAGGGATCGTCCAAAAACCACCATCGGTGTGACCTAGCACTAATAGCGTAGCCACGAGTGTTTAGTTATTAGGTATTTAACAGTATCTTAAAGTAGTGCGTGAACTGTTGCTCTCTGTTCAGGACACGTCTTAAAATCGAAACTTGAAACTATTGACATCATTAAAATGATTCTCTTACCAGTCGCTGTGGCCTTTCTTCTGTGCCTTTGGATCTTCCATAAAATTCGATCTACAAAGGGCAAAAGACTGCCTCCAGGGCCTCGCCAACTGCCGTTGATTGGCAACTTGCACCAGGCGCCCCAAAACAATCCATGGAGAACATATCAGCAATGGTCAACATTATATGGTCCAATCTTCCGCCTTCAGTACGGCCTAAATACAGTCATCATTCTGGGCAACTACGAGGCTGCCCATGATCTGCTAGACAAGCGAAGTAACATATACAGTTCAAGGCCGCGATCTGTGATGGGCGGCGAGAACGTGAGCAAGGGAATGCGAACCCTCTTGATGCCCTATGGCCAGCAGTGGCGCACTCACCAGCGTCTTCAAGCCTCTTATCTCAATATCCGAGTATCTCAGACCTACCGGGAACTGCAAGATGTAGAGAGCAAGCAACTCCTTTGCGAGTTGCTGGTGCCCGGTGTGGATTTCTCAGATCGATATCATCGATACTCTTCCAGCTTAATCTTTGCACTTGCATATGGCCGACGTCTCGAGACCGGTAGCGAGCCGGAGGTCAAGGCAATCGACAAGGTCATGGAAAACTTTCTCTATGCTGCGAGGGTTGGTACCTGGATCGTGGATTCTCTTCCATTTCTTAACTACCTACCCAATTTGCTGGCGCCTTGGAAGGTACATGGTGACCAGGTCCACGAGTTTGAATCGAGCCTGTATATGGGAAATATGCGTCGCGGAAAAAGGACGAAATCTTGGAATTGGTCAAAACAGGTTTCTGAAATGAAAGAGTCCAACGGCATGACAGAAAAAGAGCTAGCGTACGATGTGGGCATAATCTACGAAGCCGGGAGCGATACAACAACGATGGCTCTTGAAGTCTTCACTCTTGCCATGATTCTCAACCCCGATGTGATGAAGAAAGCGCAAAAAGAGATTGATGAAAATGCAAAAGGGCTCCCTTCCTTTGAAGATAAAGACAATCTTCCGTATGTTGATGCTCTCATCAAGGAAACTCTTCGCTGGCGACCGGTCTCTGCTGGTGGTATACCTCATGCTGTCACCCAGGATGATGAATACATGGGATTTCACATTCCCAAAGGGGCGACTGTCATTGGAAATCATTGGTCCATTCATCTCGACAAGGACGTATACAAAGATCCTCACAGCTTCAGGCCAGATCGTTGGATTGAAGATCCAACTCTTCCTCTAGCTCCATTCGGCTTCGGACGCCGCGTGTGCACAGGCCAACATATTGCGAGGAACTCGTTATTTATCAACATCGCACGTATCCTATGGGCCTTCGATATCAATTATGCCTATGAAGAAAATGAAGATGGGGAAAAAAGATGCGAAGTGGACCCATGGGCATTCACGCAGGGATTCAACTCGCGTCCATTGCCCTTCCGCGCTTTCTTCACTTTGAGATCTGAGGAAAAGGCTACTGTAATACGGGAAGAATGGGATGCGGCCGACAAAGATCTTGACCAAATCCTAACAAGGATTAGGTCCTCGCAAAGGACAAGATAAAAAAGTTCCTCGGCGTTTCCACAAGTCTAAATCTTCAATTATAGTGTCCCAGTAGTACAATATATATGGCATTCGGTGCGACTTCATCTGCATGCAAATTTGGGGTCTGGATGAATGATGTAGATGTAGTTGTACACTATCTAGAACAGTTTATCATTTCCAACAATGGTAACACGTATCAATGAAGGAATGTTACACTTTAATCACAATAAAAAAACGTACCCATATTGTGGATGAACGGCTCTGCACCTCATCTCATAATTCATCATCAGCGTCTACCTAGAGTAATGTCTTTCAAGTCATGGTCTTGGCACATAACAACCCTGACGGATCAATGGTGAAATTCGCGACATACCCGTCAGCTTGTATTACTTGTTCATCATGAAACGTAACTCCTTCGTTACAATGCATCTGTCAATCGACGACCGGTGACCAAGGGCTTAGTGAGCAACGAAGTAGTTCTCGCGGAGCGTCCCTTGAGAATCCCGCAGAATGGAGAGTTTGCCACCACCTCCGCTTCGAAGCCCCGCCAAATCTTCCCCGCCAAATTCTTACCGCAGAAGAACTCTCAGGGGGCAGTCCAACTCTAGCACACGCCAGTACCAGATACGCGGGCGCATGGTTCAAATCAGGAACTCCTCACAAAATAGAGGACGTGGGTTGGCCAACAGATCAGTCGAGTAAAAATGGCACCTGCTCAGCTAGCAAGTCCATCTGAATGAGATTACTGTATTTTGGGACTCAAGCCGCTAAAAGCTATTCATGGAAGCGTGGTTCCACGGCACTGGCAGGAGTCAATCTGTTATATTTGCCAAAAAAAAAAAGGACATAAAAGCTTTCCCAGACACGCTTTTGCAGTTTTAACACTCTTGAACATTGGACAGAGACAACCCATATGAAGTACGCCAGCTATGTTGCAGAGAGGAAGAACGCACCCGGAGGCGGATTTATCGTGACTGCTAATCATCCAAAGGGGATACTCATCAACCTCATTCATGAGCAACAGACTGCTGAGGCGACGTCTGAGTACAAAGTAGCCTTAGCCTAATATAAGTATGACTGGCGTTTATCTATCTCAGGAATCCAACGTTGCAGCGGATAAATACGAGGAGGGCTAGTTTAGAAGTTTTGAAACGGTTTCAATTCCCCTGCCGAGTGGTCTATGGGGGAGGTGTATTGTCATTTGAACACCTGGTCAAAGGTCTAAGAACATACTAGAGATTATACTACCTTTTGCAATATTGCGACTACATGGTGCCTCCTTAGTATGTGAGATAATGTGACGACTGAAGTGCTCATTCTTTGCAGAATCTGCTCACGCAGATGGCGAACCATCCGGTACTTATTGCCAGTACAGCGACTGCTTTGACTACGCAGGGTGAAGAGTGGGAAGTGGTTCAGTGTTACTGATGTCTCACCAGGTGTCATAATATGTTGCATTTCAATGGGTTTGCTTCAGGTGATACAAGACATACTTCAAGTACGAGACCCTGGCAAAGCTGGGTCTTGGTACCCGGTTGTTCTATCCGTCGTAATAAGCTTATGCCATAGACTCAGCATTAGGTCTAAGACCCACAAGATCTGCCAAAATTGAAACTGGAAGCTTTATGGGTAAATTCTAGCTCTACATAGCTTTAGTAACATCTAATATACGTTCCATTCTCCGACGGCATTATAGCGTTCCTTATCACTTATTATCAATGATAGTTTGAACAATATAGGGTATAACCTAGCAATAAGCACTGCAAAGTTGTAGCTCCTTGAGTGCTGAACTTGCTTTGACATTTGTTTTCAACAAATTATGAACCCGACTGACCTGGAAGATAAGAACATTGGCCACAACGGACATGGCGTTATAACTAGGAACTCGCAAGTCCGGGTTCAATTTTGATCCACCCACAAGTAATACGAGCAAAAAGTCCCCGGCGGCCACGTAAACAGCCTCCAAGCTCAACATGCCCCTGCCCCTATTCTTCAAGCATTCGGGCCTTACTTGCAGAGCATGGTTTACCTCCACGAAAATCGGATTTACACGCTCACAGTATATATTTCCGATGGTAAGCACTAGCACCTGAACAGTTAACTGAACGGAGCAGTATGTGGAAGATTGAAGCAATATAAAAACAAATAGTCAAGACAATTAACAGTAATGTGAATTCCCACCAAACATTCACTTTCACCTTTTCTATTGATCGGCACTATGAAAATTACCCCCGTCTTGCTCTCAAGCTTGGCTTTGTCCCTCGCTGAGAGTACATCCAACCTCCCAGGACTACTCCAAAACATATCCAGCACGGTGTTTTCTCAGCTGAGAGATACATCCCGTGATATATGGGAAAATCCAGAGCTTGGCCTCCTTGAGTTTCACGCCCACGATGTCACAATTGAATATTTTCAAGCACTCGATGTTTGGGAGGTGACACCTCACGCTTTCGGTATGGCCACCGCGGTTGCTGCAGAGTTTGAAAATCGACCAGATGGTTTCAATGGTGATATCCCTACTGTCGGCTTTATTGGCGAATTCGACGCGCTTCCAGGAGTTGGTCACGCCTGCGGGCACAACCTATTGTGGTTGAATGCTGTCCTAGCTTCTCGTCTTGCTGCTGAGGCCCTCGTGGAGTTGGGTATCCCAGGCAAGATTCTACTACGGATAACACCAGACGAAGAGAATGGTGCTGGCAAGAATACTGTGGAACAGCATGCAGGATTCGATGACGCCAATATCTGGCTAATGGCACATCCCGCCCCGGCCAACGCCTTTGCGCCTGGGAACGTGCGCCTCAACCTATTCTCAAGCTTCAAGAGGGACACACATTATGACGCCGTCAAGGCAACGTACCAGGGTATGTTATCGGTTCACGACTTGGCCGATCTACCTGGCACAGCTTCATCCGTAGCTCTGATAGAGGAAGTCAGTGATTGGGCTGTTAATGTTATCCAGCAGCAGATTGGTCTTGGGATTTCAGGAACAACAGTCGATACTGTTCACAAGACCGTTTCCTCCATTCTGGACGCAACATATCCCAACGTGACCTATACGGTGGAAAATGGCGTGGACGGGGTTGACCTCATGCTGCATGGGCCTGGGGGGCATGCCTCGGCCAACTCTAATGGACCTCTTGTACTCTCTATTGAGGTGTTTCGAAGGTTGTCTGGTGATTCGTCTTTGTCGTTCTATCTTCCTCAGAACACGACACAGAAAGAGCTAGGCTTTGTAAGCGACATTCGGACACGCTACGATACGGACATCAATGCAATCGCCAAAGTGGTTAGTGATGCCATTGACGGTGCAGACTCCATCACAAGCGATATTATCTACCCAGAATTTGAGGTAGATCCTTATCTAGCAAGTTTCATGACCGAACTCCTTGCTACTGACGCATATGGCTCGTCTAATTTTGTTACAACGGACAGTGCACTGGCAGCTACTGATGCATCGCTAGTTCAGCAGCCAGAAATTGACCCAAATACAAAAAGGCTTCTGAGTGTAGCTAAAGTGGTGCTGCAGCCATTGTTCAACATTTGCGAGAACCCCACGACCTGTGGGACAAATCATGAACCGCTTTTTGCGCAGTTTACTGGAACAGACTTTGCCTTTAACAAGACAGAGATCATGGGGAGAGCCCAAGCGCATACCGCTGTATTGTTGCTTACTGATCCTGAGATGATGACAGCAGCGACAGCCCTTATCCGTAGCAAGGGCGTGATTACCAACTAAATAATTTATTATAAAGTATATATTCAATAAGGATAGCGTATTAAGATGTTATGATAGCGCCGGTTCCTAAATATTTGGATTGTATTTATCTAGTTTTCCATACATTAGTCTACATCAATATCACCAAGCTCTTATCCTGCAGTGCCCACCCATCAAGTTCCCTCGTATATAACGTCGATTGGTATTGCATAAAATGCATAAATTGTAGGAAATTACCTATCCACAAAGTACCAGATTTAGGTATCTAAGGAATCTACCGAATAATTAAAATGCAACTACAGCAGCTGCGAGTATACAAACAGTGATTTGCATGGAAGATATGATACGCTGATTGACAGCCCCTGATGTGAACGGAGGGAGGCTTTGAGAGACAGCAATACTAGTCTTAGTGGGTCGCAGCGAGTTGGTGTCTTTTCTGGATCCAGATGCTTCGTAAGAGCTAGCTGCAGCACTTGGACTTCCTAAAGAAGACCCTATCGGCCACGTCTTCATACTTTCACCGCTATTAGCGGCGATTGTGGGGGAAATTTGTGTCTCTGACGGATGAGTCTCGGAATAGTTGTTAATTGTAACCGATACGCTATCCGAGTTAAGGTTTGGCGTGGTAAGAGGTATGTTGGATGCTACTGTAGCGGGACAGTAAGTTGTCAACGATGTGATAGTTTCGGTACGGATGGAACCGACGACACAGCCGGCTACATTTGAGAGGCAGCTAGTAATAGTGTACAAAGTAGTTGAAGTTACAGCTGACGTAAAATTTGACGATACAGGAATAGCAGTATTAGATCTGCTGGACAGTCTAGTGCTGTTTGTGTAACCGACGCTGGATGTTGACGTAGCGATAAAAGTAGAAGTCGGTGCAGTCTCTCGACAATCACCAGTGAGAAGTGGGACAGCATCAGGTCCCTTGCCAATTGCCACCAGGTGAGAGCCACAATCTGCACTATTGGCAAGGTGAATATTCCTGTTGTCCCAGTCATAGACAACGTAGGCAGCTCGGAGAAAGGTATCTCCTAGAACAGGCATTTCGTCATTTTGTTGAACGCCCAAAGCACAGGAACTCTCATCTACTTGCAATATAAAATCTTCCAATGGCACTTTAATGATGGCATTTCCAAATTTGAAGTTGACAGAACCATTGGAGCCAGGGACAGGGCAATCAACCTGGTAAAGTGGACCTCTCGCTTGGGCAGACGGGAAACCCTTAAGCAGCTCATTGACTATGGGACCAGGGAGGGAACTGAGAGTAGCTCCGCTATCGAGAAGAACTGGCTGGCCATCAACTTTGTCAAAGGCTGTCACTTCAGTCCCGTTCTCAGTGCTGACAGTAATGCCGTCAAGGTAGATCCAAAAGCGGGTTGCACCATCTGGGGACTGTTCAGCGGGAATGACAGGCCGTTTCTCAAGGTGCCCAGAGAATTTGCCAGTATCAATACCCCCGAAGATAACTGAACCGCGCTGGCTTTCAATAGATCGCAGGTCAAGACTATACGCTCGACTGTTTGTGAAGCCCTGCTGAACAAGTGTATTAATGACAGTGGGATACGGATCATCCCAGCCCCTAAGGTCCGGCCCAGCGCCAAAGATACCATAGTTTTCGGGTTCACTGTCAAAGGCAACCCCGAAGAGCTGATTTCTGAGCTTAGCAGAGCCAATTTTCACGGCCTCATAAGCATAGGTCATGTTCACATATCCACTTCCGTAGCCGATAACATGCTTAATACCAGTATTGTTAAACGTACTACTTTTGGCGCTGTCGAAGTGACCCAGCTGCTGACACAGACTCGGATTGCTGGCCTTGGTGCAGTTAGGGTTAACCCACAGCTCAGAAGAACCAGTGTCAAACAGAACGCTAACCAGCTGACCTGGGGTGCCCATTTCGATATCTATCGAGTAAAAGGTACCCTTCAATTGGTTCGTCAAGCTGTTGCCCATTTGTCGACGATTGATGGCCCGTAGAGGCGCACCAGGGGATGCAGTGATAGGGTATTTCAGCATCCCAGGATGGTGGACCATACGATTGTTTGTTGGCGGTCCAGCAGCAACGGATGCTGCGAGCATAAAGGGTAGTGTTTTCAGCGCGGAGACCAGCATGATGAATAAATATCTCTGTCTGTGGAAACAGATAATAGCTAAAGAAAGACAGCACCAGAATTTCTCTGGAATAATTGCAACGCGGATCAATGAAGTAGAACTTGTGTTTGTAATAACTCAAACAATGGTCGGTAAACGAGAGATGGCCTGTAACAAGCGATTGAGGACGGCGGGTTCTGTCTTCTTCTTATAGTCCAGTTCCAAGAGTTGTTCCCAATTCAAAATATAACGTAGGGTAACAATTGTTGGGCTCATAGGTAGTGCATGAGACCAGCCATGATCACTTCTACTATGAACCACCTCTGTCACCCTAAATGCAGTTAGCTTTGACGACTCATCCTATCAACGGCGAGGAAAACGTACCGCGTAGTTCAAGTGCAGGGCCAACTTCGGCTCACAGGATATACGCATCGCATCTCGTTCTCGTTCGTTCTCTCTCACTCGTTCTCGCTCCATTTGCGGCTGCGCCTTCTTACCCGCACTATCCCAGCTGCCCAGCCGCCCCCGGCTTACGGCTGGGCTGGAAAGATCTGTACCAAGTTGGTCTTGTCAGTGTGATTGGGCGTGATATATGGTGCAAATGGAAATTATGGAGAGAGATAGCGAGATGTCTGCACGAGTGCTAAATCTCATCTCAAAGCGTCCATCGGGAAGTTTGGCACGTTTCATCTGTTAAATACACTCGCTCTACCCTTGCAGAGGCAGGGCTAATACCAACTCTACTAGAGAAAATATAAGCATTAACTATGAGAGACGTAGGCCTAGAAGTTCGGGTAAAAGGTAGCCTAGTAATAAACCAAGTCTACCTTATCTATTTTACCTACTCTGCGGAATACTTGTTAATTAGTAGCTTTATACTACTAAATGACGCAAAACTCGACTTCGGCGATTCTGTCGGCGATTTTCTTCATATGGCCTACCCATGTAGTATAAATGTTCTAGCCCCATCTTGTATCTAACGCATTATCAATTTCAATAGCTCAGTATGTATGCATGCGGTCAAAGAAGCAAATATTTCAGCGCGTCTCATTTCATGACTCGATGGACACTTTGAATCACCTAGATGTCGAGCGTCGCGGAGTAATTTTTATTATCACGCTACAAAGGCCGCCAGAGAATCGGCTTACTATGAAGCTGTGCCAAGACCTCATCTCCACATATCGACGCATTGAGCAAGAGCTATCAGCTGAGACACTTGAGCCAGAGGGTGCTGTAATCTTAAGAGGACGCAATGCGAAGTTCTTTACAACTGTAGGCCGCTTACAATTCTAACATTGAATCAATTACCTGTCTAACAAAGAGCAATAGGGCTTAGACCTGGATGAAAGAGGTGTAAACCCTTTCTCCAGTACCGATGGCTTCTATCCAGTACGTCTATCTGGCCCCAATCTTGGACTTTTTCTTACAGCGGAAAACTAGTTACTTCGCACCCTTCTCGATTTCCCGTTCCCTACTATATGTCTCATTACCGGCCATACCTTTGGCGGCGCATGTCTCCTCACTCTTGCCCATGATTATCGCATCATGAACTCCGAACGCGGGTTTTGGTCAATGCCACCCGTGAACCTAGGTCTCCATTTTGACGGCATGGGTTCTTTACTTCGTGCTAAGCTACGTCCACAGGTGTCAAGGGCAGTGTTGTTAGAAGCGCACAAGTTCACTGGCAAGGAAGCATTCGAAGCGGGCATTGTGGATGAAATTGCCCCGCCTGAAGAGATGCTAGACAGGGCAATTGCTTTGGCGGAGAAAGTTAAAGGAAAAGCAAAGATGGGCGTTTTTGCGTTGTTGAGACTAGAGTTGTACGGGGAAGCTCTGCGAGAGTTTCAAAAGATTAGCCATATCCACAGCCATGAAGTATCAAGACAGCCAAAGGCTAAAATTTAATTTCACTCTGTTACAACAGAAACTTACAGCTCCCGTTCGCGCTGTTTAGCCTACTGTTACGCTAACCATGGAAGTTAAGGAACTCAGCACCCAGACTTTATTTTCACCATAAGTTAATTATTTGCCAGCGTGGGAATATCTTCGGTCATTTTATTGGCTACGAGTCTCTTCTATGAACTTGAGTGCTCTGTTTAAATAGATCATAAACTCCCGAGGGTTTTCCGTCATCGGAAAATGGCCCATCCGTTCCATCTTCTCGAACCGAGCGCCGGGAATTCGGGCTGCGGCTTCACCACTAGCCTCAGGACTGCAGCTATAGTCATACTCACCAGTCAACATGTACACCGGACAAAATTTTGTATCAATCTTCTCAATTCGCCCTCTTCCATCCCAACCACGGAAGTAGAACTTCAGGTCACCTTGAAATATCCCAGCAGATTGCGACGAATAGATCCACCAGATTAATCGTTTCTGGAATTCGGGTGTCGTAGGGGCAATCATCCCACATACTCGCTCAGGGTTTATGACGGATTCATTGAGATGACCACCAAGTTCATAGGGGGGCTGTACTAAAGGCAGATGAGCGGCAGCTTCCACTGGAATGACTCCTCCAATTCCGAGCTCTTTTGCTCGAATGGCGACCGCAAGACAAACATGGCCTGCCATACTAGCACCGGACACAATGGGCTGGTGGAGCCTCAACTTCTTGATGACTTGGTGTATGATCTCAACATAGGTGTCTTCGTCATTAGCATATCCTTGCGGTAGTTGCTGTTGCCCTGGATATGACCTCCCATGACCAGGTAAGTCAAATGAGTACATAGTATATCGCTCTTGGAGACTCTTGTTGTTCATGAGATCATGATACTCCCGGGAGTCGGCACCGGCGGTGTGAAGCCACAGGATCTGCCTTGGCCCCTCCCCTGCAGTCTCATAGAAGATCTTAGTGCGACCAAAGACAGGCAAATCGAGCCATGCATAACGTCCCACAATTGAATCGTCTTCCTGATCCTCATGGTATCCGATACCATTTGTGACTGGCGCCTTAGAGTTCGCTATATGTCGACGTGCTGTATCAAGGAAGAGCCGCCATAGCCTTGCACTTCTTCCAAAGGCTTGAGCGTCTCCCAAGATACCCACTCCAGGTTCAGAACCCAGTATGCGCAAGATACCCCAGTAGGATTGATATGGAGGCTTGGGAGTAGGAGAAAAAAACTCTTTCCAGTCTTCAGACCGAGCGGCCAGAGTGAATTCAGTGTGTCGTTGATTGTTCCATTCTAAAAGTGCTTGGCTAGCTTGAATAGTCACAAGCAGGGTAGACTGTGTGTCGCTACATGTAATGCCAAACGACACGTCATGTCCAATGGAGGAAGCCCGGAACTCCTCGTTGGAATTGAAGTAGGATTCCAGTCTGGGCAGAGTTGGTCGCAATTCCGCCTCAAAGTTCCAAAATGCCATTGTCGTAAAGGCTGTAGCAATATCCAGTGCGTCTGTACTTGGTTAATGAAAGCTTGAGTGAGAATGGCTCTTAGCCGTATTCATTTATATAAGAGTGGCTGTATAGATCAAGAGAATGCAGCTTTCCCCACGGTATTGTGGGATTAAGGCCATTTAGTGCACACCAAGATGCGGGGGAACACGCGCATTCAACTTTCTCCGGATGTTTCAAAAAATCCGACGGCGAGGCCTTATTGCCCTCGGCGTTTTTCCTAGTCACTTTTAGTCCAATATTGTGAACGGTCCGTCTTTAAATGTCGGATTCATCTAATTACTATGATTCTCATTCATTACAAACTCGAGCTGTTTAGCGCCGCGAAAATATATTGTCCTATTATACCTCATCATGGCAGATCAGGCGATCCCAAAGCATATGCTCGCCTGCCAGGTTTTACAGGTATGACACATGTAGCGTTTTGATTAGAGAGAAAAAGACAACTGAAAAGCATTTTATTTTCAGTTTAATGAACCGTATGTTATTCGTGAGGTGCCTGTACCTCAGAGCATCGGACCACACGATCTTCTGCTGAAGACTGCAGTCGCCTCATTATGTCACACCGATTCCATGGTTCAAGAGGGCAAGATGGCTGGAACAACTCTGCCTATCACAGGCTCTCACGAAGGTGTTGGCACAGTTCTTGCAAAGGGTGAGGCTGTGACCAAATTTGCATTACGCGATCGCGTTCTTGCTGGAATCCCTTTCCATCAGTGTTGGCAGTGTGAAGATTGCAACAGCGAACACCCCCAATACTGCTCGGATCGTGCTGGTGGCATTGGGCTTCAGGTCGATGGTGCTTTTGCTGAGTATATCCTGATTGACTCCCGAAGCGCATCGCTTGTCCCTGCTGCCTTGCACTTTACAGACGCAGCACCCCTGGCTTGTGCTGGTATCACCGTGTGGCGCGCACTGCTACAAACTGAACTGAAAGCAGGAGATTGGTTAGGTATCGTGGGATCTGGAGGCGGTCTGGGTCATTTAGCTGTTCAGTTTGCAAAGGCTAAGGGGCTGCGAGTAATCGGGCTAGATGCTCGTGATGAAGGGATCAGTCTGTCCAGAGAATCCGGGGCGGAAGTTGTTGTTGATGTACGAAGTGGGCTCGACTCTGCTGTTAAGCACGTTTGGAAAGCTACCCAAAACAAAGGCGTGTCTGCCACCATTAATCTGAGCGATGCTACGTCGGCAGCCGCCCTCGCGTGTGCTGTAACTAGGAAGCACGGTCGTATGGTACAGGTTGCTCAGGTATGTGTTTACATCCCGAAACATCCTATTTACTTATCGCTTACAAATTCAACCTTTCTACAGCCTGTTGAGGTAAAGATTCCATATCGCGAACTGATCTTTAGAGATATCTGTGTGGTTGGCTCGTTGACGGCGTCTCCCAAGCAAACACAAGAGATGTTGGAATTCGCAGTACAGTATGGAATCAAGGTAAAAACTAATGTCTATCACGGCTTGAGGGAGATACCAAGAATGGTCAAAGATGCGCATTCAGGGTTAATGAAGGGGAAGAGTGTGGTTGTAATTGATAGCACGCAAGTGTAGATACTCAATCTTGAAGCTGCTGTTTAAGCACCTATACCAGTCCCAATCTCGTACCGAAGCTACGTGGCTTATGTAAAACTGTCATAAGGTGCACATATAATCGGTAGGCATTTCTTCAGATCGTGTTGCCATCCAGGCAGATGCGTGGGATAAGTGCTCGGCGTTTTATCCCCCATATGCTAGTATGCTAGTATAACGTACCCCATATCTACCCCAGACTTTCCCCGCGCCAAATCCTGTGCCACGACCCACAAAGAATACACCGAGACCATCCACAAGGAGATTGCCATGTGCTTCTGGCTTTGCCAGCCAATATATCTTCAAGGAGGAGGAGAACGCTAGCGCCAATTGGCGTTATACAACTTTTAGTGAATATGGAATGGGCAACATTTAGCTAACGGCGATTCGTGTAGTCTAACAAAGAATGGAAAAGTATTACGCTTGGCTATTACTGGAGTGGAGAGACTCTTATTTGAATACGTGACTTCTATATAAACTACTCATTTGACATGACTCTGACATTACTGTCGCAAAGAATCCACCAGTAGACTCGTCATGACTGTAGACGGCACTATGGATAGCAAGAAAGAAATCAGCATGGTTGAGGACGCCGATCCAAACGGCGAGTCCATACCACAACTAGACGAGGCCGAGTTCAAGAAAATACTACGTCGTATCGATCTGCGGTTGATTCCACTTCTCTCAGTCCTCTATCTCCTTTCCTTTCTCGACCGAGGCAATGGTAATTTCCCTTCCTCTAGTCGTACTTCTGTTGATCTTATCCGGGAAATTTGCTGATCCTCGTCTGCAGTGGGAAATGCCAATGTTGCTGGCTTGAGCAAAGATTTGCATCTCACCGGAACGCAATACAACATTGCTTTGACAATGTTTTTTATTCCGTATGGCCTCTTCGAAGTGCCTAGCAATATACTCCTCAAGATTTTGAAGCCACGCGTGTGGATCCCCATTATAATGCTATCTTGGGGGACGATTATGACGTGAGTAACAAATCCTCTCAGTTAAGATGAAAGAGTAATGTATCTTACTTAGCGCCAATACAGGTTGATGGGAATTGTTCAGAGCTACGCTGGCCTTGTGGTAGCCAGAGTTTTCCTTGGTATTGCAGAGGTACTTACATCACCATTGAACCCGCTCTCTAGAACGAACTTATTGACAAAGGAGAAAGGCCGGGGTTTTTCCCGCAGCTTCGTATCTTCTAACGTGTTGGTATCCACGTCATGAGGTCCAGTTACGAATGGGCTACTTTTATGGAGCTGGTGCTCTATCTGGTGCCTTCTCCGGCCTCCTTGCCTTTGCCATTGAGAAAATGGATGGGGTTGGTGGGCTTGCAGGATGGCGGTGGTAAGGACTAGTCCTTCTCAGAAAAAACTATTGATCTATTCTGCTGGATCTGCGCTTACCAAACTTTTCCTAGGATCTTCATTATCGAAGGACTGCTTACGGTAGTCGCTGCTGTAGCCACCCCCTTTCTTCTACCCAACGATCCCATGAGTTGCAAGTTCCTCAATGATACAGAGAAAAAGCATGTCATAAATCGCCTTCGGGAGTTCCAGCAGACACAACGAGCTGGTGAAAGTGACCCTTTTAAATGGGAATACTTTTGGCAAGCTTTTACGGATTGGAAAGTCTGGATGTCAATACTGGTGTATTGGGGAAATGCGATGCCAATCTATGGGTAAGCAATACCCATCTGTCAAAAAATTGAATTTAAGTGTTCCCTCTTTTTCAGATGGTTTACAGTGTAGGGATTTTCTTCTCACAGGTTTATTTACACTCTGCCGGTGGTCATTGACGAGCTAGGTTACTCGGCCACCAATGCAGTGAGTCAACAGATTGACACAGCTGGTAACTCTTTGCTAACAGGTAATTCAGCAACTTCTCACCATTCCAGTGTACATTGCAGCGGTAATAGCTACGGTCACCTCGGCGTATTTTTCTGATCGCCTCAAGACTCGATCTCCTTTTATCATCATTCCACAGCTGTTCGGCGCGCTCGGCTTGGTCATTGTCATGGCAATTCCAAAGGAAAGGTATCCGGGAGCCGTGTATGGAGCATTGTTTATCGTGGCTATCGGCTTATACACAACGATTACGGGCGTTGTGTCGTGGAACGGTATGCTTTCTTCCTAGAATCATCTTAACATTTCGACTTATTAACCGAGTACAGCAAATAACTTGGCAGGAACGTGGAAGCGCAATATTGGACTGGGCTTACAGATCAGTATCGGTAACTTGGGCGGCGCAGTGGGGACTAATATTTATCTCAGGCAGCAAGCACCCAACTATTGGCTGGGATTCGGCTTTTCCCTTGGTATTCTCTTGGTTGCCAGTTCGGCTGGTATGATCATGCGCATTGCTTTGCAGCGCATCAACAAAAAGCGTGAGAGTATGAGTCGTGAGGAGATTCTTGAAAAATATACGCCGGAAGAGTTGGACCGAATGGGCGACAAGAGTCCCCTCTTCATCTATACTCTTTGAACTTATGGGTCTACGCTGTCAAACTCAGAAGGCTTTGGATGCCCCTCTTTCTAGGGTATCCGTAATATCTTGTTTACACGCATCTACCTGCAGTCGCAGTTCCTTAGGCCTAGCACTCTGGTAGAAATGAATTGTTTTAGGCGTTTACATATCGAAATCAATAGCCTGAGTACTCATGCTTCGTGATACATTACTCCATAGTTTGACAACAAAGTCCGCGAATGTGCTGCTTCTTTCTTTCTCAATACCCGCGGATTTAGTATACTCTTACATTCATGGGAATTCCGGGAGATCAGTGACGAGGAACACCTGGGCGTTACCATACATAGTACTCCGTACAGTTCAATAATACATTCACATTAGCTTATAAATGCATCTGAAAATTTCGGGAATCGGAAGGGCAGTTCACCTGGTCAGTTGACGTGCTCCTAAAAACGCCATGCCCGCCCGCTACTTGGGGCTTCCTATCGAAAATTCACCGCCGATGTTACCGGCGCTATGATGCGCCTTGGTAGCCCTTCGGCGCCCCATCCCAGCTGATTCGCCGGCAATCCGCATCGTCGGCGATTCCTCACAGAGCAACTTGTGATCGTTTGACCCAATCAACTGATTCACTAATTAGCATTGTCATACGATAGATTTGCATAATGCCGTTTACAGTACATATTCTGGACTACTTAGATGGCTTTAGGATAGCTTTTTCGATCATCACCTAATTTGGCAGCCAAGCAGAAAGCAACACCTCGTACACGATGCAGACAGACTTTACCAGTGAACTCAAGCCTGCCAGCCCAGGCGGGAGTGTCCTGATAGAACAAGAAAGAGCTCGTTCATCAATTCCTGTGGATGCTCTCTCTGAGTTCATCTTGGGCAAGCAATGGCTTCAGATGCAACGGAGTCTGTTGCCCTTGTTAATGGGCCAAAAGCTTCTCTCTAAGCGAACGCAAATGAACCTCTCTCGGCCTGACCGATATCTCCTTGGTCTAGCTCGAGCAAAGCTTCTCCGACGAATGGCTGATCAGTATCACTGGTCAGACGAGGAGTACGAAATGGCTAAATATCTTGTTGACGACGTGTCGCCTTATACTCTCCATACCACGATGTTCCGGCAAACCCTCCGAGAGCAAGCTAGTGATGAGCAGCAGCAGTACTGGCTTCCGAAACATGGTCGATGGGAGGTGATTGGGGCCTATGCACAGACAGAAATGGGCCACGGGAGCAATGTCCGAGGTATCGAAACTGAAGCTCGATGGGACCCAGCGACTAAATCGTTCATCCTTCATAGTCCGACATTGACAGCGAGTAAATGGTGGAATGGGTCACTAGGCCGCACGGCCACTCATGCAATTGTAGTAGCCCAGTTGCTGATTCCAAAGAAAACTGCTGCCAAGGATCCAGTGGAATACGACAGATTGGGCCCTCATCATTTTGTTGTACAAGTTCGCGACAAGGTGACGCATCAGCCCTTGGATGGAATTGTGGTCGGAGATATAGGGCCCAAATATGGCTACGCACCCATGGACAATGCGTTTATGCTCTTCAAGCATCACAGGCAAGGACCATATACCTCAGCAGCTAGCCCTTGAAGCTTATAAGCTAATATTCGATAAATCGCCAGAATTCGACATGATGCCATGTTAAGTCGATATGCCAAATTAGATCCCGAAACTGGTGTTTACACGAAACCAGAAGCTCCCAATGTCGTGTACGGATCACTCACTGAGGTCGGTTTGAGGCTGCCCGCATTAAATTGGAGTGACGTAGTTGATGTAGCTAATGTAATGTTTTTCAAGGCTCGATCACGAATCGTGAATCACGCCAGGCTGGTTCTGGCACGCGCTGTTACTGTTGCAGTCCGCTACACTACGATCAGACGACAGTTCAAAGATAAAGACGACCATTCGGAAGCACCTGAAACTTCTGTTATCGACTATTCAACGGTTCAGATCCGTATCTTGCCACTGCTTGCCACCGTATTCGCTTTGCATTTCACAGGCCAGGTCATGAAGGAAACCTTCTTGTCCAATCGGGAGAGAATTGCACAAAATGATTTTAGTGGAATGGCAGAGCTGCACAGCTTGTCATCTGGCCTCAAGAGCCTGTGCACTGACCTGGCGGCCAACGGTATTGAGACATGCAGGCGCGCAATGGGAGGTCATGGATACGGAGGCTACAGTGGACTAGTGCAACTCAATGCTGATTATCTATCGAAACCTACTGTTGAGGGAGATAACTGGATGATCACCCAGCAGGTAGCCCGATACCTTATGAAAGTCGCCAAGAGAATCACAGAGAAGCACGGGATTAAACAAGAGACAAGAGCAGAAAAATTGCTCGAAAAGTATCAGCTGCCCCATAATGGAACTAACTTCAACATACTGAAGGATCATTCTGCGCTGGCGGACGCTTTTGAACATCGAGCAGCTCGGATGGTAAGTCTATCCAGCATTAGGCGGCGTCAGCGAGCTTACCATCTTCTACAGACGTTCCAGATCTATGCAGAGAGAGTTAAAGAAGGTCGATCGGAGAATGAGATGCTTATAAAGATGCATCTGCTGTCACATGGTAAGTGCTGGCTTCAGTTCAGAAGCTCAGCTATGTTAACGCTTCAGTAGCTTATTCGTATTCCATTTTGGTCCGAAACTTTTATGACCAGATAACAAACCTGCAGAATTTCGGACAGGAAACAATCAATGTGATGTGGGACTTGTACACTTTATTTGCGTTATTTACGATGCAGAACAATGCTCTTGAGTTTATTCAAACTGAGACGGTATCGCTCGATCAACTTAATGCGGTGCCGGATCGAATTTTTGAACTGATGAGGCGTATACGGCCGCATGCCGTTCGGTTGGTTGACGTCTGGGCTCTACCAGATTATCTTCTTGACAGGTAAGTTCTTCTTAAGTGTCATTTGCTACGTTACGGGACTAATTCAATGTGTTCACTTAGCTCACTGGGTCGTTACGATGGTCGTGTATACGAGGACATGTTTCATCGCGCTCATGATCTCAACCCCTTGAACCGCATTACCGTCAACCCCGATTACAAGAATCCAGAACTTGTGCTAGGTTCCGGGGATGGCAACGCTATTCTAGCTAAATTGTAGATTTACTTCTCGTGCTGTCATAACTGAGGCGAAATGGAAAGATCAATGCTGCCAAGTGGAGAAAAATCACCATAACTCCTACTAGGTAGTAGAGAGTTACTAGCACAAAAGTCGTCCCAAAACTTCTCACACATTATTTTCTTGGCTTCTTTACCAACCATCTGATGATTCGGTATATCGCCCTGCTTATACTTATTTGAAAGTTCTGTTAGCATCCTATAGCACTTAACCCTATGTATAAAATGGCTTATTCATTACCTGTCTTATGAGGTCTCTAGGTGGGAAAACAACGTCAAACCTGTTTTCCTCATTCAAACCATACTGATGGGGTGTTTTAATGTAATCTTTACCACTACCTTAAGGATAAGCTGTTCTGCGAGGCCATTTTGATGACCAATCTACACAAGCAGCCCGCTTGAGGTTCCATGCTTATGAATCACTCTATTCTCACATCTATGTTTTGCAAGCATGTGGCAAGCATATCTGCTACTCTAAAACTACACTAGATCATCTTGTTCTACCAAATCTCATGACCTCAATATCCAGACGAATAGTCGACTAGAGAAGATATTAAAGCTTAGCTTGGCCGCCTTTTTGAGACCGCCAAACCTGGATATGCGGGTCGTTAAGGTCAGAGAAGAGTTGTTTACCTAGGACTCGCTTCACAACCTTCCCGGATGCACTTTTGGGAAACTCTTGGACGACTCGTAGGATTGTTGGTAGCTTGTATCCAGCCAGTCGTGATCGCAAATCAGCACGTAGCTTCTCTAATTGGAGGGATGGCTCCTGGTGATCCTATTACTCACATTAGGACTGTAAGATGTATGTACATATATTTCATGAACTTACATCTCTGAGTGTAATTGCAGCTGCCACTCTTTGTCCATATTCTTCATCAGGAACCCCGACGACCATGGCTTCACCAATATAAGACAAATTAAGGAGCTCACGCTCAATATCAAGAGCTGATATCTTATACCCTCCAGATTTGATGACTGCCATCAATTAGCCAAGTGTATGTAGAATCAGCAGTTTGTGGTAGTATCTATACTCACTATCAATTGAAGCTCGTCCAAGAATAAAATAGTAGTCGCCTTCACTTCTGGCAATATCTCCAGTCTTATAATAGCCATCCGTTGTAAAGGCGGCAGCAGTAGCTACCGGATCGTATAGATATCTTGAACACATCAGCCTTTGGAGTCAAGAAAAAGACAATGAATAGGAAACGCACTCTCGAAACATATGTGGGCTTTTCACTAGGATCTCTCCTTCGCTTCCGTTTGAGAGTTTGACCTCAAGCCCAAAGAACGGCTTCCCAACAGAACCCTGCCAACTAGTATTAGTTTTGCTGAGATTATACGGTAAGACAGATGAGACAAGAGATATCTTACGTCTGGATTATTTGAGTCGCCAGGTTTTACGCTGAAAACACTGCCAAACTCTGTTGCGCCATATCTCTCTAATATCCGCTTACCATCTAACAGCTTAATCCACTTGCTTTGAAGTGAGAATGGAAGCGCCGCACTTCCAGACATCATCAGACGAAACGATTTTGCAGCGCTCACATAGCCCTGGATATCATTCGTGGACTTCTTGGAAATATTCTCCTCAAAATACTTCATCAGCCTCATATACATGGTCGGCACCCCGGAGAAGACAGTCAGACCGCCTTGTCGCCAACGCTCCCATATTTGATCTGGGTGAAACCCAGATGACTGAAACTCTATAGTAGACCCGGCAATTAGGTATGGAAGGAAGCTGATACTGATCCCCGTAGCATGGTGTACAGGGAGGGTGTGCAAGACGACATCGGTTTCTTGTAGATTGTACCATTGCGCAACAGCTTGCGCGTTTGTGTCAAGAAAAGATCGTTGCTTAACTGCACCCTTAGGGGGACCGCTTGTGCCAGAAGTGAATATGACCAGGCCTGCGCCATGATAGTTGAGGTGGTGATCCGACGAAATGATTATATTGCTAGCAGGCAAAGGTGGCTTGCAAATCTGTTGCAGGATCTCCATAGAGACGAAGTTTGGCACTCCCGCTTCGTGCATCGCACCAGCCAGTCCTTCTCCAATTATTGAGCACTTGGAAGAATATAGTATGCCGATAGATCGTGAGGTTTTGGCAAAATACATGGCCTCGTGTACGGGAATTGAAGCCGCTACGCTGGGATCAGCACTCGACAAGGACTACCAGAATTAACACTGCTTACAGATCGGAACAATTACAGCCCCCAGCGCCAGTAATGCTAAAAAGGCTGTAGCGAACTCATATCCTCCGGCTGCTAGTAAATTGACACAAATTTCTTCGCCCGCCAAAAGTCGGTTTCGCATCTTCGAGTCCAGCCGGGTCCAGAGAGCGTTGCGGAGATACAAGACGTCGGAAAGGAGCTGCCGATGCGTCGCCTGCAAACCATTCGTAGTATCATTGATAACAAGCTTATCTCTATTACTCGCAAAGAATAGGAGACGATTAAAAATAGGGAAATTAGGAAGGACATTGTCTCCAGTGTGCTTTGGCAACGACTGCCCGCCAGCACTTGGAGAAGAATTCATAGCTCAATAAGGAGGGATGTGTACAGGGCGGATGTAACAATTGCTTTGCTATTAACACATTGTCACAATATCTATTAAATTTTAAAATGAGCGTAATTAGGACCCAATGATCCATCTACCTGCTTTCTTAGTTGGCTTGCGGCCGAGGAAGCAGACTGGCGATTTCTACGGTGTGTTCGGCGTTTCGGCGTTTTAGTTAAGTGCCGGACTGGACCCAATTCCAGATTTCTGACTCTACCTAAGTAATTACTATATTCGCAGCAGTCTACGTCAAAGGTGTCTCTGAGTACCCAGCTAGATGGACGCAGAGCATTACTCGCAAGTCGGCATTCACCTCCTTCGGAAAGACATATTGTTCCAATTAGGTACTCTTGTTCCTTTTTTTTCTTTTCTTGATTCAACGAAAATCGTTTCTCCAATATCATCACTAAAGCCATGGATGTGTCATCTTTTACTCCGCAAATCCTTGAGGGCGTGCGGCATCCCACGAGACAGAAAGAGCGCGAATTTCGAAGAAAGAGGGCTGCAATAGCATGCGTTGCTTGCCGAAGGAGGAAAGTAAGATGCGACGTGGCCGAACATGGTCTTCCTTGTTGCAATTGTGAGCTGGATCAAACCGAATGCAACGTTCAAACAACCAGACGCAAGCGTTTCAAGCCCTGCTATCGTCAAATTAGTTCACCATCAAAAGATGCAAATTATATGCCATCTACCCCGCTCCATTCCATAGCAACTCCTTCGAGCGATGAGATGTCGAATTCGTCAGCACAGCAGCCATGCTTAGGCCAAACAAACGAGCACGAAATCAACGGTTTTAAAGAAACAAGCCCGCCGACATCTGATGACTTCAATGGACCTGAAGATCCAGACTGGCAGAGACAGTTGTATTCGTTACCGCTTGGTGATATCACCAAGCTCGAGATGCCTTTTGACAACATGCACTGCTTCAATTGTTCTACACAGTGCTATCAAAAGTTCAATGATGTTTTGTATGGGCTTCGGAAGGCGGTCGACTTATTGTACGAGGCTATGGCTATTTCAGTTCATATCACGAAGAACTCGCAGGAAACAATACCCCCTATTAGCAGCTTACGGAATGACATCCTGGACGACTCTCAGAATGTTGATATACAAGAATTAGATTGCAATGATGTGTCCAGCGGTTCATTTATTTCACAACTTCTTCACAATGGCGAAGATGACATATCTCCGCTTCCAGCTGGCAGTCCATCTATCTACATAGGAAGTGATAATCTTGATGTGCTGGTTGGCAACACTCAAGGGACAGAGGAGAGAATGGACCCGACATAATATCTAGGAAGATTTCTCGACATGTATTAGTTTATAATGGAACAATAGAGGGTGACCTTTTTGCTTTTCAGAAAGTTATAGTTTAAGGGCTATGATGAGAACCCATGATAGTTAATGTTTATGTATACATGTAAGGTATCTGAGAGTTCGAAGATCGATTTGTCAAACACTTATCGTCTACGAATTTAGATCGTTTATTGCATGTTAGCATTATTGGGACAGATTACAGTGGCTGATCGATATTATTATACCTGTGATAGAGGCACATAACTGGGAAAAGCTACTGTATACCTTCGAGATTGTATAATATGTGTACCCCGGACTACATGTATGGAAAGGCGTTTTATAGCGTGAGCTAGCCCGTACTATTAGTTTGCCCCATGCACAGTCAACGTACATGCCGCATCTCAGCGCTGGAGCATCGGGGCTATTAATTGATAGGCACCCCGCACCCCGCATAAACCGGAACTCACCCAACACATTAACATCCATCTATTACTTCTACTTTCTGCCTTGTACTCCTGCCAGCGCCATAGCTGTAGCCAGAAATAAATGATAAGCCAACATCAGGAGGCAAAGATGGGTCGAGGGGCTAAAGCTTGCAGTGCCTGTCATTGGAGAAAGGTACGTAGGCAATCCGATAGATCCAAATGACGAGAATTGACGATAGAGGCTGAGACTGGTTGCAGGTCAAGTGCGACGTACAAGCTGAGCCACCATGTACCAATTGCCGAATATTCGGGGATGATTGCGTGTACGGTTTATTTCCAATGAAGCGCAATTTACAATGCCCATATTGACATTATATAGGCCTCATCAGAGAAAGCGGAAAGGCGAGCTTCCACAAACCACATACTTACCGCCTTCTAAGCGGAGCACCAATAACCAGACCCGTATCACGACCCCAATACAAGCGCAAGAGCAACAACGGCGAAGCATTTCAACGCCATCGCTACTAAGCCCAGCAGAGCCAAACGGAGCAGAGGCCGGAGATCCACCACGGCCAAGCAATGCGAGTCCTGGAAGCTACCTCGGCCGCGCGGAATACGTCCAAGGCGTAGCCCCGATAGACGAGGAAGACGCGAAGGACTATGCTGATGAACCAAACAACGCGTTCTCTGAAGTAGATCATAGGTATCTTCAAGAACTCGGAGCATTAGAGTTGCCGACACGCGTTCTTGGAGACAGTCTAATTTCGCATTTCATGGAGCGATGCTATCCGTGGATGCCTATCGTGAACCGATCAGAGTTCCGAAAGACAGACGACTTCGAACCCTCATTACTCCTCTTTCAATCTCTCTGTACTGCAGGATGTAGGGTTTCAATGGCCCCGACAGCGCAGGAAGTTGGCCAGGCATTTTATCATAGAGCCAAAGCACTGTACTATTCTGGGCATGAGAAGAATCCACTCGTAATCGTCCGCGCCATGTGTATGCTGCAATGGTGGAATCCTTCAGGGCCAGAGCATGTATCGATCGACTCTAGCAGCTTCTGGCTGCACATGACCGTTGGTCTGGCGCATCAGATTGGACTTCACCGGGAGCCAGACCGCAAGCAACCTCATGCTAGCTTACGGAGGAGACTTTGGTGGACCATATTCGTAAGTATTCCATTACTGGTTTTGCGAGCAAACTATAAACTGAATATACTGACTCTGCCCACTCAAAAGTCTCGAGACTGTTTGATCTCCATGTGCCATGGACGGCCACGGGCTATTCATCCTGAGGGTTTTGATGTGAGGCCGCTGACGTTGAACGACTTTCCTGAGCCTAATCTCGATGTCCACTTATTTCTGTCTTACGTTGACATATGTGGAATATTGGGTGATTTGACGGAAGCGATTGTTAGAGACATGTTTGGTCGAGCAAGTCGAGTGGCAATTGAAGCAAGGTTATTGAACTGGAGTCGTCATTTGCATGAGGATTTACGGATATACCATCAAGCTGGAAAATTGGCCTTATACAATTTCAAGGTTCGCCAGCTGTGGGTTGCGTACTTCACTGCCTTGGTGCTCTTGTTCCCAACAACAGCTCATGCGCCTTCTGCTATGGCGTTATTGGCCACATCCTTCATTGTGGCTATTTTCGAAGAGTTTCTGAACCGTGGCGAGTTGCCTATGCTGGCGCCTGTATTCGTTTTCTATATGATGACTGCAGGTCTGGTCCAATCAACCAGTCTAAGATGCCCGAACCTCGAGGTTGAGACGCGTCATGAGTTGGATATTATCGATCAATGCTTGGCAGAAATGGGGAAGAGATACCCGTCAGCCACCGGCGCGCGAAGGGTTATTCGCGCTGTTTTTCGCGCTGCTACCAAGCAAGACAAACAGATTGGGCTATTGACATTTACGATAGATGATAACCAGCGACAATACCTCGAGCAATTAGGACCGGAGCTGTGTCCTAAATGGGATGCGATTCACCGTATGTCTAAGGACGCAGGGGAAACCACTGCTAGGCAGAGAGCAGTGATCAAACGACCACGCCTCACAGTAACAGGGGCTCGGAAAGGAATACCTGATGAGGGGTTAGAAGATGTTGGACGGCTGGTGACGGAATTTGATTCAAACCCAGTGCTTGAAACAGATAATATGCCACCTTCATTGGCAATAGACCCCCAGCAAGAGGTATTAGACACAAATGAGTATTTTATGGAAGGAATGGACGGATTTGGAAATATGTCGTCATTAGGAAATTGGATGCTAGGCACATGGGTTGGAGGGATGGTGGATATGGCCTCGCTGAACGCTTTTAACAGCTAAACTTGCACAAGAACAGTGGCACTTTGAAGGGCAATCTAATTTGTACAACAATTGCATTTTGGTGAAATGAAAATTCCAGAAGGCTATTAATACCTAAGTATATAATGCATCTCGCTAACCACTCGGAGCTGATTTAGAAAATGAATGAATGCCTGATTGTGACTAGAGTGTCATATTACTTCGCATGGTTTCAACCTCATCTATAAAATCAATGGCCAGTAATATATAACTAATCTGGTATGTGAAACTCGTGCTCCTCAGAAACGGGCAAAGTCAAGCCTATGCATCTTAGTAATCAATATCGCTGAGATAAACAAATGAGTGTCAACTAACCATTTGCCTCGTAATGTAATAATGGCCCATTTTGCACCAGTTTCGTCAACTTCTGCCTCAACTTTAGTAGTAAAGTTAACTCCGCTCATTATGCCATCTCCAAACTTCTCATTAAGAACTGCCTTGTATGAATAGCCATAATTTTGAATTATCTCATAAAGGCGATAAATAAGCGGCTCCGTGGGTGGCATAGGTCCTGATTGACCACGATTTGGGAAGCCAAGTAGCTGCTGCGCTAATACCTCGCGGGGAATGTCAAGGGCGGCGCTAAGCTTGTCAACGTCTTCTGGTGTTGCAGTTGTTTGCCCATAGAATAATGCTGCAACTGCAACCTCAGTGCGTCCAGTAATTTGTGCTAACTGCTCAAATGTCAGAGCTTTAGCTGTTTTGGCCTCAAAAAGAAGTTTACCATAAGTTGGTAAACGGCTCTCTGAGGCAGACTTGAGGTTAAAAAGCTATTAGTTTGAGTGGTTTCCCATAGAGGACATTAAACCACTTGCATCATATGTAGCCAGACGACCAGACATAGTTCTTAGTATATAGAGACGATAAAAAGGAGAGAATAAGACAGATTTATTACACGAGATCAAATGTAAGAGAAAAAGAGATCGTGCTATAATACTTAAAGAGGAGCTTAAGATAGTACCTTCTTTATATATTAAACAAAATCCCTACAGGTTTATATATAATTCCATTCTATAATTCTATGGTAACAATAACTCTAAGCGCCATTCTGTATACATTTCGCTCAAAGTACACAAGATCTATGAGGGGTACGCATATATTGTAACGACAAAAAAAACTAAGAGGGGTATAAGTAACTGCCGACATAGCTAATAGCGGAGTAATGGCATGATACCGGATATGGCGGATAAAATACAGAGATAAAGCTATTCCCAACCCTATTATAATTGGAGGTTATTACAAGAAAGTGAATAATCAATAGTCACAACTTGCATGCGACAAAAGTCCTGCATTAGTCTACTATGCTATACTGCCTAAGACTTTTATACGGATCCCGCAGAAATGGCGCAGTTCCATAAGTGCTAATAGCCGAGCCGACCGAATGCCGCTGCTGTGCCGCTGCTATGCCGCTGATACAGCGATTATGATGTAACTCATGACGAAATGAAAGGTAAAAGAAAACCCCCGAAAAGCGAAAAGCGAAAATCCAATTCTACATAGAAAGAGATAAAGTATATAAGAACAAATGGTTTAGTTTTACCATTGGTATCATCTTCACACTCAACTTCAATAACCTGCACATCCATCCAGTCCCAACGTTTCCAATCTCACAGTCGTCACAATGGCTGCGCAAGAGGGACAAGCTCTGTATACACTATTCACAGCCGAGACAGCTCAAATCAAAGTCAAAGCTGCTTAAGATACCTGGAACATAAGGTCTGTATATCCTATATCATTTTGTTCTCCAATTGCAGCTATTTACCAGAGCCCTTAGCCTTCAATCTCTCTATCTACCCAGGCACCACCATAGCTCAGGATATTCCTCTCATGGCATACTACAACCAAAGATAAAGGCAGGTCATATATTTACCATTCAAAGTTAAGGAACACTCAGCCTTTTCCTTGGCACATCGTCCCCGAAAGCAAAGATGACTTTTTGGATTTTGCCTTTCTCGAATTGCTTATAAGCCTCCTCGGCATCCTCTATGGAAATGATGTTGTCGCACATGAAACTGCTTTATGTTAAGCATTTAATCTACTCAACGTAATCCATACGACTTACCCCAATAGATGCTGCGTCTTTTTTAATACCTCAAGCGCTGGAGGGAAGACGGCGCGAACCGGGCAGCGGCCCATTTGCAATCGCAAGTTCTTATGATACGCCTCATTTCCAGTCCATGGAACCTAGTACCTCATAATTAGAATAAAAATGTGCCAGCAGTCAAGTTCAATTGACGGTGATTCACATACCTCTCCATAATGCACACCGATGCTACTGATAACACCCCAGGGCCGCAGTATATCAAACGCCAGCCTCAATGCCGGACTCTGGCCCACAATTTCAAGTGCAACATCGATTCCCCTTCCTTCAGTGACTTCAAACACGCGCTTCTTCAGGCCTTCAAGATCAGTGGCAAAGTTCAGTGGCTCAGCGCCCAGTTGTTTTGCTCTCTCGAGTCGATCAGGGATGGAGTCAATGGCGAATAGGTGTTTCGGCTTGAATTGGAGGGCCGATACTATGGCGCACAGACCTACAGAGTGGCAGTTGTCTGGTCAATGAACAATCTTTTGAGTGACTCGAAGCGGGAGATGAGTCTCACCAACCGGACCACAGCCGACCACAGCCACGACTGCGTCCTTTCTCTCCGTGTCTTTCAGTAAAGCATAGCCGTTACTGGCGGCAAAGTACCCAGTAGGTAAAATATCAGCCATTAAAACAAGAAGTTTCTCATCGATTTCTGGGGGAGCCAGGACAGCAGTACTATCTGCCAAAGGGATCCGCACCTAAAGTATACGTCAGTCATAATTAGAGATTATCACATGGAGATGGCGTGGCCAAAAGGCAAGAGACAAGACTTACATATTCAGCTTGAGCTCCATCTAATGCTGTGGTGCCAATCAATGAAACCTTGACGCAACGGGAGGTTAGGCCACGAGTGCAGTAGAAGCATTCCCCACTAAGGTCACTCAATATTAGAACTTTCCTCATATAGCTGGTAAAAAATGGCTAAACGTAATGGATGTGGTATACCACTGTATCGAGAATGGGCATGTAATCTTATCCCCAACGTTGAACAACTTGATATCATCCCCGACTTGTGTCACAGTGCCGCTGAACTCATGTCCCAGAATGAATCCCCGAGGAACCTCGTGATGGCCGCGATACATGTGTAGTTCCCTGCTCGACGCGATCAGCTTCGCAAACTTTTTTTGTAGCTTTTGAGCTACCTAATGGGTTGTAAAGAACACGTACGTTCCACAAAGCCCAGCATATTGCACTTTGACAATAATATCTCTGGGGTCCTCGATTTGAGGCAAGGGCCGATCCTCCACACTGACGTCGTATTTCCCGTTAAACACAACTGCACGCATTGTCGCCATGTTGTAGCAGCTTTGACGATGTATAATTTTTTTCTGCACTTGTGGAAAAGATTGATATCGGGGGGCTTTTACGCAAGATCGTTCTCCATTGATTCGATAAACGAGCTTTAGTAAACACAATTAGGCTCATTTATTTCGTCTACCTAGTACAGAACAATTCAACGCCATTTGGACTTGTTCGTACAGGCATCGCCCAACCCTGCAATCGCCGAGCGGGGGATCCCTCGGTGATTTTGAGTTTCGTGGCGCCCACTAGCTCGACAACTAAAGAACCGCTGAGAGCTATCGCCGACATCATTTGATCAAGTTAATCGGAGTTAGCATAATATTGCTGTTGTCGTTAATAAGGCAGTCATTAGGTATGATTTGCATGAAATGTGTAATTCTCGAGTAAGAGAGCTATGAGTAGTCCATCCATCTATCGCCATCAACTACTCGTCTATAGTAGAACACACTATACCTCTTTTTTACAGAAACAAGCCGTTCACAATGGAGTCTATTCTGCTGAAACATTTTGAATACACTGTAAGTGGACGCAGAGGGTACTCTGGATGTTTTAGAAACTCGGCTGATGTATGAAAAACGATCATCAGTTTGAGGATCCGTCTTTAGTTGATAATCGCTGTTTCGTCAACGGGCAATGGGTTAACGCTGCCAGTAAAAAGAGTTTTCCTGTACATGGTGAGCAGAGATCATGTATAATGATATTGCCTTTCTTCATGCTAACATTGGCCAAGATCCCGTCGATGATGCAGTGGTATGCCTCGTACCTGACCTATCCGTTGCAGAGGTTCGCGACGCCATTAAGGCCGCTGAAGATGCCTTCCATATCTTTCGCAAGGTTCCGCACCGTGAACGTCGCTTCATGCTGCGTCGTTGGGGAGATCTCATCAAGGCGGCACGGAATGATCTAGCAGCACTATGTACCATCGAGCTTGGCAAGCCGTTTAGTGAATCTCTTGGTACCGTGGCATATGGCATAGATTACCTTGACTGGTTTGAGTCCGAATGCGAACGCATCTACGGCGAGACGATCCCAGCCTACCGCAGGGGCACGCGCATCATGACCGTTAGAGAACCTCAAGGTGTTGTTGCCGCTATTACCCCCTGGAACTCACCGGTGGCAATGATCACTCGAAAAGCTGGAGCCGCAATTGCTGCTGGCAACACCGTGGTTCTGAAACCTGCTCCAGAGACACCGCTCTGCGCTATTGCCATGGCCAAGTTATTTGAGCGCGCCGGGTTTCCCGCCGGCGTTCTCAGCGTAATCACTTGTAGCCCAGAGTCAACGCCGACCATCGGAGAGGAACTCTGCAACAACAAGCTAGTCAAGCACCTCAGTTTCACCGGCTCAACAGCAGTGGGCAAAATTCTGAACACACAATGCGCACGTCATATCAAGAAGACAAGCTTAGAATTGGGCGGCAACGCACCGTTTATCGTGTTTGAAGATGCCAATCTAGACAGCGCAGTGGATGGCATGATTCTGTCCAAATTTCGGTCCTCTGGACAAACATGCGTTTGTGCAAATCGCATATTTATCCACGAACAAATATATGACGAGTTCGCTAACCGGCTCAAGACTCGAGTTGCCGAGACAATTCGCCCTTCAGCCTCCGTTTGGGATCCAAAGTCGAATTTCGGACCGTTGTATGCCGGTAAAGGGGTGGAGAAGGTGCAACGGCATGTGGATGATGCGGTGAGTCGGGGAGCGAAAGTAATCCTCGGAGGCAAAGCCGACCACAATTACGGACCCAACTTCTATCCTCCAACTATCATCACTGGATCAAAGTCGGACATGTTGTTCTGTCAGGAAGAGACATTTGGCCCAGTGGCATGTCTGATACCTTTCTCCACCCAGGAGGAAGTCATTCGTATGGCAAATGATACCGATGTTGGTCTGGCAGGATATTTGTTCACAGAAAACATCAACACATTGTGGGATGTCGCAGAAGCACTTCAAGTTGGCATGGTAGGATGTCGCGTTGGTTTGGTCAGTGCTTGTGAGCAGCCATTCAGTGGTGTCAAGGAGAGCGGACTAGGCATTGAAGGTTCTAGCCATGCTCTGAAGGAATACACGAATATTAAGAGTATTACTCTCGGTGGGTTATGAATACCAAAAGATAGCGTTGTGCATCACATTGCAATTGCAGTCAAACCACATTGAGGTGCAGCTAGAGATTAAGATATAACAGGCGATCTGAGTTCACAGTTCTTATAGCAGTAGCAGTGTAATATACTAGCTGTCCTATGTCATGTTTGGCGTTTGTCTGCCTACCTAGGTAGTTTAACGATGCATTCTCCAGTCTGTTCTCTACCGCTATTGGCAAATGGCTGAATTTTTTTCACCCAGTTCAATTTAGCTTGAAGGTAGCTGAGTCCCGGGCCGGAGCGGCGAGTTGGATTGCTATGAGAAATTGTGTTTTGCAGAAAAGGGTATAGTGAGAATAACTAGCAATCAATTAGTTTATGCTTCAAATTACTGACTTGGAAGGCTTGCGCTTTGCAGAAAGAGTGATAATCTCTATCACTATTTGTTATACATTAGTTATATTACCTGTTAGGTATACATGAATATTGACATAGCATCTTAACCTTGCTATAGTGAATAATTTATATAAACTGGTGATATGAAGTCAACTCCCTTCACTTCAAAAACAAGTAATCAAATTGCATGAAGATTCTAGGGTATATTAGTTTGCGGGGTACGCCACTACCCACGAACATGACTAAGGCCTTTAGGTACTCTCGGGTGCGTGGGATGTGTACTAAGGGAGCTGAACGACTTCATTGGCTTCATCCACCCAACTACATCTACTTCTCCCCATTGGCCTCAGCTTAGCCAGCTTCTACATTCAGTCTTCTAAATGATTGCCAGTCGGCGAATGGCCTGCACTTCCTGCAGGCAGAGCAAGGTAGGACACCATTCTCAGCCTATAAGCTTCATGCATAGACAGTCGTAACACGATCCTAGTCTCGCTGCGAGAAAGGCGATGGCCGCTGTAGGCGGTGCGAGAAACACGGCTTGTTGTGCAAAGAAGACCCCCAATTTCACAGAAATAACAAAAATAGGCAAGTCACTCAAACATTGTCATTCACGATCAGTTTATAATAGAGGTATCCAGGCGATTTGATGAATTGGAAAAGCGCCTTGAAGTATTCATGAATGCTCTCGAACATTCTCAGCAAGGAGGCTCAACAGCACCAACGCCTCAAGATAGACCACGAGTGGAAAATTCACCGCCTACATCAGGTCGTCAGGGAGATGTGTCACAGGTGGTGGTGCATCCAGCTATCGATCCGTCTCTACAGCCTTCTCAATCCACGGGAAGCGACTTCTTGCCTCTGAATAGTCGTCGTAGACTGCCTTCAGTATCATCTCCTGCTTCTGTTGATGCAATTTCTCGTTGCATAGGAGCTGTTCGGCTTAAGAATACTCACATCAATGAGCTATTCAATGTGTATGTTCTATTTCATGGCCAAATTGTATCCGCGGTGTTGCGCAGCTAACTAAGAGCAGGTTTTTTACTTCGTATCACCCCTTCCTCCCCTTTCTTGATCCTGATCAGACGCCCGATGAATATTTATCCAAGTCATCATTGTTATTTTGGACCATAGTTAGCGTTGCTGCGCGTCGTTATGAGCGCGACGTTAGTCTATTGAGGAAATTATCCAGCTGTGTTACAAAGCTTGCCTGGGAAGTAATTTCCACACGAGGGAACCAACTCACCACCATACAATCGCTGCTGCTTTTGTGCACTTGGCCTTTCCCAACGTGTTCACTATTACTTGAAAATACTCCTGTATGGGGTGACATTGCACTAAGCATGGCCACTCAGTTGGGTCTATACCAACCAGATCAACCTGGCTATTTCTCTCGGTTAAACTGCATTTCCACAGAACCTCTTCGAACTGAGAAGATTCGAACCTGGCTCGCCTGTACTATAGTAGCTCATAAGTAAGTGACACAGCGTGGGTTTTACCTTGAACTACAGCTAACTTTGACTAGCAATGCTGCGGGATATGGATCACTTCCTACAACACTATCCAATTTCGCTCTCACAGGAAGAATCAGAGATGAATATTTTCCACGCATTTCACAGCCACTGAAATCTCAAACTGAACTACAAGAGTTCTTTGGTAAAGCTACAAGAGCAATGTTCGACAATCCAGCAGAGATTGATGGACCGGAGCCGACAAATGTTGGTCCTTTTGTCAGAGCTCTGGAAGCTGATCTTGAAAACGTTTTACAGGGAATGGATGGAACTTCCGGTAAGATATTTTTGATCCTCGTTGGTTGCGGGGTTTAGCCTCACACATGAACAGACTTAACTCGTCTTCACTATACGGCAGTGAAGCTTTTTTTGCTGATCCAGCACTTTTTCGATCCCGATTCTCCTGAGAGAAGACTCGCCGTGCTAGAAGCATACAATTTTGCGACTACTTTTATCACATATATTATTGAAGTGGACGTTAGAATAAGCATTTTTGCACATATTCCAGTTCACCTATTCCGCATGCTATTCACCGCTGCGGGAGCTGTGTTCAAAGTCCTTAACTCATCTTACAGCCCGGATGTTGACACAGAGTTGGGAAACGCCACTCTAAACCAGGCCATAAGCGCCATGAGGAAATGCTCAGTGGAAAATAACGATGTTGCAGGACGGCATGCTGAGATCATGCGCCAGCTTTGGCTGAGCACAGACACCGTCAGCACGCCTGGTTGTTGGCAGCCTCCATCTTTGGTTCATCGAAGCCGATTTGGGGCCAGTCTAGCGTATGACTGTCTCTTTTATTGGAGGGACAACGTCGGAGGACAACGAAGTATTGGATTAAACTCTTCCGCAACGAGTTCGTATGCCCTGAATAGCCGTTGTTTACTGGTTGTTGATCGCTGCATCTTGCTTCGAGAAATCTCACTAACCATCGTGCTCCAAAGTTCCAATAGGATCAGACGCAGTGTCGGAGGCAGCTTCCGCGGCCACAGAACATGCGTTGAGCTCAAATGCACCTGAATTGCAGGCTCAAACCGACATGGACTGGGCCAGTTTTGCATGGGCGTCAGGAATGGATCTGACCGCGGATGGATTTAATTTCGACATTTGATGTAATTCATGAAAGTTGGAGGGAGTTCTAAGGATTATTAGCTTGGAATGCCCGTCATGTATGTAGAAATAAGCCTGATCAAAGGTGATGTTTAACGTGTGATCCGTATTGTACTAACACTGTTGCAGCCTCGGCAGACTTCAGACTCAACCGAAGCTTATATATACAACCAATTTTAACGGTCATTATTGTGTTATAATGAGCAAAGCTTGGAGCAAAAAGCATTGACTTGAGGTGGACAACGATCGTCATGCGTAGTCCAAATGTAAGCGGTGTTAGGCAAATTTAACTGTAAAAGTGAGCAATGGGGAGAAGGTTGCTTCCGTCAAGTGGAATAAGGATCAAGAATGAAAAAAAAAAAAAAGTAGATTCAAGGTCACTTGATTTCCTTTCTCGGAGCGGAGCGGCCCTCTAGGACAACACGATACCCATTCAGCGCCGCTTCGCTCCGGATTCCATCCTACCCGCTCCGTCTACTTGGTGACACGACTTAGGCGACGGCAAACTAAATGTCATGTGATATAGAAATTCGTGGGGAGAGATGCAAAGTTTGAAGAAGTATACGGATGCATGAGGAAGAAGTAAACGAATATATATTGCGAAGTGCCATCGTTGATGACGAAAGCTGGCTCTCAGGTCATCTCTCAGCAACTTGATAAGTATACCAGTTCCAAAGACCCAGGATTTCAGTTCCAATTTATTTTATGGTCATATTATCAAAATGACAACTCTTTCATATGATGTCATTGTGGTCGGCGGCGGCAACGCAGCCCTCGTTGCTGCGCTCTCTGCTCACGAAGCTGGCGCCAGAACCGCCATCCTCGAAGCAGCTCCCAAAGCTTACCGTGGCGGAAATAGTCGTTTTGCGTCTGCCGCCTTCAGGATCGTCCACAATGGCATGGAGGATATTGAGCCGCTGATTCACCCAGATTGGAAATATCTGGCCAAGCGCGCAAGGCTCGTGCCCTTCACCAAGGAGCGATATGCAAATGAGATGTTGGAGACTTCTCGCGGTCACTGCGATAAAGAGGCAATGCACGTCATGTTTGATCATTCCTATGATACTGTAAAGTGGATGCGCGATCAGGGAGTGCGATGGAAGCTTGCACTCAGCAAGTTCTTTAGCGAAGATCAAATCACACAAGATGTTGTGGACATCAACCCAGGGCTTTGTTTAATTGCCGATAACGAAGGCATTGGTCTGACCGACAATCTCTGGGCGGCTGTAGAGAAGAGTTCCATTGATGCTCACTACTCTTCTCCTGCTTATGATCTCATTACCAATGGCGACAACATCCTCGGAGTTCGCACACGCCAGAAGGACGGTTTTGTCGATTTCAAGGGCCAGGTTATTCTGGCATGTGGCGGCTTCGAAGCATCGCCCCGCCTTCGTCGTCAGTACCTTGGGCAGGGGTGGGATCTCGCTAAAGTCCGTGGATGCCGCTATAATACGGGCACCATGATTGAGAATGCCATCTCTCACGGAGCACAAGCTACAGGCCACTGGGGCGGCTGTCACGCTGTTCCCGTCGACCACAATGCCCCCGCGGTTGGCGATCTCAGGCTGACTGACAAAACGAGCCGATACTCCTATCCTTTTGCCATAATGGTTAACAAGGACGGTCAGAGATTTGTGAATGAGGGCGAGAACACATTCGAGCTCACTTACGCAGCCATTGGAGAGCAGATTGCCAAGCAGAAAGAAGCAGTCGCGTTCCAGATCTTCGACCAAAAAGTCCTCAAGACTTTGGAGCCGCGTTACTCGACCGCCACGCCTGTGGTTGATGATACTTTAGAGGGACTTGCTCAAAAGCTTGGCCTGAATGTAAAGCAATTTGTTGATACGGTTCGAGAATTCAATGCCGCAGTGCCAAAGACGGGCCAGTTCGACCCCTTCCACTTGGATGGTCTGTCTACAGGAACAAAGCTGGCTATCCCCAAGACCAACTGGGCCCAGGCGATTGATCAAGGCCCTTTCGTTGCATACGCTGTTACATGTGGTAAGTTTATGCCCCATCTGTGGGTCTGTTGATAATGCATATTGTTTTATTCTTACCAATCTGGCGCAGGCATTACGTTCACATACGGTGGCCTCAAGACCGACCCCTACGCTCACGTTCTTAACAATGAAGGAGAGAAGATGCCTGGTCTCTGGGCCGTCGGTGAGATCAGCGGAGGCTTCTTCGCATTCAACTACCCTGGCGCTGCGGGTCTAGTCAAGGGTGCTGTGTTTGGCCGACTGGCTGGTCAAGCTGCGGCGAGAAGGGCAAAAGATCAGAATAGGGCCTAGGTGGCAAATATTATCCAATGGACATCACGACTGTAAAGAAGCGCCATTAGTTTAGACAAAATTATAAATGCATTCTAGCCCTCCGAGAGACAAAGATTATATATTAATAGAAATCTTGTTGCATTCTTATATCATAAGGAGGGCTGAGTGAAACAAGTTAGTGTTCTTCATCTGAGATCTTCTGTTCTGAGAGAACAGCTCATAGTCTTGGGCTAGCTGCATCATAAATCAGGAACGGAGTTTAATGAGACCATCATATCAAATAGTACAACATTCATATCTACACGAAATTCTCAATAGCATTTCTACAGTTCTCTGTGAATCATAGCTCTTTTATCATTTAGGCAACTAAAATTGATATCACTAATATTTATACTTCTCTTCAAGCTCCCAGTACTTGTTGAAGCCAACAGCTTCACAGACTTCTCCGGCAGACATGATACGTGGAGGTGCCCCAGCTGTGAAACTCGCTTTCAAAGACTCCAATGCCTCCCTCACAGCCTTGACTCTAGCTGCCACCATTGTAAATGGATATACAACTATTGAGAACCCAATTTTGCCAAGCTCTTCAGCTGAGAGGTTATCTGTCAAGCCACCTTCAATAATGTTAGCCATGACAGGGAAATTAAGGGCCTCAACCGTCTTCTTCATCGTCTCTCTATCTGGAAGGGCCTCTAGGAAAACCATGTCTGCTCCAATCTCAATGAACTTCTTTGCGCGATAAATTGCTTCGTCCCATCCGAGAATATAAGAATCCGTGCGAGCGTTGATAACAATATCGACTCCTTCATTGCGGGCATCCACAGCTGCTTGGATTCGTGCGAAGGCCTCCTCCCTGGAGACTACAGATTTCCCTTTAGTATGGCCACATCGCTTTGGCCAAGTCTGATCTTCGATCATGATACCCGCTGCCCCCGCCATGGCGAAACCTTGGACTGTGCGCCTAACATTTACAGGAGAACCGTATCCAGTATCTCCATCTGCTATGATAGGAATCGAAGTTTGTCGTTTGACTTCTTGAATGCGGCTGACCATTTCTTGGAAGGCAATGTATCCCTTTTCTGTTGTTAGCATAGCAGCCTCACTTTCAACACACTTTAGAATCATGAACTGACAGTATCTGGTAATCCAAAGCTAGACGCGACCATGAATCCACCCAAAAATATGTACGGGAACCCAGCTTCCTCGACCAGGCGTGATCCTAGTCCATCGTCAGAGCAGCAGGTAGCGAGAATCTTGCTCGGGTCCGAGTGTGCTTCGCGAATCATAGCCCGAAGATGCGATGCTTGGACAGAGAGTATTCGCCCCCTACAAAGATGATTAGACTCCGTAGATCTGTTTAGTCCATCTTTTGACGAAGACGTGCTGTTGAATTGAAATGGGTAGGGCTTCATTTTGGGCAACGTTTCTTTAAATTTGTAGCTGTCTGAGTACTTCCGCAATGGGCCAGACAACCTCACTCACAACATTCATCAACATTGCATTCATACATTCCTTCACATCAACTATATACGATTCAGCAAGTCATTCTATCGTCATGTATATGCCGAGAATAACCACCGGAGTGGCAAATATCCTATTCTGTAGCAAACCGAAATTAACCGTATTCTCTTATACTATCAGCCGAGCCGGATATCCCGGAACTACATTTGTCTATCACTGAACTATTCTTCATCATGTATTTTTGAGATATTCACTCCAAATATGTAGAGGCTCTCCGTTCCGGGCCGCTGTCATTCAACTTGGTGGCCCCGGGCCGGTCGGCGCCGACACAAAAACATGACCAGACGTGCCTAAGAAAAGCCACTCGTCTACACCACCCAGCCTAAACCTAAACTAAGAGTTTACTGAGCAAAATAAAGCCATATAACTGGTAGCTCATTCCGGGGAAACGTGGGGTTCTGGATCTAGGTTTGATGTGGGCAAGTTTGCGGGGAATCTGGGGGACAGCAGCAACAGAGTATATGCCTATGGCACCAACTGACCGACAAATAAGAGGATTGGCACTTCAATAACTTCTAGCGTCTTCATCTCCATTGTATAAAATGGCCAACGGACTGAGCAAGAAGACCTGGTAGATCCATCTTTCTTACTATCAGAGGGATCTCTACCCCATATACGACAACTTGTTCTTCGAAGTTGTCATTTCAATCAATCTACTCGCGTTGGCTCTTATTTCCAACTATGACAGTAGAATTCAGCTCTGCTGGTGAGATGGAAGCCCAAGTCCAAGATGCGTCTCATATTGAACGAAATCGGCCTATAGCTGGTCAATACATCATGACCAGGCTGACAACGCTGAAACCTCCAATGAACAAAACTCCCAATCCTCTGAAATTATTCTTCCTATTAAACAAACAACAATGGTTATTCTTTCTCGTCGGATTCGCTGGCTGGACTTGGGACGCCTTTGATTTCTTCACGGTCCCTTTGACAGTGACGGAGATTGCCCAATCGTTCAACAAGAGTAATGCAGACATTACTTGGGGTATCACTCTTGTTCTCATGTTCAGGTCTATTGGAGCAGCCATCTTTGGAGTTGCAGCAGACAGATACGGAAGAAAATGGTATGAAGACTGATTGGATCTCGACAACTGTATGGAAATGTCTCTGACCACTAATTCATGGCTCGTATAGGCCCTTCATTATCAATAACATCCTTTTTGTCGTGTTCGAAATGGCTACCGGATTCTGTCAGACATACGTCCAATTCCTAGTAGTCAGAGCATTATATGGAATTGCAATGGGTGGCTTATACGGAAACGCCGCTGCGACCGCTCTGGAAGACTGTCCCCCTGCCGCACGCGGTCTCTTTTCCGGCATACTCCAACAAGGTTATGCCTTTGGATACCTTCTCGCGACTGCTTTTTCAAGAGCTTTGGTTAATACAACTCCTCACGGCTGGAGGCCACTGTACTGGTTTGGGGCGGGCCCTCCTATCCTCATCATTATTCTGAGATTATGTCTCCCTGAGACAGAGACCTTTCTGGAACGTAAAAGAATTCGAGAGCAGGAGCCTTCTGCTGCACAAACATTCATGAAGGAAGGGAAAATAGCTGTGAAGCAACACTGGGTACTCTTGATCTACCTTGTATTGCTTATGGCAGGGCTCAACTTTTTAGTAAGTGGGATCATAGATAAGAGAACAGCAGCTCGACTAACTCATTAATACTAGGCTCATGGGACGCAAGATCTATATCCGACATTGTTGAAGAACCAATACAATTTCTCGGCCACCACAGTAACTATCGTGCAAGTCGTTTCCAACTTTGGAGCCATTATCGGAGGTACAATCATTGGATACTGCTCCCAAATATTTGGACGAAGACTCAGTATGCTCTGCATGTTCGTGTTGGGAGCTGCGTTGTTATATCCGTACACATTTATCCATACGAAGGCTATCATTGCAGCGGCATTTTTCCAGCAATTCGCCATTCAGGGTGCCTGTGGCGTCGTGCCAATTCATTTAATGGAGCTTTCGCCCGCAGCTCTCCGAACCTTCGTCGTGGGTACCTCATATCAGTTGGGCAACCTTGCCTCGTCTGCTTCATCAACTATCGAAGCTACTATTGGACAAAGGTTTCCTTTGGGTAAGCCTGCAAGCTTGAATAGTGGTATGACCAATCAGTATGATTATGGTAAAGTGATTTGCATATTTGCTGCATGTGCATACGCATTTCTATTTATTATCGTAATTATCGGGCCAGAGAAATTGGGCATTGATCTTTCTCTTCAACAAAACGCAAATATAACAGAGACTAATAATGGGAATATGCAAGGAACGGATGATGCAGAGAATAACGCTGACTTGGATAAACAGCGTGGGGAACATATTGAGTTCTCAAATACCTAATGGCTACCGAATGAACTATATATCTATTATCCATATTGCTCCCGAGGAAGAAGGACGAACTACCCAGAAAAATGAGTATCAAAAGAAACTTCCTGTACTCTTTAATCGGCTGCTTTATTCTTTTGTAGTATTTAATAGCTTTAGTTCGCAATTTCTACATGGATTGCTTTTATCAAGTCAAACATAACTTCCTAAACTAACTACTTCCCTATGCCACTGAGTCTAACAATATTATCCTATGCATTTCCACTCCCTCTAGATATTGCTAACATACACTCAAGAACAACATCATGCCTGTATAATATTAGAAAACAAGAATCTTTTGGAGCAGATAATTATGGAATAATAGAGATCGACTGACCCGTAAATAAATAAATCTCGAGACGTGCCATCGAACACTCGTATGTGGCTTGGTAGCCATTTGTCCAAGACATTTGTCTCTTGATATTCTGTTCCACGTTTGATCCGCGACAGAACTTGAACAGCTCCTGCCCGTTTACAACGAACGTTTTGGAACGTTGTAATTCGGCCTGATATTTCATCTTTTGACTTAATGTTACCGAAAAGCATTTCCAAGGCACCTGCGTCTTCAATAGCTAGATTTACACCTTGCCCGGATTGAACAGAGTGTACCTTTAAGTAGAGACGGTGTCAGTTACAGACTTGCATCAAAATTCCAAATCTTGAGGTGGAGTGCCGTACAGGATGAGCGGCATCGCCAACTAATAGTAACTGCCCTCGAGACCAGCTTTCGAGGGGTGACTGATACTGCAGTATCCATGGTTTGATATCTTCAGCTATGCTAAATATCGTTCGTATCAATTCATTCAGCGCCTGGACGTTCAATACTAACCGTAAAATAGAAACAATGATAGGGTTGAATTTTGAGAATGCTGCTAAAAGCTCCGATAGTAATTCATTTTGGCCGAGTCCTATACACAATCATCAACATCAGCTAGACAGAAGTCTTAATGTTACTATACCTTTTGATCTAACATCCTTATCCGATTCATAATAAGCGACAAAGTTCTGAAGCTCTCCCCTATATATCCTCAAGTTAGAACTACACTCCAAGTCTCTCTATTTGTCAAACATATATTCTAACCCTTTGCATTCATACCAAATAAGTCCTTGATGATCAGAGGTAAAGACAGACCACCATCCACTTTTTCTTGAGTAAATATCTATGACGCCCTGAATTTTCATCAGTTTCTCTGTTGGGATGGTGAATCGGAAAGCATTCCACCCAGTTCTCACTGGACAGGCGTCTTTCGATACATGCTGTCTTGTGATTGACTAGAAACATTAGAGAAATGTGGGATAATGGAAACGTCAAGAGTGCCTACATGAATACCGTCAGCACCGATAATCAGATCTGCATAGTGTTTTGAGCCGTCTGCCAATGCGATATATCCCTCTACTGGGGCCTATTGGGATATTAGTGGCCCGTTATACCAAACTTCAAGACCAAAAGACCATACCACATCAACAACCTTCATGCCAGTATAAAGAGTAGCCGCATTGCCTATGTCTGTCGGGGTAGTTGCTAGTCGTTTCAATTCTTTATGGTAGTCAGGTCGATATAGAAAATGAAAATCCGCCCCATAGTCCTAGTAAAGTTATAAGAGTTAACCAACTAAGATTAGCAGCATTGTTGCCCGCTTACGTTCTCAACCGATGCTATCTCAAGCAGTTGGAGGGTGTTTGCGCTAAATAGCTGGTACTATGAATGATTACGTTCGTTAGCTGCTGGACGCAATGCTGTTACACTGGAACAAGAAGAAGGGTAAGAAAGTACCCCACGACAGGGGAGAGCGCGAGCTCCAGAGAAATCAAATCCTGCGCGGTCAAGTTAGCATCGACGAAGCGTATTCCAAGTTAGTCTCATATTACCCCAGCTGCTGAGAATTTTTGTGGCATTTGCGGTGACATTGATTCCTGCACCAACTTCGCCTTTTTGCAACGATTTCTCAAAAATCTGTTGAAACTGTCAGCAGTGTGACCGGTATTTAGACTGTGTCTGATCGTGAGACCTTGACTCGATGTCCAGCAAGCTTCAGTGCCTGCGCTGCTGCAAGACCAGCAAGCCCAGCTCCAACAATGATACAATCAAGTGCAATAATATTAGACGACATGATCCTAAACTGTTCCCATTAGAATCGAAGTAACAGAATTCACTGCTCAGTTATCCTTTTTAACATTTTCTGCCGCACTGCGCTTTCGCATGCTATCGGTATTTACCGGTCACTCTCGGGCTTGCTCGGGCTTGCTCGGGCTTGCTCGCTGTCATCACATTGACAATACCTACCTGTACGCAAGCTAACAATGTTGTTAGTTACGAAGTTTGATCATACAAGTAACGGAGCTAAAAGTTTGACACATTAATATACCTAAGGTACTCTGTATCTGCTGCCCACTGCAAAGGCACAGTTAATCACGGGGATAGCCGTGTATACAGAGCCATATGATAGAAAGTCCAAGCAGGAAGATAGCCAAACAATGAGGAATAATTCTGAATCAGCTTGACTGAATATGTATCTAAATTGAATGAATTTGCTACACACTGTGGCCCTTTTCGCAAAACTGAGGATCTCATTCTGGAATGCGAGTAATATTGACCTTAACAACCTCACGTGACATACACGATGTCACTACTCAATCTTCGACCCCTCAGTCCAGCAACTACAGAAGTATAGAGCTTATTTTCATTACCATACTTGCGCTTGCTTGCTTCTAGACTCGGAATATTCGGAAAAAGGAATTGACTCAGTATGGATAGTCAATCCGACCGTCGCACTACGCGCAAAAAGACGGTTGACCAGGAAGAAGTTGACCGAATCTTAAGACTAAGAAAGAGGCAGAGGGACAGCAAGGCGTGTTATCCGTGCAGACTGCGAAAAGTCAAATGTGATAGCAAATCGCCTTGCAAGACCTGCGAAAAACGCGGTCACCCAGAGATTTGTGTATATACTAACTTCAGACAAGAAAGCGACAGGAAAAGCTCAGGTAATCTTCCCAGACTTCTTAATTGTTTGCCAGTTGGCCAGCTAATCCACACTTATGCTAACGTATAGTTCAGCAGATAGAGCATCTACACCACACTCTGAAAGACAGCTAGAGATTGATGAATCTGCTTCTTCGCATCAGATTAGCACCAACTACCCAACAGTTCATGGTAACTTTAACAGCCACCTAGTATCCAGCGGTAATACTGCTGCGGTCATTGTTCGTCTTCAAAAGAGAGAAGGGGAGTCTTCTACTCAAGATGATGTGGAACAAATGCTGGGCCTACAAAACACTTACCGCGACTATCCATTTATGAAAGTGAAATCTTCTCAAGGTCGATGGGCTTCCCTATTAGAGATTTTACCACAGAAGGAAGAGGTGCTGAAGTAAGCAGTAACGCGTAGCTCATTCATTTATCGTCTAGCTGATGGCGAACACGTATAGGTATTTTCACTTGTATCGAGCATTTGTCTTTCCATTCAATCCAATTCTTGCCGACATTAATGATTTTGAGTTAGAACTTCGTCTTTTCTTGAAGTCGCTCGATACTGGCGAGCTTAGCGACCCACTCAAGGAATCTCACCGCTGGACTGATGATAAATACCTAGGTCAGATTGGGTTGATCCTTGCTACCATGGCATCAGGGGTCCAGTTCTCAGACTTAAGCCACGTTTCAAGAGCACATATATCTCGTGATCTGAGTATGTGGAATGAATATCCGGCAAATCAAGCATGTACTAATCAGCGTGATAGTTCGCAGGGCTTTCCAATCCCTTCGACTTGCTAACTATCTTTGTCGCCCAACTGTCCAGGCTATACAAGCTTTGCTGGTCATTGGGAATGTTCTGCAGAACAATGGCCAGTCTGATGCTTCTTCAGCACTGCTAGGCTGTACTATACGGTTGGGCCAGGCGTTGAGGCTAGATACGGACGACTCATCATCATCTTCATCAGCCTCTTCCAGCGATCCCAAGACCGTCAAAACTACCAATAGAAAAACATGGTATCTATCTCAGACTTATTCATAAGCGGTTGTTTCTCTAACCTAACCATTAGGCTCTCCATTGTGTGGCAAGATAGCCTTCTTAGTCTTTGCCATGGTCGACTTCCTGCTGCACTATCAAGATCTGGATATTCCTTCGAAAGTTTATTGCTTCTTAAGAGCCTTTCATTCACAGAATCCATGCATCATATCTGCCAACTTGCAATGGCAATTCTCGAAAGGCATGATGAGACTGGGCGCTCCCAAATAGCTCTCTCTATGCAATGGCTCACAATTCTCGATCGTATTCGAGATAGCGCTCAGCTCCATTTACGCAATCAAGATCAATGTGAAAACTTGCAAGAATGTCTCCATTTTTTAGCCTTTCGATTAAATACATCATTTCTTGAGACTGTCATTTGTAGGCCAGCTCTTGGAAAGGCTTGTCGCGATACAAGTACATCTGAATATGAAAGAGCGCGAATGAGAGCCAAGGAAAGCTTTACAAACGCATTGCAGGCTTTTCTTGAGTTCCATACTTTAAGCATTGTCCCTCTTCGAACTTGGTCAACGATCCACACGACCTTGAGTTCAGTTTTACTGACGAGCATCTGGGAGGAAACAAAGAACGACTCTATAATTTTGGATCTCCAAAAAAGGACTATTCACGTTTTTGAGTCCGCAGGATCCTCTCCTGGTGCGGCTGATAACACGACGGTTGATGATTCTCAGTGGTTATCAGAGCCTCATATTCAACTGCTGAAAACAGTGAAGAATGTTGTCCGGCAAAACGCGGCCCGTAACTTGGCTTCCGGGGATGATCAAAATGAGACCGTTAATCCCCCAACAGGCTCAGAAGATGAATCAGGCATATTCCCTACAACGGCAATTGTGGAGTGAGATGAACTCTATGTTTTATTTGGATTTTAACTGTGCTAATGCCCAATAGCGACTGGAATGCCTATTTTTCTGAGCTATTAAACGACCTAGACATTTTCCCAATATCCAATTTAGTAATGGATATGAACACCTGATGCATGATAGTTGCAGAAGATGCTTGCGTAGTTAATGACAGCGGAAGCTCTTAATACTTTGCGACTGATAGTGTTGATGTTTGTTGGAACATGAGGTTAACTGAGATATAACTAATTGTGAAAGAATTGGTCTCTCTTGGCTAAGATGAGAATTAATCAAGTCGTCAGAAACTGAACTAAGCTTCGTAGGTACTAAACAATTCTAAACCATATATTTCTTAAGTTGCTGCAATTTTGTCTTGGCTTGTTCGAGAACCTCATCTGTCTTGCAAACTGCAAACCGAAGGTAATTGGTTGCAGCGACCGTAGTTTGTTCTTTGTAAAACTCTGAAACAGGAATCGCCGCTACTCCCAGCTCTCGAATCAGAAAGTATGCAATCTTGAAGTCCCGCGGCCTGCTTGAAATGTGTAATGGAAATGGATAGTCCTCGGGAAGCTTGATCGAAGCCATATTTGCCAGAACAAAATATCCTCCTTCTGGATAGGAATACTATAGGAAAGCTAATGAGCATGAGATTAAAGTGGTGAAGAGAAGGAGTACACGAACTGGAATTTTAAGGTCATCAAATACCTGAATGAACATATCCAGTTTTCGCGTCATTTCCCTTTGACTATAGTCCCAGAATCCTACCTGGTTTGCTTTGTCGAACGCGACAGCAACTGCTTCTTGCAATGGAGACACGCTACTATAGCAGATGCGAGTATGAGCAGCGGCAACATACTTTATCAGGTGATCAGGTCCAACCAGGTACCCAATTCTCCAACCAGTGGCTTGAAATGCTTTGCCAGCTGATCCAACGGTGAGCGTGTGAGAAAAAATCTCTTCAGACAGAGTCGCCGTTCTCGTGAACGGAACGTAGCATAGTCGGTCATAGACTTCATCCGAAAGGATAAGAACATCGTGCTTTATACAGAGAGCAGCAATAGTTTCTAATTCTTGGCGTGAGAAGACTTTTCCAACGGGATTGTGCCTACTGGAGTTAATAAGAAGAAAATAATATTCCTGAGGTATAAACGCACGGTGAATTTATAATCTATCCCATTAGCTTCATAGGAAGTGTGATTCCCTCATTGAGAAGACTTACAATCATTTTGGTACTTTCATTGAAACTATCATTCAATTTCTTGAAATCGACCGTCCACTCTGCCGAGGAAGTTCTGAGAGTATTCTCTTGTGGAGCGCTGAGGGGAACATAGCGAATAACACCGCCAGCCATCTCAATGTTGCTAATATATCTAACGATAGTCAGTTTTCATAATAGAATCATGTATTCTCCGAGACGTACTGATCAAAAAATGGCTCAAAAAGAATGACTTCGTCTCCTGGGGAGACAAAGGCCATTAGTGCGCACAGTATTCCTGGCTGACTATTTAGTGATCAAGATACGGAAAAGTCAGATCCCTATATTTACCCTCGTTTGCCCCCGTGGTTACAGTGACCTCTGTATCTGGGTCTAATTCACGATTGAAGGACAGCGAGTATTCCCGGGCGATGGATTTTTTCAGACTAGAGCGGCCCTACGAGATGAGGAGCTTTTAGCAAACGCGAATTCAATAGTTAAAGTGTCTCACCTTTGTGGGTGCATATTGGTTGCAGTCCACCCTGTCTAGCGCGTCCTTTGCGGCATTGATCGCAAAGTCGGGAGGATTGTAATCACTATTTTAATTCCCATTAACGACTTTGATTCGGTTCAGCGTATAATGCCACCTACAAAAAGCCTTGGCCCATATTTGCAACAGGTTGGATAAGAGATTCGGCGGCCGCCTCATTAATAATGGACCTTGAGCAAAACGGATTGTTAGCAGTGTATTACGTATGGGCCATGCTCTATTGTTCATACCACACATCCTGCTGCTGGATCGCAACCCGTTCCGCAGGCTTCAAACTTTTGGGACTGGAGGCCATTATGTGAATTGAAAGTCAGAGTAGGAAGAGTAAATTACGAAAGGTGTTTTATTCAGAATACGTGAGTACGATAGTTTATCTGAACTTTTTTCCTTGGTAAAGGTTTTTGTTGTTTCTTAAATAGCCAGGTCATGGAGAAGGGTTTCCGTTGTAAAGTCCGAAAACATCCGACCCACCGAACATTACGAGGAAAGCCGAAACTCACAGATATCAGTGGTCTACATTAGGTCGGGGCTAGGTTAGTTACTTTAGATAGCATATGAGGTAGATTTTCACAAGCATTCCAACGGCAATGACCGTATAAAAGTATATAATACATATTATTGAGGTGGCAGAAGTATGGTTACTTTTGAGGATGTGCTGCAGTAGAGTGGTCTTGCCTGCGCCCTAAGAAGCACAATTAGGTCCAATTGCTCCTGGGCCAATGGGTTAACGGTCGACAACTTACGAGAAATCCCGACAGGAGGGTAACAGGCAAGGCTTTGGCTTGGGTGAGTTCGCCATTTCCTTCCGAGGCGTCATTCGCCAGTCGTTCAGTTGAGCAGTCATTGACAAGGAGTGGAAGCTCTGGATTGAATTGCAGTGGGGTTGAAGCTTATTTGACAGCTTTTGTGCATCCTAGAAAATCTCAAATGTGTAAGGAGAGGAGGGAGGGGTCGAATGCAGTAGGGCTTGGCGGGGATAATGTGCAAGACCATCAAGGTGCTGTGGCGTAAGAAGCAATTAGCTAGGATGAGGACCAGCTCGCAACCCTAATACGGACCCATCAATTATTACGCGTAGTATTTTTTGCTATAGTTGTAATTACAAGTAATATATATTTAGTCCAAAGAAAGCCCTATGTTGAGGATAGCATAACAAGTTCAAGCCCACTTCCCCAGTAATGCCATAATACCTGCTCCAAGCAGAGTATAAAAAACCATCTGAACCAACTGCTTTATATGTCTCGTCCTGTCGCACTCAAAGAGGAAGTCACGCGCGAGCAGGTCAACAAATCCAGTGTAGATGAGAATCCCGGCACTCAGGGAATCAAGAACCCCAGAGACAACATTGGCAGTAAAAGAGTTTGGTTCGTAAGTTGTTCTCAACCCAAGACCAATTGCAATCGACAGCGGTGTCGTGAGTCCGTAAGCAAGACAGAGGATCCAGGGCAGCCAGTTCCTCTTGCCCGGGAATGGGATTAAGGCCATTCGCGCGCCAATTCCAAGGCCTTCAAAGGACTGATGGAACACGAGAACGGGGTACAGGGTGTTGAACTCTTCGCCGACAACACCCAGATTCAGCCCGATAATGACGGAATGAAATATGATGCCGAATTCGAGAATGAGAAAAGCGCCAATCTGCTGCATATACGCCATTTTCTCTAGAGATTCCCAGTCTTCCAGCTCTAGTACATCCGTAGGCTTCTCACCAGCATTCGTTTTGAGCTGACCACAGGAAGGCTCCAGGATGCCACTGGAGCCGTGTGCAGCAGGATCCGGCTGCCTGACCACCATCTTTCTAATCTCCCGCTCTGTCTGGACGCCATATTTTTCATCAATATAGCATTTGGCTCCCAGCTCGGTAAGAAACGTCATGACTGCCCCGAACAGAACAAGAGCCGGACACCATGGAAACTCAGCCCAGTAGCCTGTCAACCCAACACATGATGCGCCCCCGATTTCCTCATAAGCAGGGTCAAGAAGATGGATAAAGGCTGTTGCAATAATGACGCCGGTTCCAACATAGCGAGCGAAGATGTAAAGCCCAGCAGGGATGCGCCAGGCAGGCTTTCGACGAGCTACCACAGGGAAGAGAGTAACAGCGGTGGAGACGACGAAGATAACAAAGATTGATGATATTCTTGCACCGAGATTTCCGTTGTACTCATTCCCACTAGTTTGAAGGCTGCATATGATTTCCCTCAAGTCAACATTAGGGTCGGTCAGATTCACCGAGGTAGGATCAAAGTCCCGTGAAGTTGCCATGGTGAAAGGAAGTGCTGGCTGAATGAGTATAAGCGCACGGAACTATGGACAGACTGACCACTTGATGGCAATTGAATGGCAAGCTGTAAAACACGAAGAAACGAGATGTGGAGTGCATTGAAAAGACAGTTGCATTCAGCCGGTATATGCGAACTGGGCGAGATTAAATACAATAAATTTTCAAGGAGCCCTAGGTTTAATTTTCAATGTCTGCACCTTGATGGCCAAAAATCCAGACTGTTGTCCATTAAATCCCTAGCCTAGAATACCGTCATTAGGAATTACTATGACCCACCAAGCTTGCACATTCTAGAGAATGCAAAGTATTACTCAGGGACTTTTTGGCTGCACAATAGAATACCTTGCATACTCTTGAGAACGAAACAAGTGTACGTGTCAGGTCGTGTAAGGGTAAATCGATGGCTTAATTCATGGGGATCTAAGTCTCCAGGAGATAGAAAAAAAAGCTCAATATGGAAAACAGCGGTCTCTATAAAAGCAATGAATGGAAGGTTCTAATTATTATTCACAATCCTTTAATATCAGTGAAATCAAAGGACAAAACCATCTTGGTATAGCCTGTTGAGTTATGCGGCTTCCAATAAGTCAACTTCCCTCTGGTCCTTGATTCTGCACTTAGGACTAGGCTGACATGTCGAAATCGAAAGTGTACTGGGAGCGTTGGCAACCCAATAGTTTCTGCATTTCTGGTCTCAAGAAGCGGATTGCTGCTAAAACTGATGCCGTTGAAATAGTTGTCCTCTTCAAGTTCAATGATTGCCAATGCAGCGCGAGCTACCACCACGCTGTGCCAGATTCCTTCACTGTACGGCGCGACCATGAGAAGTTTGGCCGCCTGACGTCGCAAGATTGGATCACGGCATTTGAGTGCGGTGTAATAGAGAGTAGGTATAATACCAAGCTCGAGAGTAACTCTCGGGCCAGTGATGCAGCCGTGCCTCTGGTGTGGCTCATGCACTGAGAACCCAGTCCTGTCCCACATTGAAACTGTTTGTGATAAGATGGAGGCAAAAGTGCTCATGTGCTCATCGTATGCTGCTTCTGATGCGCATGGCGCGACGGCGATCATGATGGAAATCATGGAGTGATACATCTGTAGTAAATGTACACCATGTATAGTCCTAAAATTCGATTTGGATATTAAGGTTGGCTTGTCGTGAATGTATGCCGCAATCCAAGCCTTTTCGGCCCTCTGTAGCCTGCAATATTTCCGGTGTATATCATCAGATACGGGTTTGGTTGCAGAGCAGTCATATTTCTCTGTAACCTGCAAGGCGTTAATTAAAAGAGCATCAAGGGCTCGACGTGCTTTGCATGGATCATCAAATTTGTCTGGAATAGTAACTCTCAATGACGTTGCCGCATCTAAAAAGGACACAAACGAAGAGATTGGTGTGCCACCGATCAACGTAGATAACAGCATCGTGCGAAAAAATGGCTCTATGACATTCTCGCCGTCGGAGTGCTCTTCTGCCCTGTCGCTTGTCCGACTGATGCGCCTGTGCTGATCTTGATCATATACAAAAAGAGTACCTAGGCCGTGGTTAACATGATGTAGGGCTGCCTGGTGGTTGCCCTGGACTAGCTCAAATGCTGTGACCAGTACACATGTGATCAGTAAGACGTGCCGGGATGCAGAGTCATTCTGCAAGAGTCGTGATCGGAGGAGACTGAGCGTTTTGTTGTATTCGCGGAAAGCGAACAGGCGATGATGATGGTTAGTGCGGTCAGGATGGGTCATCAAATCCTGAGAGTCCTCTCGACTCTTATATATTGCTCCCAACGCGGCCGTCGCTGAGCACACCAATGGTTCTGTATAAGCGGCTCGCTGGACGAGATGTCCCCAAAATGGAGAGTCGAAGACGCTGGCCAGCCTGCCGCATATGCGAGCAGTGAAATGGTCCAAGTACCATTTCTTGTCTTCATCCGCAAATGGCGCATCCGTCAAAGGAGAGAGGATCCCTGCACGCACTGTATATCGTGGCGTCTCGCTATCATTTGAACTCGAAGGAAAAGAATTTTGTACTGTGTTCCGGTTTATAGTGCCGCCACCCCAGATACCATAACCTCCGCAATAACGGTTCCGGGATAGACACCTGTGGCACTCGGGCTTTGCTTCGTCGCATTTAACGCGGCGCTCTCTACAGGGAACGTGCGTATTAGTACAGAACTTGTGCCAACCTTTGTTGCTATGATCACACACTTGCAAGTTTTACAGCCTGTCTTGACCTTCTTCTTCCCAATCGGGATCAGTGCCAATTGCCCCTGGCTAGTGGTTGAAGCCATTGTTGGAAATGTTGTAGATAGATTGTGACTTGATTTTCAGCTCGACTGAAGGACAGTTCGGGTTCTTGACAATGAGACTGGTCGTCTGCGGGTCTTCTCTTGAGACTAGATGGCTGGATAAATCTAGAATACTAGTAACTTTGCAACTTCCACGCGTCCTTATTCGTCATAAGGCTGAGCGCTGATGCTCCGACTGAGGTGGCTGTCGCAAGGAGTCGGCTGTGTAACGGCATGTTGTTACGTTCAAATGCACTCCGTATGGTCAGCAAATACGAAGTACAGGAGAACAACTCTGGGTTGTCTTACGTGGGACTTGTCAGGCATCGTTGTCCAATCCGCTGATAGAATTTCCGAGCTCGCGGCCTTCCGAGGATTAAAGCCGGCGCCAGAAAAGCCGACGCCAAAGTCGGGGCTAAAACCGGGCTCGTCCAATCGCTGTGTTTCCTTTCCGAAGCCCGGTACGGCCTGACATCTCACAGAGCTGCAACTCCAGACAATGATATCTCCGTAGCGTCACTCATAGCGTTGAATTCAGATCGGCAATGCTGCTCTTTCTGAGTTGCAACATTTGACGCAGGCACAGCCGAGTTGGCAAATGAAGCCTGATTTCACGTCAAGATTAGGCTCCATTCTCCGACAATGATCTTGAAGATCCTGAGACAGAGGGTTATATTCGTCTATATAAAACCATGACTTCTCGCTGCGTTCACAAACTACCAAACAGAATTACCACTTCAGCCAATAATTCATCTAGTCCTACGTCGTATGATATACCCATTTTCACTTTACACTACGCTCACCATGCACTATACCAAGGTCATCCTCGCCGTCGCTCCTCTGACCGCTTTCGCGGTTCAGCTCAACCTCCCCAGCAGCGATATCCCTTCGGCATGCCGAGACACATGCCAAGCCATTATGGATGTTGCCAATAGCTGTGCCAACAGTCAATTGAGTGACGATGTCGAGAATCAATGTGTCTGTGGCGAACAATCTCGTCAGAGCGCGTCTGATTGCTACGGCTGCATGCATAGTAACAATGGCCATACTTCAAGTAAGTTGAGTTCAAGCAACAAGTCATCAATATTTCTCAGTCGCTTACATCAGTTGTAGACATTGACCAGATCATCAATGTTTGCCATATCGATGGCGCCGCATCTGGTGGAGGTAATGGGCACTCAACTACTCATGAGCCTCTTGTAGCTTCGACTACAACTGTTGTAGCACCACCTGCTGATTCTGACGCCACATCCACAGGAGGCCATACTAGCACCACATCCGCAGGGGGCCATACTAACACCCCTACAAGTCCTCCCGCAGTTGTAACTGGAGCTGCAGCTGTTGGGACTGTTGCTAATGGAGGCTTGGTGGGACTTGTCGCTATGGCGGCTGCTGGTGCTGTTGGTATGGGGCTTTGAGTGATAGTTTGGCTTATGCCTCTATATTTATACAGTCTTTCAAACTCTTCAAACTAAGGCAATAGAGGCTATTGGAGGTACATTATATAAAGTGTAAAAATTAAGTTGTGAAACGTTTAATAGTTTATTATTAATGGTGGGAATAGAAACTAACCTAATTGGCTTGATCATACCCGGTGGGAGGTGCTTAGCCGCGCGGTTGATTACTGCATGCCGCTCATCAGAAGGTATTAATATCTTAATGCCGCTTGTGAGACTGCGTGGCTACTCTATTAACAAGGAAGGAAAGATATACGGCTGATAAATCAAGGCTTTGTAATATTAGAAGAGAGTAAATATCTAGCAGCCACGCAAGCTAAGATAGTGGCTCCGTGCCATCGGCAAATGATATATAGTTGAATCTATTCTCGCAACTTCATAATGATATGAACATCACTGCAATTTCCCTATATTTATCTGCGTCACAATGGTTTATTTTCGTTCCCTTGCCACTGTGCTGGTAGCTACCCTTGCCAGCGGCATGGCCAGCGCAAGCTTTGTACAGAGGCAGGATAAGCTTCGTGTCGAGACGCATGTTAACGCTGGCCTCAGTTTCAATATGGTATCATCCCTCATTATTGGATCCAAGGCAGCAGTGCTGATAGATGTACCACTTGCTGTCCCTGAAGCAAATGAATTGGCAGCGTGGGTGCGAAGCACCACAGACAAGGCTCTGGTTGCTGTATTTACCACGCACTTTCATCCCGATCACTACCTAAGTGGAGGTGCATTCCTCGAGCATTTTCCCACTGCAAAGTATTACGCCAACAGCAGGGCCATTGAACATATCAAGAGCGAGGCTCCGGCACAGGTATAAACGCACGGTTTTCTTCTTCTCTTCACATTCTAACTTCAATAGGTTGCAAGATGGCAAAAGACGCTTGGTGCTGACAATATTGTGTCAAATACCTCCATCCCAACCGCCTACGACCATACCTTTTTTACGTTACCTGGTAACGAAGGCGAACACATTGAACTTGTGGGCCTTGTTAGCGGTGACACAGTTGACGAGACGCTCTTCTGGATCCCTTCCACCCGAACCTTGATTGCGGGCGACACCGTCTACAGCCACGAGCTGCACATTTGGCTTGCAGATTTGCAAACGACTGCCCTTACTTCTTCCTGGATCGCAGGATTAGAACTGATTGAGTCCATGAAGCCCGAAATTATTGTCGCTGGGCATGCGCTTTCCGTCCAGGGTTCTACAGCGCAGCGGAATCTTGCCTATAGCCAGTCCTACCTGAAGTTTTGGCAGAAGAATATTGAAGCTAAGGGTCTTGATTTCTACACCCCGGAGCAAATTGTGGACAAATTCAATAGCACGTTCCCTGGGCTGATGGGCAATCTTGTATCAACGACGTTGCTCAATATTACCGCTGGACAGTTTGGAAAGGGCGGCACACGTCAATACCGTGGTATTGATTTGCCTGCATATAATAACGCAACGTATTTAGAAGCTTGGAAGATCTAGGGTAGAGTCCTCTGAAATACAAAGTTTGTGTTTACGAAGATACTACTTGTAAAATAGAGTTATTAGTGTTAAGTCTATTGCAAATATAACTCAGCGTATTGTATATTGACTTTGTTGGGAATTGTATATGTGAAACCTCCGCCTAGCAACCCGTATAATACCAAAGGCAATCCCCAGTATAGAAACAAATCTAGACAAAACAGCGAAGCTCCGCCTCCTGATTTCAGCTATAACAATCACATTGTTGCTCATAAGTTCTAGATGCATAAAGCTATGCTGGTCGTAGTATTAGCTCTATATTATAATTTGAACCAGAAGATCAGAATAATATCCAACAGTAAGTAGACAAGAAACAAAATGTAAGCGCCAAGAGTATATTATTAAATATCCACCAGATTTCCATAACCTGCTATGACTCTGATAATACTTGTCTTTTATATAAATGACTTTGCTGCATTGGAGAATCTTGGCTGTGAAACGTTGGCTAAGCTTAGGTCCGACGAAGTCAAAGCTAATCCAGGCTTGCCTAGGATTGTCTATGAAGTGTAGCCAAAATACTAACAACTATATTACTATTTCCTACCCCAATCTCTTATGCATACTAACAGCAACTTTATAAAAAGACTTGGAAAATATATAATGGATATGCTTTGCATAAAGATATATCACAATTGCGGGAAGATTGACAATATGGAAGCCTGCTTTCCAAACAGAATAGGACATATTTGTAAAGGTGTGCAGTAGGTTATAATATTGTATTGGTGAAAGGTCTTAGTTATCTACCAAAACGTCGGGGGCAGGACCTCTTATATATACAATCTACGAGATCCTAGACTAATCAGTCAAGGATACCCTACAACAGCAATATCTTCTAAATCAGGATATTGCCTTTGTCAAGTCCCGAGATATCCCGTGTCGCATATCAAATACAATATGAAGGGTAAAATAAAGCAGCGCTCAAAGAAAGCAAACCCTGTATTATCTGCTGCGAAGAAAGCGGGATGATTGGTCTGTGGTAGCAACTGGTAAAGCCCACAACGGAAATATGGACTATATCTCAATTCCATTAGGCAGAATTGTTTTCAGTTATATTAACCACAACCGGAATAACCAGCAGCGACGCTACTAATGGTATTATTATTTATTTACATTTCCGAACAATTGATAGAGAAGCAATAGAACTTTTGCTTCCCAACCACTTTAGTAAGTTTACTATTTAATTTCTCTTCTTTTACTGCGGTGCCTCTATAGTGCATACTGCATTCTTATCGCTTTCCCCAGTGGGTTAAGCTGAGTCTAAATCTATATTACACTACAGTAGAACGACAAAGGCCAACAGCAATGGAAGTACTAGAATTTAGATTAGTCTTGCTAACGCGCAACAACATTATCCAGGCCATTGTATCCGCCATTGTTATCCATCTATCTACCATTTTGAGTCATGAAGATTCGACTGACATAGAGAGCCTAATATACCTTAGCCCTCCATCCCTAGCTATAATAAATTAGTGAACAATTTGCCAGGATAGGGCAATTAACGCTGTGCAGGAACAAAGTCGCTGGCGTTGCTATTTCCCCTCCTATTACATCTGAACATATAAACATTATTGTATTTGGCTAAGCGCAAATGCTATATTGGCACTTGAGAGTAGTCTATCGATGGCGCTATTGTGAACAGCATCTTGTTACGGTCTGGTCCTTTGTAACCGATCAACTCCTTATACAAACCTAGTAGCTTGCTCCATGATAGTACTTGTTACGATTGCGATGATTGGTTTAAGCTTTAACCATGTTGGCGCTACGATATAACGGGCCGTAGCATCCTTGATCAATGACTACAGGACCAGCCCTACCTTGTCAATAACGTTGTGCCAGCTTCAGATCACAACATTTCAGATCATACCATAGCAGGGGGTAACAGAGCGGTTACGATAATGGTAGCCAATGATACAGCGTCTCCTTTCCGCAATAAACGCATGCAACGGACCTTTTGTTATTGCCCCGCCTGGTTCCTTTGTAAGTTAGGCCTGCGTGCCGGCACTTTTGGGTATCGGTGGCGGGGGTTGTTTCGGAGGATATTGAGTCTGGGCATTACCGCCATTCCGGCTAGGTAAGGAAAATAAATCTCTTGGCCGGAGCAAAATCTAGATTAGGTAGCGCTACCAATCATCTAAGAGGATTATAGTTGTATTTCATCTACTCGTGCATCTCGATGCCGCTTCCGCTTCGAATAATTGTTCCACCTGCTACATAGGGAAGCTCTTATCTCCTCCACAGCTAACCCTTGTCCGCAAACCATTATTAGCGGCACTTGAGCGAGATGCGCCACAGGATTCGACTTGCCTTATATAGCAGGTATTAGTAACAGCTAGGAACAGAAACGGGATCGACATGTGAATATCGTCACCTCGCGTATAGCTTAGCTCCCCAAGCCTCTCGAGTAGCGACGAGAGCGTTTAATCTCAGGTCTGTCTAAGAAGTTTCTGGCAGTTGCAACAACTGCAAATGGGCCGCTTTACCCGTGTACAAAGGATTTGAATACACATGATTCGGTTAGGACGGAAGAGCATCAAGTTGTATAATCAAAAGTTCGATTGACGTGATCAGACATGCTGTAAACCTCATCAAGATGCTGAGGGAGCATCTTGCAGTAAAGAGGAATATTGTGTATAAAAGCATGGCATCACGCCCCCAACATCAAGACTTTGACTCAACAGCATTCACACTATACATCTATTTGTCCTCAGCTAAACATCTCCGTCTACTGACGCCATGCTCTTCTCCTCTATTGCCATTGTTGCGGCGGCAACTGCTGCCTTGGCATCGCCGGTAAAGCCAAGTGCCAAGACTGCCGCGCTATCAGTGAAGCGTGTCTCGAACGTCAAATCATTGAAGAATATTGTCCAAAAGGGCCAGGCACGCATCAACAAGATCAACGGCGTCAAAGACATCGAGGCCAGAGCTAGCGGCCCAGCCACCAACGAGGATGTTAGCTATGTTGCCTCGGTCACTATTGGTGGTAAATCCTGGGACCTCATCGTCGATACTGGATGTAGGTCATTACTACATAGACACTGAGCAACGCATGTGCTGACATGATATCCTGACTAGCTTCAAACACGTGGTGTGGTGCCCAAAGCTCATGCGAGCCTTCATCTACTGGCAAGTCCACGGGCGGTTCCGTCCAGGTTAGCTATGGTTCCGGCTCCTTCTCCGGCACCGAGTACAAGGACACAGTTAGCTTCGGTGGTTTGACTGTCACATCACAGTCGGTTGGAGCTGCCCGTTCATCCTCTGGCTTTTCAGGTGTCGATGGAATTATTGGCTTTGGTCCGGTGGATCTCACTGAGGACACTGTCTCCAACGCCAACACCGTTCCAACCTTCTTGGATAATCTCTACAGCCAAGGTTCTATCTCGACTGAGGTGCTGGGTGTTTCTTTCAAGCCAGAGTCTGGCAGTGACAGTGATGACACCAACGGCGAGTTGACCCTCGGCGGTACTGATAGCTCCAAGTACACGGGCTCTCTCACCTACTTCTCAACTCTCAAGAGTGGCTCTGCTGCTCCCTACTGGGGCATCTCTATTGCTAGTTTCACCTACGGCTCGACGACCCTCGCATCGTCTGCGACCGGCATTGTCGACACTGGTACTACGCTCATCTACATCCCCACCAAGGCTTACAATGCATTCCTGTCTGCCGCTGGTGGCAAGACTGACAGCTCTTCTGGCCTCGCCGTCTTCTCAAAAGCGCCAACATCCAACTTTGCTATCAAGTTTGGTTCAACGACCTACACCCTCACACCTTCTCAATACTTGGTTCCCACCTCTCAGTACAGCTTCTACGGACTCAGCTCTGGAAAGTACTACGCTTGGATTAACGACGGTGGCAGCTCGGGTGTCAACACCATTATTGGCCAGAAGTTCCTGGAAAACTACTACTCCGTTTTTGATACTACCAACGGCCGCATCGGCTTTGCTACCGCCGCTTAAATGAATGCATGTTCATTTTTCTCCTGCTCATGAACACAACCACAGCATGGTCTTCACGGGCAATTTATCACTATTGTCCTAGATGATGAATATGTTGATTTATTGGAGGGCTGCGAGGCAATTTGGGATTCACACCTGTTTTAGTACTCACGAGTAGTGCCAGTCTTAGTTAGCTTCCAGCTCTAAGTGTAGTGGGAATAAATGCGTTAAACTATGTATTCTTAAATTGAGAGTGATGTATGAACACTATAACAGACGGAGGCTAACGTAGTTTCCATTGACGATGCCGATTGACTTTAAACAATAATGTACATCAGATGCTATGACTACATGCAATCTAGACCAAACCAGCTACAGCACTGAGTGGATCTCCGTAGGCATCATCTGGATTGTCTCCAACGCAGTGATGGCACCACAAATGGTTGCCCGGGTCGTGCGCTTTCTTGATGGCTAGTAGCTGTTGGTACAATGCCTGGCCCCAATAACGAGATGTCCAGTTGTGCATGACGTAGGAGCTTTCAGAGAAATAGCTGTTCGGGCCAATGCAATACAAAATGTCCATTGACTATTGGGTGGTCAACGTACGCGCATTCCACAACATCACAGCTGAGCGAAAGCCAGGTGAGATGGCCGTATCGCCTGGCTGTGGGCTCCCCAGGTTGCCAGTCAAGGAAGTGTAGAGACAGTGAAAGCCACAGCGATGACCCGTTGGGTCTAGCGAAGTTGCGTCAGGATCTTTCAAGGATGCCACGCAAATATCCAGAACCTCCATCATCGTGGGGGCGAACTTCGTTTCCATAGCTTGTCGTGACACAAAAACCGAGTTTTGGGAGCCGGTAGCATTATCAGAAGGCGGGCGTAGAGCAGGGAGAGGGTTACCGACGGCGAGTAGAAATTTATCGGCCGGCATACTGAGTACATAGTCAAAGGCCGACTTAAAGTTACGCTCTTCTACGGCCGTTACCTCTAGTACTAACTTAAGTCGGTTGCGGAATAGATAGTAATTTAGTTCTTTTTCATTTATAAGGAAATTTATACCTTAAGGTTAAGTAAAAACTAAGGAATACTTTTTTTAAAAATATATAAATAAAAATCCTAAATAAATTTATTAAAAAATCTATATATAGAAACTTTTTTTTGCTTTTTTATAATTATTTTCTAAAATTAAATATAAATTATTTTCCTTTTATAAAAAAAGTAAAATAATAAATTTTAGTTAATAGAAATTTTTTTTAATTAAATTAAAAAAGTTTTAGTTAATAAAAACCCTATTTTAGTTAATGCTTACTTAAGTTAAGTAATTTACTTAGGTAAATTTAAATAATAATACTTTTTATTTATAAGCTTTATAAATATTTTTTTTTTAAATATAATTTTATTTTTTATAAAAAAAAAATAATATTTTATTAATTTCTAAATTATATTACTTTTTAAAAATAATTATTAATTAAATAATTATTCTTAAAGGTAATTATTATTAATTATTTAAAAAATAAACTTTATTTAAAATTATAACTTTTATATTATAAC